>CM060961.1:162110745-162530745 GCA_030765045.1 Tenodera sinensis | reverse complement strand
CTAATAGCTGATCCAGTGATAGAATTATAGTTACCACTTCTAGAGACAACTTTCAGAATATTTTCTTGTGATTTTGTGCATTCAGATTGAGAATAACTTCCATGATTTGGTTTCTGATCCGTTGACACGCAGCGTCTCAGTGAACACGTACTCCTAACCACCAGCCACTTAATCACTATGCACCACTATTTATAAATGACCACCAAACCTTCCTGAACTTATGCGAAAGAAGAGAGAGAGAGGATGAGAGAGAGAGAGCTCCCAAAGAATCACTCAAGAATCTGTATGTTTTAATGTGTTCAGCGTTTTCCCTGTAGTAAAGTTTTACACGCCTCTTAGTGTATCCCAGTTACAGAACATTAAACGAGACTGAGGTGAAGTTCAAAGGCTATTTACTAACAATTCAAGACTAAACTATCTGTTTGATCTTACTCATGGCGCATTTTAATACCAATTGTCAGAGGTTGTATTTTGGAAACAAGTTGCTGGATTTGGAACATTTTCTTGTAAACGTTTAACGTTCCAAGTGCAATCTAAGGTGATACATATGGTCTTCCGTGCTAATGACGTCAGCTGGTGTAGAAGTCACTAACCGGCTAGCCGCTTGCTCTAATTGAAATGACAGTGTTTATGAGGACTAGTGATAGTATAGCTCGCAGAATCGTTTTAGGACACTAAACTATTTAAATGAAAGCTTAGATATAATTCACCTACGTTCAGTAGCAGTATATATTTTGGAATAAAAATGTAATCAAGACGAATTGCGAGTTGTTTCTCCCAAATAAGGCATCTAGATAGATTTCATGATCATTCCTTACCAACTACCATGAATCAGAGAATAAAATCCTAGCTTCTTGGACGAAATTGTTCCGAGGTATGAAGTCTGAGAATTTGCACGGGATATTAGCGCCACATTAAGCGCAACGATGATCAGCGAAATTGAAAGTGTCGATAAAGAGTCAGAAGAAGATGTAGGTGAAGAAGAAAGGAATTTAGATAAGAGACCAGCAGGAACATGAGGATCATGAGTTGTTTTCCTGTGCTAACCATCATATTGAACAACTAGATCACTACAAGAAACAAACAGCAACACAGGCACAACTTCTCAAAATGTGCAACTTCTAGAAATGTTATCTGGCTATGTAGCAAATACATCAAGAAAATCAAAACCAGATGAAGACAGAAGAATATGTCCAAGACAAAATCAAAAAATATATATCCGGAAACAAGCGCAGTGATTTGGCAAGAAATAAATTAAATAAAATGAGGAAAGTGTGCTACAAGTGAACAAGCAAACCCACACTTGACGCAGAAAACACAAGATGACATACAGTATTTTATTGTATGCTCTTCTTTGTTTTTGCAAGACTAGTAGTCTTGTATTATTTAATATTTTAAACAGTTGCTCCTTTACTTTCAATAATTTAAATTTAAGGTTAGATCTGAGCAAAGTAAATTGTTTTAGCGATTATTAGCGATTTATTTGATACGGTAAATCTGCATCTGTAACTTCAAGTAGCTATTATTGTGATCACGATGACCACGGCTGTAGATACCTACAGCTACACACACACCGCGTGACGTCACGGAGAGGGTGTGCTACAGAGAAACCTGCGCGTGATACCTACCGTATTGCTCAACGTACCGTGCAAACTAATGTTCATCACAAATTTTGGGGGCGACGGTTGGGATCAGTGTAGAACTTTGCTGCCTCACCTTGTAAATTGTTGGAGTAATAATTAGAGCTCATAATGAACTCCGTTGGTTAACATTGAATTGCTGGTTCTTTTAGATGTTGTTTCTTGGATAGCTCGAGCTCTGAAGGTCTTAATCTCTGGGTATGCATAAGTTTTGTGAAAAATCACACCGGATTTAAACTTTAACACATTTTAATCACGTATTCCATTGTATACTGTTGTGCTGAGATATGCCGACCACTATTTCTTCTTGGAGCTGCAACTTCACAATCCGCTAACACTGTATATTAACTGTGATAAACATTTTGGTTTATCCGCTGACATTCCAAATTCTGGAACAACTTGTCTCACTAGCGTCCGCCCATATTCACGGACAAGCGATGAGTGACTTGTACGTCCATAACCCTCGACGGGCAGAGCATTCCAGCATTCCCATTCGAGAACAGGTCGTACAGGTTCTCCTCTACGGTATGTTTAGTTGCACAGCACCTAGCCGCTAATGCGACCTTATCTGTGCGGTATTTAAGATTGGCATTGTGTTGTCATGCTTTTGTGTCCTGGGCAATGGTTTCTTTCTGTATACCTAATTTAGGATACAGAAAGGGGGCAGGAATAGGTGTTGGGGTAATAATGTGTTAGAACATGGGAGTGGCATTACCCTTATCCAAGGGCGTCCTTGGGTAGGCGGCAACTTTTCCTTCTTCGAGGTGCTGTGTGGTCGTATTGACCTAATGCCCGTACCAGCTGATTGGTGTGGGAGTTAAGTTTGGAGTGAATGGTTCGGGATCGCTCTCTTACCAAGTCCATGATGTAGGGAAGTTCTGATTGGTTGTGAAGGATGTAAGACGGGAATCTACGCCCGGTATCATATCATTCTTAACGCCCTGTTCTGCACTGTCTGCAGTTTGCGTATGGTAGAGGGTGCTGCTGATTCCCAGGCTTCGCAGCCGTATAGGATCAATGGCGGAATGATTGCCCGGTAAATTCTCAATTTTAGGTGGTTGGGCATGGTAGATCTGAGGATGGGGTAGAGCTGTCTGAGCGCAGCGTGACCAAGTTTGGCCTTTGCGCGGACGTGTGGGGCGTATGTTAGCCCGCGATCAAGGAGAACGCCTAAATATTTGGCGGAGGTTACCCATGGGATATTACTCCGCCTAAGCCGAAGTGGCCGTTCTGGCCGCCAATGGCGAACCTTACCGGGCAGAGTGTGTGACCCTAAGTTTAAAAAGGTACATTAACACGCTGTTCAATAGCTATTCTCCTTTTCAAGCTTACCCCCTATTTTAATAGTTTGCTCTTTATATTTACTTATATTAATTTAAAATCACCACAGGATTATTATTATTATTATTATTATTATTATTATTATTATTATTATTATTATTATTATTATTATTATTATTATTATTATTATTATTATTATTATTATTATTATTATTATTATTATTCTTATTATTATTATTATTCTTATTATTATTATTATTATTATTATTATTATTATTATTATTATTATTATTATTATTATTATTATTGTTGTTGTTGTTGTTGTTGTTGTTGTTGCTGCTGCTGTTGTTATCGTTGTTGCTGTTGTGGTTATTGATATTATTATTAAATTATTATATTATTAAATGCTTTATTCCGTTTGACTTATTATATTCTTTTTGAACTAATTATGACTGCTGGTATCAAATAAATTTTAGTATCAAGCAAAAACTTCAATAGAGAGTTTTCACTGGAAATACATATTATGAGACCCCTGAATCTAAAATAGGTATTTAGATAAAAGTTCGTGTATGTGTTTTTGTGTTATGCTGTTCACAGCCACACAGCACATAACAGTGTTCCGTTATCTTATTTATTATAACAATTAAACTTTAATAATCAACCACAGTAACGCCAAGCCTTATTCCAGAACTTAGATTACCAAGGGGGGGGGGGGCTGCTTTGTGACCACCACGAGTAACCAAATGTCTGAGCAATTTTTAAAACAAATTTATTTTAAAAATGGGTATTCTTAAAAACCCTTGTTGCTATATATTCTTCGTATTAGTTGTGATAAACATTTGTAAAAATTATCTTATTGTTATTTCCTTGTAGGTGCAAGGGAAATATTAGAATACAGTAGGCTTTGTGCGATAGTCAAATCTTTTAAAGCTTTGAGATTCCGTTCTCTTTGCACGGCTAAGATATAAAATATGAATAACGATCTTCCATTTGACAAAATTTTAAGTATTCCAAAACTCACACAAATAACAAGGAATAGCTATCTCCGAAATGTTTTACTCCACAAAAATCCATTTAGACATAAACTGTGTATTTTAACGAGACCTACATTTTTTGTACAGTAAAATTTGGCCTGTCTCTTACGGTTTACGAGTTATTCAAAAGTCATCCAGAGTAAATAGGACTACATAGGGCATAGCCAGAAAATTCAAAATATACATTTCATTTGCCATAAAAATATCTCAAACATATGGCATTTTAATCAAAACCGTTAGAGCTATTTTCGAGAAAATCAAAATTTTCTTACATTTTCCATGTAAAGGGTAGTTTATTGTGTCCCACCCTTAAAAGATATTAAACTTAAATACTAGCTTTGCTTTAACTGGCTTTTCGTTTTCGAGTTATGCTGTCCACAGACTGACACACACACACGTGCGCGCGCGTAGGCATTACAGAAGGTGGGCATAAAATAGTACCCCCTTGGTAACGCTAGGGTTAATTAATACATATTTTACGCTCAGTGCCTTTAGCGAGAAAAAGAAGATATTATTAACCACAGACAATACATGTATTTAATGAGGCAATAATTCTTTTAAATTGGATATTTCCCAAAATGTTATGTTAGCGTTTATTCATCACAATCGTATGCTTATCCTTTGCTCTATGTCTCTTTCTATCTCCCCTTCCTTTAACCAAATTCAAACAATGAATAAAATTATGACATGAAAGCGGAAATGAATTCAGGGATCTGAAGCGTTAGAACTACACGGTATTCTAACCTAAGGATTAAGGAAGCTCTGAGTTATTACAGTATTATTAAATACACAGATGCATAACTTAGAGGTAATCCCTAAGCTGGTTTTGATACCTGTTTAATAGAGCCTCGGCCTGAACGGATCAACAGAGAGCTCGGATCCACTGCTTTTCTTCACAGGTTTTGCAACAACGTGTTTTTATAGGCTCTAACCCAATTATAATCAACCTTTAACTCCGTGTATCTCCAACGGCAATTTTTCATTTTAGTCTGTACCCCTAAGCCCAGAGTTATCCTTAATTCAAATTATACATAACCACATTAAAGTGGAATTATAAAATGTATAACTTATGAAATATTACAAAAAGAAGGATTATGCTATAAATGTACGATACCGTTTGTTCGCACGCACACAAAATTATATGAACTTGTATGTGTTTCTGTCCTATTAATGAATTGGTTGAGCTTATTTTCTGAACACGAGCACTTCTATTTGGGGCTAAATCTTCGTTAGTGTGAGTACCAAATGTGGTTTTAGATTCAAGTGCTTTATTTGTTTCGTTTTGATTGTTGTTAATGCAGGGAAACCCTACTTACACAAATAAGTAGAGGGGAGTGTAAGGTGTGTAATGAGTGACAGTGTTTTTATAAGTTCTGCGTACTCTGCGTGCATAACACTAGAAATCACAAATTGACATGTTTTCGATTTTTATTTTCAGTAAAGTATAAACGGACACTTTTCAATACTTTAATTTTACGGGGAGATCAGAGGAATTGATGGGGGTGGTGCAAAACGGATTTGTAATCCATATTTGTGTACTTTAGTCTATTTTCACCAATGTCCCGTGGTAGAACACACATTGTCGCACTTTTTACTGACGGTGGTTCAACACTCGCCACTATCGCTTGTTTAATTGGTCTTACGTTTTCCGTCTTATAACGAATTTGTCCACCTTATAACAGAAGTTCAAATATATAGACCATTACCACAATCAGTAAAGCAGCTCAACGGTGATAATCTTAAAATCAATTCAATATATAAAGAATGAAAAGTGAGACTTTGAGTAAATAACAGTCACGAAAATATACTGAGTATTAAAAGATTATAAATTAGTAATGTACATTCGTAAACAAGGTTATTATTGTCGACGTTTGAAACATCGAATACAGATGATTAGCGAGTACAGCTGTAAGATATTGTTGGGTAGACCAGTAGAGTAAGCAAAATGGTTTTTGGACAGAGGGCACTTCAAATCTGGCTAAAATATTTGTCTTTATTTGTCATAAGTCAGGAAACATTATGCTGACTGTGCGCTTATTTTAAATTTTACGTACCCCTAAGAGGTCTTCGCGTATTTCTGGGAGTATACGTTACCTCATGTTGAATATTTTTACCCCCCGGTTCTGAATAGAGTTCCGTCAACATACTGGATATATTCGTAATGAATTAACATGAAAATTTTGGTTTTATTTTTTTAAATCTTGAACTATTAAATAAATAATAAACCTACCAATATTATGCTTACGCTCGTCGTCTTATTTTGACTATATGTGTAGAAACTCTTTTAAAATTTCAGATTATATTTTTTATTACCTATTTTGTTTCTGCTTTGTTTAGGCTTTTCTACATCCTGTAAGGATTTCCTTCGTATGTCACAGATGCAGGCCTGGGCGACTCGCGCGATACCTTGTGCGCCCTTCAGTTTTTTACCTGCTAAGCATGCAGTTACCAGTCATGGTCGTGAGCAGTCAGTTCTCCGAGCACCAGTTGCTCAGCCTTGCTCTGATGTCTTGGTGAAACCTTTGGCCATATTCCTCACTAAAAGCTCCTTAGATAACTGAGGCGCGAATGTAGATAATGAACTTTAATACTCATATTGCAGTCCAAAGTTCCAAAGTTATGCAATACATTTTCAAACATTTCTTTGTATCTTAAACGAAACAGGAATAGCAAAGCACGAGTGAAGACAGAAAGCGAAGGAGAAATCTTCGGAGTAAGGAGAGGAGTCATACAGGGTGACACCATCCCGCCCAAATTCTTTACATGCACACTAGAGGCGATCCTCAGGAAACTGAGCTGGAAGAGGAAAGGGATAAATATCAACGGGAAAATGCTCTTAAATTTAAGATTTGCAGACGTTGTTCGCAAAATCCGCCATAGAACTACAGAAAATGGTAGCAGAACCCTGCTGAAAGCGCGTGAGCGGGGCTTAAAGTTAACTCCACAAAGACCAAGGCAATGACAAACACACAGAGACACCAATAATAGACGGCACACAAATTCAATACTACAGCGAATACATTTATTTAGGCCAAGCGGTAAGCCTAACAGAAAAAGGGGATAAAGAAATTCGAAGAAGAATAAGTCAATAATTGGGAGGAATTCTGGGGATTCAAATTCCTACTCCTAGACAAATTAAGACTGAAAACCTTACGAGTCTGTATCATACCGATGCTAACATATGGTAGCCCAACCTGGTCGCTGACAAAACAACAAGAACAGAAGATACAAATATGCCAGCGTGAAATGGAGAGAAAGATCTTGGAAATTAAACTACGAGACAAGGTGAGGAATAAATAACTGAGATTACGAAGTGACATCGAAGACGCACACAAGACAAGAAGGCTCAAATGGATATGGAGAAGACATGTGGTCAGACTATCTGCAGACAGATGGGCCTATGCTGTCACGATGTGGGACCCAACAAGAAGCAAAAGAAGGGGCAGTCCAAGAAGGAGATGGACCACAGTGGACACGACTAGCGAAGAACAGGAAAGAGCGGAAAATAACAATTTTAAATTTAGAACAAAACTCCAACAGATTTTAGAACTAAAGGTGTAGTGTAAAGCGAAAAGCTGGAAGATAGAGCTAGGCACACAGGACACACACCGTGTGTCAAATTGAACTAACCCTAGCGGGGAGTAGGAGGCCCTTGCCTGCAAATTATTTTGTGGTCATCCTTATTCTTAACTGCGAAAATTATAAACATTCCAGGCTTGACTTTGTCATAACTCAGGGATGAACATTTATCGTACAGGAATTTAAAGCATCGTTTCGTCCAAAGCTCTCACAAATTGCTTCATGACACGCAATTTAGTATGTAATGATAGGAACCTCTTCCTAGAAGTCTAGGACTATGCACGCCTAAGATTCAGAGATCTGTGCTGGTGGTATTTTATATTAGTAGACGCTCTCATGTGAGGGTGGTTACTGAGAGGCGTCACACTAAAAAGAGGCTTATCCTCTTAAAATCCATTCCTCGGGTCTCCTAGTTGGAGAACCATTTACGGCTTCCTTGGAAAACTAGAACCATAATGAACTCTGGTTGGCTAAAACAAGGCGTGAGGCACCGTGACATGACTTTATAAGCGCTGGGGCGGAAAAGCCAGTATCTTGAACCATTCCTTGGAAGAACGTGGCGAAACCCCGTCGTGTATAATCTTCCAGCTATACCTATTCTGGATACTATGGATGGTGACTCAGTATTTGTAGAACCAATAGCTATGGAAACCAAGGAAAGTAAAGGAGAGGAGGGGAAACAAATAAATGGAGGGTATGCTCTCTAAAGAATGGAACATGTCTAAGGAGTAAATTCAGAATGACAATAGTTCCGAGCAAGGGTGAGAGAAACTATTAGCCTTAGTAGTACCCTGGGAGTCCGGGGGATAGATGATACAGCTCCTAGGAAGGGCGCAGTAAGCAGTAGTTCCAAGCTTTCCAGGGAGAAAATTCCACCGTTCTGCCACAACACACCAAACACCGTCTGTCGGTCGCGGTAGGGATTCCGGCACGTCAGCTATTGGCTTATTTTGCGTCAGATCCCGAGGAGGAAGGATGAGATTAAAGTACCGTGCAGGAGGCCAGAACCCATCATAGGCAGGACTACAACTACTGTAAGTCCCTAACAGGTGCAGGCAAGTTCTACAGACCAACGGAGAGCCAGGTCGCCGCAGAGATCTCGCCACCAGTCAAGCCCGGCTGATCAATCAATCCCCCTGGAAGGGCGACCGGCCAACCACAGCGCCTCCCTTCAGCCGAGCACCATATTTCCAGAGCGGAAGCACGACCGTAGCGCAGCCCAACGGCGAATCCGCGGACTGTTATAATCTGGAATGACCGGATAGACGGAATGAAATGAAAGGATGTGAAACGGGCGATGTAAGGTAAATATCCCTCCCTGCATACGCCTGAGTGACCTGGGAAAACCCTCGAAAAAACCCAACGTCAGGAAGCAGGAATCGAACCCGGGACCTCCCGAATGCGGGCGTCAGGCGTTACCACCTGAGCCGTCCCGTTCGTTTACCAACCACTGTCATTTGACCCTACAAATTTGTAACAAATGAAATGACATAAATGAAAGGAAATTATATGGTTGTCAGAAAGTTCATTGTGGAAAGGGAACTCCCTTAATATTCCCTACCGACTCGGGGTAACCACGAAATAACCCATGGTCAGAGGCCGGTGCGATGAGAGCCCCGAGTGCAAGTCTCACTCGTTATCACGCATTCATCTCACTCGGTGAAAGAGATGGCGGAACTATGGCAGATACAAATTTAGTGGCGGCTGACCTCTGACCAGTACTATTCTCTTTCCTGTTATTCAAACATATTTTGTGGGCACAAATTATATTTACATCACCGTAACAGCGTGATTTCACTGCATGTTTAACTATCAACACCGCAAGGCTAGCAAACTTCTGATTGGATTATGAGTTGACCAGCTCCTCCTGCCATACGACATTAAATTTTGTGTCAGCCACAACAACAATATGATCTGAGCTGATTCAAACAAGAAAGGAATCTGTTGAGAGCAGAACTTTGATGAATATTTGTTGCAATGTGTAAGAAGCAGGGAGGGCACGTGAGTGAACAGCTGGAGGTTACCTGGATGCGCGGCGCGGTGCGGTGCGGCGAGTTGAATGAAGGTAAACGCTGGATGGGAGTAAAAACCTCTGGCAGCGGAGTCGCCCACTTCAGTCTGCGGTCAGCGTCCGTGTGCTTCACACGTGTGTTGTGCTGTGTTTGTGTCTTACCTGAAAGTAGCGTGTGTTCGTATTGGTGCGCTCCATTTTCTAAACGTAAGTCTACCGGCTAATTCCTTCTATTTTTCATGGTTTCACCCTTCAACACGGGTTGGGGATTTCAGTCCTGCTTTGGGTGATTTTGTTTTTATTTTACAATTTTTTGACTGCAGAGCTTTTCTTTGCACCCTTAACATTTTTATATATTTATTTTATAAATAGCAGCATCTATTTCATCTTGAAACCTCCAGCTCCAATCTCGGTTAATGGTAAATACTTTCTTTTAGAATGATCTAAGCAATGAAATATTTGGGAAAACAGCAAGAATGTGTAGAATATTATTAATTGTTGCTAAGCAAAAACAGATGTTCCGTTTGGGCAGAAAATTTTATTTGTTTGCAATTAACTTTAGATTCTAGATGACAGTCTCAAATAGGCATGCGCTTGAAAACTGATTTGAATTTTAAAATGTTAACGCTTCTATAAATTGCAAAACTGTTTTAAGTGACAATTATGTTGAGCGTGTAGTTATATGGAACTGTATATCTTTCATGTATTACATTAATCTCATTTCATAGGGTAATAATGAGGTAATCAGCATATACTATAAATCATTGAAATTATAATTTAGAACCAATTTAAATTAATTTTAAAATTTTCAAAGGGATTACCTCAGAAAAGGAAAATTGTGACTTTACTTTTCCTCGTGTAATATTGTGGATAGGCTATTACTGTCGTATTTTCTATCAGTATGCATGGGATAATGTGAAACTCTGCATAACGAGTGTATATGCAGATGAGATCAGAAGAAAATTTGCCTCCATGTTTCAAATTTGGTTAAAATCGGTGCAACATTAAGGCTAGTTTATATTAAGAATACGAGATTATTAAGCGGGCCGCTGTACATTGGGGGGGGGGGCGGAGTTGACATTTTATGTTTAAGAGAATGAACAAAAAAATATATGCTGAGTCTTAAAATTGTAGTATGTTTTAGGCGAACAGGCACACATATATACGAATTCGAGATTTTACTTATATAGAGGCATCTAAAGAAATTTTGTCAATGAATTTAATGTCGAAATCGCGTAGATTAAATGAAAAAGCCCCGAAAGTGCTTGCAATATTTGGGAGTAATTTCCATAATAACATATTGTGCACCAATGCTATAGCCATTTTTCTGCCAAAATGTAAAAGTTAAATTTAACAGTGGTCATATGTTTATGTTACGTTTTAATTGTAGATATTATATACGAAAAGAAACGTTTTATTAATAATATTATCTAGCATTTATTTTAAAAATTTTGAGCACGCAAATCATCTTAAATGATAGATAAATTGATGAAGTGAATGCACAAATAAGCTCCAGTATATAAAGTACTAAAACTTACTAATCAGCACTGAGGAAATCTGGAATAAAATTCCTCGCCAGGGTTCAAAATCGAAAGGAATTCGAATACAGATCCACATTACCTATAAACAACAGACAGTAATGAAATATGTTCAGAGTTCGACTGCAGTGTTTTTCAGAGGCAGTACTCCTCAATCTTTTCGTTGTTTAAAGTCCTCTACATGTAACTTTTAGACCAATTATCTTGAACTTTAGGTTTGGTATAACCATATTAATATTCCTGTCTATAATTTTTTAAAGTGCTTAATCAGTTATTATATATTTTTCCTGATTTTATGTCCGTAAAATGGAGGAAACGTATAAAATTGCAACATTTTTGGTTTGTGGTCTGGCATGTTCTCAATAGAATTATACAAAATTCACTAACCATATTCCTCATAAGGGAGTTTATGAAGCCAAACTAACTTGTGAAATAAGATTAACAAGTACTTATAGTAATTTTAATCAGCATTATAAGTTATTAAACTAGGAACAGAAAGATAAGTACCTTAGAAAGTTGATACCTCAATTAGGTAATTGAAAAGTTTTGTAGTGCCAAAGCTTCAAGTCAGTCTAAGGGAGGCATTGCCTTAAGTGCGGTTAATGACACCTCTTAATGTATAAAGATATGCACAGAGCTTCAATATTTCTGTAACACAACTTTTATTTTGTTGCACTGTAAGCCGAAGAAATGTCATTCATTAGGATTCTTTCTTTTCACACATGAACTTATTTGATGCGCGTGCTCGTTGTCTGTTTATAATACATGTGATGTACTTGCCAAGTGCTGCCCTCTAAGCGGAAACCTTGTGCATTAAACATTAGCCGCTCTTATTCAATCTCTATCTCCATCTTTCATCAGTGAAGATCACAATGCAGTGCTGTTTAATCTGATTTCATTAAGCAGGAATATTTGCTAAGAGCTTCAAGTTCTATATTGCCGTACATCTAAATTGTCAGCAGTAAATAAAGCGCAGCAGACAGACAGTGAAAATTACTCAGCTCGGTTCCTAATCAAGGAGTAGGGAGTTCGGTTCTTGTGGAGGTCGATGAATCCTCCCCTCTCCTCTACGGAGGGAGAAACCTTCTTTCCTTCTTCCCTCCACTTCCTCATGGTTCATCTGCTTATTATGCATGAAATGCAGAAGTTTTATTGATATTGATAATGCATGGTGATAAAAGCAATCCAAATACGAGCGGGTGGGCCTTTTTTGGAGTTCAGTAACACGCCACTTTAAATAATCCAAGGCATTCGAGATGGTACGAGAGTAGCAGCTTGATGTATCAATCTAGCTTTGTGGTCGGGGTTCAAAACCGGTTAACATGTTAAGCGGATTTTCATTAATAGGTGAAGTAAAACCATTATGCAACCTAGTGAAGTGGCGCCGCGGTAACGTGTACGATTCGCATTCCGGAGATCGTGGGTCCGGTCCCCACGCCTAGTTTTTCTGACCCATGGAAAATTCTGGGGTTTCCTTGGGTCGTTAAGCGAATGCTGAGAAGGTTAATTCCTTAAAGCTATCTATAAGTAGCCTGCATTTAATTTGAATGTTTATTAAAGTCATTAAATATACGGCTATTTTTCTCACCATTAGTAGCATCGTTAGTTTATGTTTTAATAAATATTTCAATTTCCGGTTCAGAAACATGCAGTAATTTTGCTCTCGCTAGTAACCTGAAGTACAGCAGATATAATTTTAGTTTAAAAAATATAAAAATATGTACGTTATTTTGGCAAATATTTCAACAAACTTGGTAATGCAATTCATACTTAAACGCATTTGCCTATTTAAATCATTTTTTCAAGATATCATTTAAATTTGTTTCATGTAATCTATTATTTTAATAAAACTATACATTTTCTCACAAAAGTACCAATGGCACAAGAAAGACAGTGAAATACGGCGTAGCTTTGGACTTCGTGGGAAACGAACTCCCGTCTGGTAATGAAAATCATGCACAAATAGCTGAGCGACAATGCTAATAACGTAATACCGGCAAGAAAGGGTCCGCAATGTGCGGGAACACCTGAGTTGAAAGTGATGGCATTGCTCACTATTCTGTACAATTTCCTATGTTCTACATTAATCCACATTTAACTCTTTCTTCCCTTTGTTTAAATGCTCACTCTGTTTTCAGGCAACAGCTCATCCATTTCATATTATTCCATTTATTCGCCTAGGTCGTGTGCACTTCCGTATTTTGCCCCAATATTTAGGACAACCCAGTCATTTAATCGCTCAGGCAGACAGTCATAGGCACATAAAAGTCAAACTCTTAATCTCAGTAAGTAATTCAGCCTCTGAACGACCAAGTGAATCAATCTCAGTAAGAAAACTTTGAATAAACTAGTTATTTAACTTAGGAAATCACCAATGAGAAAAACGAGAAATCAGTGTCTACCGGACAATAAAACGGTGATCAGTAAAAATGTCAGTAAATTTAATTAGTCACTCGGTAAATAAATCATAGGTTATACAGCTAGACTATTAGTAAATCTATTGTTTAATCGACACTGATTATCTAGTATGTCCATAGTTACCAATAGTCGGATTTTCGTAAATCAGTCATTAAATGACTAAGTAACCCAGCGAGTCACTTAGTAGTTAGTCGTTATAACAGCAAGGCAATTAGTCAGTATGCCAGGGAGAAAGTAATTAATCAGCTAATATTCACTTAAGAAGTGAACTTCTGGGGCAGTCGATTAATAAGCTGACCAGCTGTAGGTAAAACAGTCAGGCTATCAGTCTTATGACCAAGTAAATAACTGAATCAGTCAGATATTTCACTTACAGACAACATCATCATGTACCAGTAAATTAAACGAACTACATTCAATTGGCCATCCAGTCGGTAATCAACTGGTCAGCTCTCAATAAATTCTCCAGTCAGTGAACAGTGAATCAACGCCTCAATCAGTATTCAATCAGTCAGCCACCAGTGAATAATTGAGGCATATACTCAAGTTTGTGAATCAATAATCAACCTTTCAGTCGCCAGCAAATGTTTGAGTTATATAATCAAGTTTTTCAGTCAGTAATCAACCGTTCAGCCATCAGTAAATTTTGAGGTATATAGTCAAGTTTGTCAGTCAGTAGTCTACCATTCAGTCGTCAGCAAATGTTTGAAGCACATAATCATGTTTATCAGTTGATAATCAACCATTCAGCCGTCAGAAAATGTTTGAGGACTATAGTCAAGTTTGGCAGTCAATAGTCAACCATCAGCCGCCAGTGCACATTTGTGGCATATGTTCAGGTCTGTCAGTCAGTAATCAACCATTCAGTCGTCAGCAAATGTTTGAAGCACATAATCATGTTTATCAGTTGATAATCAACAATTCAGCCGTCAGAAAATGTTTGAGGACTATAGTCAAGTTTGTCAGTCAATAGTCAACCATTCAGCCGTCAGAAAATGTTTGAGGCATATAATCAAGTTTGGCACTCAATAGTCAACCATCAGCCGCCAGTGCACATTTGTGGCATATGTTCAGGTCTGTCAGTCAGTAATCAACCATTCAGTCGTCAGCAAATGTTTAAAGCACATAATCATGTTTATCAGTTGATAATCAACCATTCAGTAAATGTTTGAGGCATATAATCAAGTTTGTCAGTCAATAGTCAACCATCAGCCGCCAGTACACATTTGTGGCAGTAATCAACCATTCAGCTGTCAGAAAATGTTTGAGGTATATAACCAAATTTGTCAGTCAGTAATCAACTATTCAGCCACCAGTAAACGTTTAAGGCAGAAAATTAAGTTTGTCAGTAATCGCCTCGTTAGCCGTCAAGTAAATCACTACTGCGTTCAGTCAATATCTCCTCACTCGTAATCAAGTCTGTAATCAACTGTTTAGCTGCCTTAATTCAGGCATCACTCGGCAGGTAAACCTGCTGAGCCAGTCGATCAATAAATCAATAAATAGATAATTCAGGCGAGAGTCATTCAATCAGTTTCTCAGTCGTTTGTTCACTGAGTCAATCCATCAACAAATAAACAAATAAATGAATAAGTAAATCATTTTCATATTAATTAGCTCATTTAGTCAAGCAATCCAATCAATCAATCAATTAGTAGCTCTATCACTCAATCAGCTGGATGATTCTTATACGCTTATTCCAAGCGCTTCCTTCCTGTAATTTCAGGAGCCTATGTCCTCTACACCTGTCCACTCGCAGTAGAAAAACGATCTTCAGAAGGATGATCATTGTGCACAAGTTCACTGTTCTTGCAGGTACAAAGGTACACAAGAGTACGTATCAATAATAGCGCAATGACAAGGAGGGTGCTTGAAAGTCTAGGAGCACAAAAACTCAAATACACTGAGGCTGTTTTTTGGACTAATGCCTAGAGCGGATTTCCGAGATTGTGGTTGGACTGGAGTGTTACGGTAATACATATGTTTACGATGGATCTAATCGTCTCCATAAGTGAAAACCCATTCACAAAAACACAGACTATGCTCAAAACGCTTTCACTTGTACAAATAATCGTGATGATAGGATATTTTTTTTATTTCAATTCCATAATGTATGCATGCAATTACACATTGGAAAGCTCTGCAGTGAAGTTTGGGTTGTCCGTTATGCCCTGATTGTCGATGTGCAGGTAACTCACGACGATCGGAAGCTGAACTTTCCCTGGGCCCTTTTAGTGCAGTGAGATGTGTTAATGTTTGTGATAGTGCGTTCGGCATCGTTCTGAAGTGGCCACCACTTCTTGTTGGAGACGTCAGCGACGTCGGTTCTTCTCTCCGTTACGTCACACACCGCTGGTAAGTATCCAACTGTATCTTTGGTTCAGTAATGAGAATCTGTCTTAACATAAAACCAGGTGGAAGTAATACTTCATAAATTCACAAATATTTTAACACATTTCATTAGAAGAAAACGTATTTACTGATCCAGATTTGATGTTTATTGACTTCATTTTTAAAGCACTTCATTTCGCAATTTTGTTTTATACAGACTGTGGTTTTTGTTGGGCCTAATCTACTGTAATAGGCATGAAAATACATTTTGCTTCATCTCAAGCGCTTGCTACCATTTCGATTCTTTTTACAGTAACTCCCTTATCGTTGGATAAAAAGTACGTAGTGGTGCAGACTATAGAGGGTTGCATCATAGTGTTCCGATTCTGTGGCGCTGGCTAGAGCTCGAGAGGGCGGAGACTTTCCGGCTCACTCAACACGTGAGCAATATGAGGAGCTGTGACATGGTGATCTGAGGGTCATTACAGTGACACAGAGATGAAAATCATGACAATCACATCTTTCCGCCATGATCGTCCAGCTCTAATGTATATATGTGGACACGATGTCAGCAGTCATTTTGGTCGGTATTGCCTGTTGGGACTAATTAGACAAAAGTAGTGCACGTCTGTTTGTAGTTATAGGGGTGTAGGGAGTATAGGGAAAACACCGCGACCAACTCAGGTCTATTGTGACTACCACCCCCAGAGGGCAGGGATGAAGTGAGGAAACCACAGGGTGCCGCAGGGTCGCAGCTAGAAAGGCCACAGAGACGCGCGAAAGTCCCTAACGATTGTTAGGATCTCTTCATCTCGGCGGCACACCGGTGTTGCACAGTCATCCCCCGACGGAGAACAGCGGCCGCTCAAACGCCACCTAGCGCCCAGAGCACCAATTACCATGCGGAAACGTCCGCGCCATCTGCCCGGCACTGCCAACACCACTCGCCTGGAAGCACGCCTGAAAGATTTCAAGGAAATGGAAAGGGAAATCATGGAAAGGGAACCGTGGTATAAAATTATGCACCGCAGGATTCGCGTAAGTGAAACCACGGAAAAGCCCATGTTAGAGTGCGCGGCTATGGGAACTGAACCCGTGACATCCACACACATGTTACTTTGGGCCACAGATGTAACCGCCTGAGCTATTCCGCTCGGTTCTGTCTGTAGTTTGTTTACAGTTTAGGGAAATTGTTAGAAGTATGTAATAGTTTATTCGGAGACTCCACAGTTTTCTTTCTTCGTTACTTCGTTACTTCAGACCATACCCACCAGGACTAGTGGTAGAAGCGATATAGTAATTTTTTCATGGATACTTGGATGTACTAAAACCTCACAAAGTTATGAACTGTGCCTGTACTATTCTGTGGATATAAATTTTGGATATTAACTAATGATGGAACTATACTAGTATTTCTCGAAACTAATTCTATAAACAGCTGTACATGGCATAACTTGTTCATTGAATCTTATAATATATTTTGGTGTATAAATGTGCCACCAATTTTGTTTTTGCTCATCACTTCCAGATGTCAGGGTGTCATGTTGTGAGGGACGGTATACTACATAGTACATTGCTTTTTCAACTGAGGTTCTGTAAACTTCACTTGGTGCACGAATGTAACATGCTTCTTTAAATTTCTTGTATTATGCGAGTTATTATGCGAAAATATTTTTCTGTATATTTTACTCACTGTTCTACTATTATTACTACTGTTTACGTCAAAATAGTTCCGTACTTCATGTTTTATTGTTAAACATTGGTAAAACAATATAATAACCCGCAGTGCAACAGCCCATGAAGGGCCAAAGATTGCCACCCGGCCGCTGCGTCCCCCACCTCTGCCGATTACAGACATCATGAGTGGGGTGCAGCACTGGAGGGTGGGACGTGGTCAGCGTCCCTAGCCCTCCCGGCCACTTATGCGGCCTTCACGACCTAGTGTCGCTACTTCTTCATCAAGTAACTCCTCAATTGGGCCCTTTGGGACCTAACGAGGCTGAGTGCACCATGTGCCAGGCCTCCCATTGGGGTAAAAATCCCCATGCCGATACCGGGGATCGAACCTAGGTCCTTCGCGCCAGAGGCAGGTGTGCTACGGAGGCAGTCGGTAAAACAAAATATGTAAGATGCTACCGTGACTCAAGCTTACTAACAACAAAACAGATGGAAGGAAAGAAGGAATCTTTCCGAGCGCTCTAATATCTCATGCCTTAAGTTCTGACTCTTTCTGCTAGATTTACAGATTTTGGTCACCGGAGTAGATAAATGTACAGGCCGAGAGTGTGTCACTAATAGAACGCGGACCCATGTGCAGTCTCACGGGAAACAGGTTAGCTGGCACGGAGAACGAGTGACCTAACTGGTATTGCGCAGCCATCGTATATGCACGCGCATCAGAAGACACCTGCATCTTATATCTGCGAGAGAGCAACAGTAGAACCCATATGTGCACTAAACTTGCGACTTCTTGCATGCCTATCCGCCCTCTGGTCATCAGCAGCATGATTTAGTGCATCAGCTAAATGAGCTGCATTCACGACTCAGTTAATGCTACATGTTATATGAATACCTTTACTTCTTCTCCCATTGTTTTGCATGTTTTCATTCAGACACAAGGGTCTATGGAATGTTGCATTCATTCACTCACAGGATTTTTAATACAATGAGAAACTGAAAGATATAAGATAACAATGGAACAGCACTAAGAATGTATGCCAGATGCAACACTTCCAAAATACCTATGGAGATACAGTCGAAGATTTATAGGCAGACTCAGAAAGAAAGGCTGAAAGAGATCCGTGAAGACGGTAGAAGCATTTATTGCTTAACCCTTAATGTACAGTCATAGAAATAAGTATTCATGCAGTGGTACTGTTAAAATTGATTACTGATGTTTCCATACTAATTTAAATAACAACGCTAAGATTTTTACTAGAAGGCTACACCATTAAATAACATGGTAACATAGCCTTGAGTATTAAACATACTTCAAGAAAATTAGCGATACCCCAATTCTGGCTCTATTTGACAGGGGAAAAGTGTTCATACACCACTTTAAATGTAGACATAGAAACCACTAATGAAGCGCTTGTAGTAAAGAACAGGGGTAAGCAGCACCTCTGATACGTGGTAAATGCCATAAACAGAAGTACAACGTTGGTTTTCGTATTGATACAAGTGGATTTGGGAATACTTTTGCAACCTTTACAATCCAGAATTTAAATAGTAAGTTTCAATAGTAAAGGATTTCAGATAAGGCAGTTAAGGATTAGTGCCCTGAGGAATATAGCGCTATATCTTTCTAATTTCCATGTTTCAACTTAAACCTCACACGTTATAAACATGCACGTTTTTCACTCGCACTTGAACTCTTTTTCTGCTGGTGCTCTTAGACCTGTCTCAGATGAACATAGGGGTGACTGAGTGAGTGAGTGAATGAGTGAGTGAGTGAGTGTGTGGAGTTTAAGGACACGTCGACAACGAGGTCATTTGGACCTCAGGTGAACATAGGGAAAGATTTCATTAGACTATATGTACATTGGAGCAATGCTATTAGTGGCAATGTGCAATAAGTATGATGGCAGACTACTGTTGGACATTACTGCAGGATAATAGTAGCACACATAACAGGCGCAACAAATGTCTAAAAATAATTTAACTATGTATGAAAACATATTTTATTAGCATTTCATAGTCTTTGTGTAGATATAGTAGCATTTAAGACCAAACTATGCTGTTTAAACACAAAAACCGAATAGAATTAGATATTGATTAATACCATTTACGCAAAAACTGGGTGCTGTGGAAAAACCAATGTCCAATTCGTGTTCAGCAGATCGAAATACATAAGTATAATCTATTTTGTTGCTCTAAATTAAATTAAGTTAAATTTTGTCGACCAGCGTTATTAATCCATCGATTATAATGCAGCAATCACATCACTTTCTCTACCCACTTTTCTACACATACTGTTCTTACAAAAGCTTATCTTCTACCTGTTTTATGTTAATCTAAATACATATTTGCAGATATTGTTATATTGAATATTACATTGTAGATATAAGCGGAATACAGTAGGCTTACGCATTAATCAAATCATTAAAAAGTCGTTTTTATCTCATGGCTTTTGATATTCCGTTCTTCGTATGTTCTTCGTATGTTCACGAGAAAATACGAAGAAAAGAAAAAAAAAACAAAAAAAAAAAAAAAAAAGATAAGGAAACGATTAGGGACTTTCGACATAAAAAATAATATAAAAATTTTTAAAATATTTTGTTTTTAACGATGCTGTCTATTGCCAGGATCGTATCAGTATTTTGTCTGGAATTTTATCCCACAGGAGTTGTTCTACATGACAGTAAATCTTTTAACATGGTGCTATCGCTTTTAAGAATACTTAAAAACACCGATCTAGACTGGGTTTGAACCAGTGACCTTGGAATCATTAGGCCAGCACCTAACCTACTGAGCCGCTTAGACCTAAAAAAGGGTACTTAACAATTCAATCCACAATAAAGAATATTTCTGAAATATTTAATGTTACAACATTGATTTGACATAAGTTGTTTTAACTAGATCTACATTTTTGTGGAAAGTTTTTGCCTGCTTCTTACGTTTGCAAGTTACAAAAAATGCATTCAGAATGAAGAGGTATTTACAGGAGATTCTCAGAAAGTTCAAGTTTTATATATATTTTATTTGTCATGAAAATATCCCAGGCATAAGGTATTTCAATCAAATTCACTAGATCCATCGGTCTATCCTATTCTACTATAGGTAATCAGTAGAGAAAGTAAAAGGGATCTGTATAGAAACCAGTGACAGATGGAGTAGAAAGTGTACACTTCCAGACAAGGTCTGTCATATTAATGCTGTTACATTGCAGGTCACCCTGGCGCCCCGAGGTTCAAGTCCGCGCTGCAGTGGCCCTCCGGGGCCTCCAGCTACCGGCACCCCCACTGCGGTCTCCGCTGCTCCGGCACCCTGCAACAAGATGACCAACCTAAACCGTATCAGGGTCGTCGTGCTGGGCAGTCCTCGCGTTGGCAAATCGGGTAAGTATCATGTTGGTACTTGTATATCGGTGTGGACTCCTCGAATTTTACAAGTGTTCCTAAATGTTTCTGTTTCTAGCTACCAGACCACTCTCGTACAGTTTGTACGGACCTGACTAAAACGTATCTACAGGTTCGGTTATAGGTCCAAAATAGCGGTTCTTAAACTCAGTATTAACGTAATCATTCGAGTGATTTTGTAACCTATTCCCAAACTAACATCCCGTTCATAGACAGTATGTTGCGTTACTATATTATAACAATTACAAAATTCAGATGTTGCGAGACCTTTGAATCGTCTGTACTGGATGCTTCCATGTTTTTGTCACATTTAACACACCAGATGGGAGGCTCTATAATTAATACGAATCTCTCACAATATTTAAAAACATAGAACCCAACGAGGAACGGGAACACCTCGTGCACTGCGATCTATGGGCTATCTATTGTGACTACCACTCGCAGGAGGAAGTGATGAAGTGGAAGAATCTACAGATAAAGTGTGTTTAGTCAACACGTGTGCAGTTCGGCCGTCTTCTTTAAGAAACACTTATAATCGTTTTACAGCACGGTCTCTTCCTCCTGAGTCCTTTCTGCAGAGTTGCAATATCTTAACATGAAGCTTTTCCTCATGTGAAACAGAAAAGAACTGCGATCCAGAATTTTGGCAGCTGAGATTCTACGTGGAGTCAACTGTCACCTCCTTAAAATCAGGCTTGCTGTTGGTCTTCAAGGTCAGAGATGGAGGTTTCCCTTTTCTGAAGAGTGGAGATGGACTTATGACAGTCGTTAGTTATGGGTAGCACACATTTCCTTTGTGGATCAACTGCACACGCGTTGACTAAACAGACTTTAGACAGGACACGCGCTGAAGTCCTTGTCAGTTCCTGGGTCGAAGACTCCCAATACCTGAGCTACCCAAAGAAGGCGATGAACCATCCGCAATTTTTAGACGTGGCGAATGACCTTGCTATGATCTACGCGAGTGACGTTATGAAAACTGATGGTGGGGTAACATCTCTGCTTCTTCCCTGGAAATAAACAAGAAACTGGTGATTTGCGAACGAACACTGTATTTAATTACGTACTGTTCCCCATGTTCACTGCACGGAAGTCGGAGATATACTAACCTGACACCCCTATGCCTTAGAAATATAAAAGTGCACTCTACCTAAACCACTCCGCATCTATCATCCATTCGCCACGTCGAAAAATACCTCTGTACACATATTGCAAACTGACTAAAAGAAGGAAAGAGAAAACTGTCTTCAAATAGTCTTGAAATAGAATCACACCTGATGTGAAAGACCCCAGTAAGAACAGTACACCAAATGATATTTTAATGTACCGGAAGTATTCTTGAACGGAAATGGTATTGGAAACCTAGTGTTTTTACTTTCTCTACTACATATAGTAAGTTGAGGCGGTATTGTATTCCACTAAAAATTCGATGTCAAGATTTTACCAGAAATGTATGTTTTGAGGCCCCCTGAATTAAAAAAAAAAGCATTTTTAGAAAGGGTCCGTGTGTGTGTCTGTCAGTCAGTTGTGGACAACGTAACTCAAAAACGAAAAGTCGGTTTAGAATCAAAATTGGTATTTAAATTTAACATCTTTTAGGAATGCGACACGGAGATTTTGAAGAAAATTCCTTCAGCCTAAGCGACCCTTTACAAGGAAAATTTTTGGAAAATTTGTGATATTCTCGAAAATGGCTCTAACGATTTTGAACAAAATGGCATATGCTTGAGATATTTTTTATGACAAGTGAAATGTATATTTTGAACTTTATGGCTATAGCCCCTGTATCCTGTTTACTCTGGATGACTTTCGTATAACTGGTAAACCGTAAGAGATAGACCAAATCATCTGTAGAAAAACGTAGATTTTCTTAAAACACACAATTTATGCCCAAATAAAATTTTTTGTACAGTGAACCATTTCGGAGATATTCCCTGTCATTTGTATGAGTTTTGGAAAACAAACTTTCGTCAAATGGAACATCGTTATTCATTTTGTATATGTTAGCCATGTAAAGAGAACAGAATTTGAAAGCTTTAAAAGATTTGACTATCGCTCAAATCCTACTATGTGAAGCATGTATTATATCACTCGATTGACTGCTTCGTATTATGGGTGCCTACGGCTGCTCACACATGAGTCTTAATCTCGGGTATCCGTGGTGGTTACAGAGAGCGATATTGTAGTTTTGTTAGAACTCTTTATTTGTTTTATTTTTACACATTTAAGCTTTGCTGAACAATTTTAAATAGAATAAAATATGCAGTTTAACGTAACGCTGGAACGAACTTTCACCGTGTTGCTTACATGTATCTCTCCCTCGTAACGATGTCTGTCTCCTACTGTCCTCAGTCATTATATGCTTTTAGCTTCCCAAACATCCATAATGGCCCTCACTTCATTAAGTCAAGACTTTGCCCTCTGGCGAAACCCCTCGGGTTTCCGATACTTTGTAAAAATACAATAGCAGGCTCTTTTTTCTTTGTGTTGAAGACCTTGCCAAACTAATTGTATCTCGTTTACGTTAATGTTTGGGACGTTCGCTAATGACCCTCGCTAGTGCCTTTTTGGCATCCCTTCACCTGTGGTACATATTCTTAACCCTTTGCTATTAATGGATTTTGTAACTTTGATATATTCTGTATATCATAAGCGCTATACAGAAAAACTGCTACATATGTTCCCCTTGCACCTACAAAGATAAGATGATTTCTGCAAATGTTTATCTCAACTAACACGAAGAAGATATAGGAATAAGAGTAGACGAAGTCATATGAGTGCAACACATCAGATTTTTTGGAACTACTCATAGAACGCTCACAATTGTTACTGGACCACCTCCAACTCAGGCACAACCGCGAACAACATGCAAAACCACAAACAAGAGGAAGCATTCATTCTAAATCAATCTTTAGTGCTGTTTATGAGATATTACTGCTGTAACTATCGAGTTCAAGTCCCCTATAGAACATTTATTATGAGTATAATGAATTAAGCAAGTAGGTTAGTGAAAAACGGCCTATGGTGGGATAAATAGGCTGAAGGAAGCTCGTGACATAAATAAAACTGGAAATGCAGGTCACTAAGGAAAATATCTGTAGAGCTCTTGAGAAAATACATATGTATGTTATCTCCAAAAATATCACAGACTACTAAGATATCTATCTATCTTAGTGAAAGAGAAACAATAGGTTGGACAGTTGTTAACAGCAGCAGTGATACCGATAGGTAGAAATTATTTTACATGAGATGAATTCACATCTAAGTGTTTCTGAACAATGAAGAAATTGAGGATGATATTTTTGTCTCCTATCTGTTAATTAAACTAGACTATATAAATTCGTTGGTGTCAGAACACATAGGTAGGTTTAAAACATTACTGGCAATATATAAAATATAGGCGAACAATTGGTCAACAGTGAAATAACACGAATAAAGATGTGTTCACATTATTAACCGTGCCATCCATTACCCAACTTTCTTTCTTTTTCGTCATATTACTTTCTCTACTACGTATTGTAAAGTAGAAGTATTGTATTCCACCCAAAAATTCGATGTCGAGATTTCACCGGAAATACGTATATGCTTAGAGGCCCCCTGAATAAAAAAAATCAGTTATAGAAAAAAGTTCGTGTTTGTGTGTATGCCTGTCTACCATTTACATCGAAAATTTATCAAACATTTTGATTTTCTTGAAAATGACTTTAACGATTTGGATTAAAATGCCATATTTTTGAGACATTTTTATTACAAATGGAACGTTTATCTTTAATTTTCTGGCTATAGCCCGTATAGGCATATTTACTCTGGATGACTTTTGCAAAACTGGTAAACCGTAAGAGATAGACCAAATTTTACTATACAAAAATGTAGATCTTGCTAAAGTAATTTATGTCTAAATAATTTTTTGTAGAATGAACCATTTCGAAGATATGCCGTGTTATTTGTGTGAGTTTTGGAGAACTTATACTTCTGTCAAATGGAACATCATTATTCATTCTTTATATGTTAACCGTGCAAAGAGAACGGAATTTGAAAGCTTTAAAAGATTTGACTATCGCTCAAAGCCTACTGTATTCGCACATTCCTCTTGCACCTACAAGGAAATATCCAATAAGATACTTTCTGCAAATGTTTATCTCAACTAACACGAAGAAGATAATACAGGAATAAGAGTTCGTAAGAATGGTTAGTACCAGAGTAGAGAAAGTCATGTGAGTGCAACACATCAGACTTTTTACTTGAAGTTTAACGTCCTTTAAACTGGTAGATCACTTCAGATGATGATTGAAAGAAATGGATGGAATCACGTTGCTAAAGTGAGCTCGAGGTCCTTAGATCTTAGACTCTCAGAGACTTACATGACATTCATCATCATCTTAGAAGTCCGCAAATCCCCGGAGAGAACCTTACCCAAGTAACTTATCCAAACTAAGAATCGAACTCAAGACTTTAGTGTGAATCAAACATGCTACCCCCATACCGTGGAGGTAAACTCACCGACTGTTGTATTTTTCATACAGAGAGACCTGTAATTTACTGTTAATTTCATACATACATTTCTATAGTAGCCACAACATGGAACTGTATTGGTACTAAGGCACGGGAACATCTTTATTCGCTGGAAAAGAATCCTTATGGTGTCGAGTTACTTATCTCCGGCTTATATCATGTGAAACCTCCAGATTCAGAGCACTTCATTCCTCCACTTCTCAGAAAAGAATGGGTACCAACAAGTGGGCATTTTGTAGACCATGGCCAGAACTATTCTTGTTATTTTTACGTAAACCAAATTACTTGACTTCAATGAATATAATTAGTCACTGCTTGTTCATTTCTCCGCTTATATAAGATAGAGGAACTATTAATTGCATTTGAACAAAAAATTCGATATCATGATTTCACATGAATTACGCATAAAGAGAAATTTTAGATTATGGTCCTCGTGTGTGCATGAACAAGCACAGTAAAAAAAAAAAAAAAAAAAAAATATAATTAATACCAAGTTACATACCTAAATGTTATACTGAACCATTTTATTTATCTTTTCAAATATTCCTAAGATTTTGATTAAAGTGTGTTTAAATATTGTGTTACCAATAAAACATATAATGTTATATGAATACGCCTGTTCTCATGGTCATTTTCTGTAAAGTGCATTTCGTGCGCAAGTTTCGTGACGTCAAGTATTGCAGACTCGAGTCTCGCCTCAGACGCGCATATTGCATCTTGTGGGTGTTAAGGCGTGAGCTCGAGCACGGAAAATAAACTACAAAGAGACAAACCACATGGCAAAAATTAACATGCAGGTTCCTCGGGATTTGTGGAGTCGTCTGCATTCTCAATACATTTTGCATACTTGGGTGGGAAATCACAGAAAGTTACAGTTCTAAAATATAGGACTAATTAAAATGCATAACTTATGTTGTACGATTTAGCCGTCTTCCCTTGCCATTTAGCCACTTCCGAAAGTACGAGTACTTTCTGTTTATCTTCTACAAGTTAAAGTATACTTAGGTGCGGTATCTGCATTATCTACTTCAGGAATTAGCCGCGCCGTGGCCGAGCGGTTAGACCATTCGCCTCTCACCAAAGCGGTTCAGGTTCGATCTCAGATGACCGCATGTGGGATTTGTAGTGGAGAAAGCGGCGTAGGGGCGGGTTTCCTCCGGATTCTGTGGTTTCCCTCGCCATCTCATTCTATTGATGCTCCATCTTCATTCCATGTATCATCAGTGTCACTGTCTGCAGTACCGCAAGTAGTAAAAGTGAGCGTTAAATACTACAAAAAGTTACTTGAGGAAGCAGCTGAATATTATTTACATATTTCTAAATAAATCCATACTGTTTAATTTTAAACCATTCCTAGTCACGCGTTTGTTATGATTGGCATAATGTGGACAGAAATATCACATTTTATATGAACTGTATAACATTTATGGATTATCTGTTGTTTGGTAACGGGGCAGTGAAAGTCAGACATCAGTTGTTTTTAACAGTACTCGAATTTTTTTCGGTCAAATATCAAATCAATAAACAAATCAGGAACATCGTATATTCAGCACATATTAATCCAGACTTTCGTGCATTCTTTGATATATACATATTGTGACGCCAGCTGCGACTGCATGTCACAAAGACTCAAGGGCAAGCTATCGACACCACTGCTTGTGAAAATGTGACCCAACGATAATGCAGCTGTCAGACACTTTTGGCTACCGGTTTCTTTACGGAGGTTCGAGATAAGGCGAATTTCGAGAAAAGTCCGTACTGCATCATTCGCGTCTATATAAGGAGGCGAGGCGGCGAGAGAAGAGAGTAGTTGTTTTTGTGATGGAGTGTTGAACGTGATAGCTGTTTAGTAGTGTGTGTGCACACAGTCGTCGAGAGATTGTATAACGTCACAGGAAGTTGCAGGTATGAGTCGTCGTGTCGAAGTTAGTCTTGAAGTGAATAAGTTCAGTGAGTGATCGTAAAAATCAGTTGTTTGTGAAACAATAAGAGAGACAGGGGAGTAGGTGTCAAGGTTGTGATCAAAGAGAACAGCTGCGAGTGGCTAGGTTACGAGGAATTGTAGATTGTGTTAACGACTATAAAATGGAGAACTGTGTTTTGTATTTCAATTTTAGAAGAAAAACAAAGCGCCACGTATAGAAAGTAACAGAACTTGTCTTTTGTCACATTGGTGTCAGACGTGGGATTTGTCACATTGTCATTTTGCTACAATATGAATATACTGTAGCAATGTATCACTGTATGGTGTGAAGCATTATTATATCACTCGATTGACTGCTTCGTATTATGGGTGCCTACAGCTGCTCACACATGAGTCTTAATCTCGGGTATCCGTGGTGGTTACAGAGAGCGATATTGTAGTTTTGTTAGAACTCTTTATTTGTTTTATTTTTACACATTTAAGCTTTGCTGAACAATTTTAAATAGAATGAAATATGCAGTTTAACGTTACGCTGGAACGAACTTTCACCGTGTTGCTTACATGTATCTCTCCCTCGTAACGATGCCTGTCTCCTACTGTCCTCAGTCATTATCTGCTTTTAGCTTCCCAAACATCCATAATGGCCCTCACTTCATTAAGTCAAGACTTTGCCCTCTGGCGAAACCCCTCGGGTTTCCGATACTTTGTAAAAATACAATAGCAGGCTCTTTTTTCTCTATGTTGAAGACCTTGCCAAACTAATTGTATCTCGTTTACGTTAATGTTTGGGACGTTCGCTAATGACCCTCGCTAGTGCCTTTTTGGCATCCCTTCACCTGTGGTACATATTCTTAACCCTTTGCTATTAATGGATTTTGTAACTTTGATATATTCTGTATATCATAAGCGCTATACAGAAAAACTGCTACAAATGCCCCCCATATACGTTATCATATTATGTAAGAACATGATAAGGTATATGTCTTGCCCGAAAATCATTTTCTTGTTAAAATTTCGCGATTGTTCAGCAAATCTTTCGTCAATTACATACAAATGCTTAAAAGGGTTTACACTCAAATTCTTAAAGACATAGCTTGTACATAGAATACCCTTCACATATTTACATTACACAAATCAGCACTCAACACACATAGGGTTATATTTTTAATACTACATAGTGATTTAATATTATTTTACATGTTTCTTCTTACATTGATCTTCTGATTCTATATAATTATTTTTATCAAAAGTCTTTTATGGTTATGGATTGTTCTGCTGGTTTCACTTTTAATTTGTTTTTTTTTTTTTCTTTTTTTTTTTTTTTTTTCACACGCACATTATCCACTTCACTGTTTTTTTTTTCTCGATATATTCACTTTGCTTAATATTAATTACGTTATTCTTACAGTTATTTACAAGTTTACATAGAAACAATTAGGCCCTCATTTTCATGATCCAACCATTCTTTCAACTACTTCTCACCATTTCTTTTCTTACTTTTCGATACTATTTGAGGAATTTCTATACGGTCTTATTAGCTGCTTATGCCATCTCCCAATCGATTTGTTTGTTTTTAAGTCCACTAATTCATAAGTATGCTCTCCGAATTTCTCAGTAATCATTACCGGACCTTTATATAATAGCTCTAATCTATGACTTCTCCCCCTTAACGCATTGGATAACTTATGATCCCTAGCGAGGACTAGATCTCCTACCTGAGGATTCCATTTATTTTTACGTTTCTTGATTTTTGATTTCCTCTTTTCCGCTTTTTCTTGCAATCTGTCAAAAACGATCTTAGCCCTTTGTTCCTCCGATAATGGCTGACTTCCCTCAATCGTTCTTGGAGTATTTTTAAAAATGGGTTCAGGGTCAATTCCCTGCATTATCTGTATCGGTGCAAAACCAGTTGTAGTATTTACAGTATTATTAATAATTTTCTCTATGATGGGACAATACTTTACCCAGTTTCGATGATTATTATGAGGAAGCACTCGAAAATAAGTCCCTATTTCTCTTAATATCCGCTCTGTCGGATTCCCTGAAGGAAAATAATAAGAACAATGATATAGTTTTATCTGGTGGCTACTTAAAGTTTCTTTGAAAATTTTATTCGCTACTTCAAACGAATGTGTGTAATAGTTATATCTTCCAGACTTTTCCGAGAATATCCCCCTGTTTTCTATTAAAAGTTCCCGTAATTTTCTTTTCTGTTCCTCATTTAGTCTCTCAGCTTGGTTCACCTTAGATCCTATTAAATTTTCTATCTTGACACAGTCCTTTCTTTCGTCGTACTCATTTATACTACCATTCTTCAAGTTAAATTTTGGGTTTTCTCGGGGTTTCTTTTCTTCGTCAAAATCACAGAAATAATTACCTCTACTCACAATATTTTGTTCCTCTATTTCATCGTAGTTCCCAACTTTTAATTCTGCTAATTCCATCGCTCCAATATTTATTACCTCGACAAAGAATGTTTCCCCCTCCATTTCTTCCTCTACCTGATCCCGTACAATTATCCTCGAAGTATGGTCTAAAAATGGTACAATTATGGTGTCAAGTCCTGTTTCAAACTTAAAACTTCTATTTTCAAAATCTATTATGGAATTCCAAGCATAAAGACTATCGCAACCGATTATTACGTCAAAAACAAGCCTGGGTACAACCAAAAATAATATTTCAATGCATTTATGTGCGATCTCGACCTTTACCATCACTTGAAATTTTACCCTTTCTTTCCTTTTACCTACCGCTACAGAGCAATATATCCCATAAACTGGCAAAGATAATAATTTTACACCACTACTCACTAAATTTTCAAAAAAAATTTGGGATCACACAGTAGTATTAGCGCCTGTATCAATAATAGCCTGAAATAATTTCCCGTTAATACCAATATTTATTCTTGGCGGATCAATTAAAATTTCATTCTCTGTATTTTCTTTATGTTTTTCGATCAAACATTGCCTTCTCTGTCCCTTATTCTCGAAGTACTTCCCATAATAAGAACATTCATCATTCCCAATCTTCACTGAAGGCGAAGTTGACTGGGTTTGGAGTTTTCCGAAAGCTTACTAATGGCTCCTGTCCCATTCCCATTATATGAAGGTCCCGGGTTTGAATCCTGGTGAAAATTTGTTTCTTCCAATCTTTTTACCGCGTTTATAGCGTCTACCCTTTCTTCCGGATTTGGAGAAATTCTGCTATTCCCATTTCTTTCTTCTTGCCTATGGGAATTCGGTCTATACCAATTATTATCATGGTGATAATTATTTCCCGAAGGAAATCGATTCCTAGTGTACCTCCCCCTTCTATCTCCGTAATATCTATTTGCCTGTACGTAATTAATTTGAGGGTTTCTTTCCCGTGGATAATTCTCAACCCTTCTTCTATTATCCTGAGGCTCAAAATTATTTCTTCTATCCTGAGGCTCAAAATTATGTCTCCTATCCTGAGGCTCGAAATTATGTCTCCTATCCTGAGGCTCAAAATTATTTTTCCGGTGGTAATTATTGTTTTTAGGGACGGGGCCATGATACCGTTGCCGAGCATCAAAATTCCTGACATCACCTGAACCTGCCCCCTGCCCGAAAATTTTTGTTGGAGATCGGTTATTTCCAAAAGGTCTCTCATTACTTGCCTCGTTTTGGCTCTTATTTCTTTCTAGTGCGATTAACAAGTCAATCATTGCCGCTATTGTTATCGGCTTCGCAATAATCAGATAGTGTTGAATTGTTTCCGGAAAATGTGTGGTTATTAAATTAATTAATTCTATTTCTCCCATCGGAGGGTCAAGCATCTTACATTTTCTAGCTATAGCCATAAAATAATTAACCATGCATTGATCTTTATGCGGGTTATATTTCCCATTACTCAGTTCCAGTCTTATATTTGCCTGCCTGCTAGCTCCCCAATATCTATTTAAGAAAATTTCCTTAAATGTCCGATAATCATTACTTAATCCTACTGATAACTCTAACCAGTTTGAAGCGTTGCCTTTAAAACATTTTCTGACAACCGTCATCTTATATTCCTCGGGAATACCTTTTACAAGAAAATACTCTTGCATGCTATTTATAAAAGCCTTGGGGTCATCAAATTCTTCGTTTTCAAAGGTTGGTGGTGAAATTTCATTCAAAACATGGTTGGGCCATTGCAAATGTGGACTATTGCGTGCATTAACATTAACATTTGTATTACTATTACCTGAGGTACCAGCATTTAAATTTAACATCGGAATGTCCGCTGACGCATTATGCATCGCTTCGTCCCGTGCTGCTACCGTAATAGTATTACTACTCACAGAGTCACTAACATTGTCAGACATACATATGTTATTTAATCTTTCTTTCAGTTTGTCATTTACCTCATCTACACTCACAGCTAATCTCCTAGTTTCCCTCTCTGATTGCTCTAATCTTTTCCTACAGATTTCTAATTCCTTGCTATTAATTTCCCTTTCCTTAGCTAATTCAGTAGTTATTTCCTCCCTTAATTTTCTATTTTCCTTCTCTACATTTTTATTAACTGTTTTAATCTCTTCCCTAACCTGTTCCTGACTTTCCCTCATTTCAATTCGTACATTTTCAATTTCAATTTTAACCTCTTCCTGATTATTTCTAACCTCACTTCTTACATTTTCTATTTCATTTCTAACTTCCTCCTTGAAATTTTCTAAAACCTTCTGTTGTTTCTCAATCTTATTTCCTATTTTGACTAAATCCGCTGTTAAGTTCTCCCTCGTATTTTCTACCTTTTCCTTAATCTCTTTCTGACTTTCTGTTAAACCCGTTAAATCTTTCTGACTCTGATCTACCTTTTCTGTTAACCCCGTTAAATCTTTCTGACTCTGATCTACCTTTTCTGTTAACCCCGTCATCATTGACATAAGTGACTTTAATATTTCATTAGTCTCCATGCTTCCCCCTGTTTCTTCTCCCTGATTTTGTATATTCGTATCAGCTACTCTGTCCCTTGCATTATCTACATTACTATATACACCTTCTCCCTCTCTCTCATCACGCTCCTGCACTTCCATATTTATATCTAATTGCTCGATCATTTTCCCGTTCCTTAAATACATTGACTATATACTACAACACGTAGATAATATTCTCACTCAGTACCTTAATCAGCTTGCTGCACTGCTATTCGATGTGGATCCTCTCGTTCCTGCTGTGTCCTGGGTCACCTTCCCTGGAGTTCACGACCTTTGTTGTTCAGCTCCCTGAAGTTCTCCGCATACCTTATTCTGCTTCCCTGAAGTACTCTGAAGTTCTCGCTCAGCATTCCTGAATTTCTCTGAAGTTCACGCTCAGCATTCCTGAAGTTCTCTGAAGTTCACGCTCAGCATTCCTGAAGTTCTCTGAAGTTCACGCAGCATTCCTGCAATTCTCTGAAGTTCACGCTCAGCATTCCTGAAGTTCTCTGAAGATCACGCCACACGTTGGAGCGCCAATTTGAAGCATTATTATATCACTCGATTGACTGCTTCGTATTATGGGTGCCTACAGCTGCTCACACATGAGTCTTAATCTCGGGTATCCGTGGTGGTTACAGAGAGCGATATTGTAGTTTTGTTAGAACTCTTTATTTGTTTTATTTTTACACATTTAAGCTTTGCTGAACAATTTTAAATAGAATGAAATATGCAGTTTAACGTTACGCTGGAACGAACTTTCACCGTGTTGCTTACATGTATCTCTCCCTCGTAACGATGCCTGTCTCCTACTGTCCTCAGTCATTATCTGCTTTTAGCTTCCCAAACATCCATAATGGCCCTCACTTCATTAAGTCAAGACTTTGCCCTCTGGCGAAACCCCTCGGGTTTCCGATACTTTGTAAAAATACAATAGCAGGCTCTTTTTTCTCTATGTTGAAGACCTTGCCAAACTAATTGTATCTCGTTTACGTTAATGTTTGGGACGTTCGCTAATGACCCTCGCTAGTGCCTTTTTGGCATCCCTTCACCTGTGGTACATATTCTTAACCCTTTGCTATTAATGGATTTTGTAACTTTGATATATTCTGTATATCATAAGCGCTATACAGAAAAACTGCTACAGGTGGCATCACAGGATAAAGATTACCGTCGGTTTCACGCTTCAGGCTAACAATAACTACCGTTACCGTGTCATAGAAATGAGGTAATGCTTCATCAGTTTTCATGAAATACTGATAGCGATTTAGACGTCTCGTCTGGATGTCTTTCAATTGTTTTTTCTTCTACTTTTGCGATTATCTTAGTTTCAGTATCGCACATCAACATTTGTATTTATTTATTGGTTTCCGGTTTACTCGGATTTTCATTAATCCGGAATAGTCCGGTCCCATTTAATGCGGATAAATGAGGCTGTGTGCATTAAACTGTTGTTCTGTTTATAGTTGAAGCACTATAAAAGTGTGTCTTTTGTTTCCTTCTGTCCTATATAGAATACCACACGAATTTGATCTTACTTGAGCATTATTGGAGAAATAGTCACAAATGTTTTGTTTCATTATTTGTTTGGTAGTTTATACTGCGTGCAATATCTCCAAGGCTCACTAGTGGGTGGAATGGACCACCTTAAAGGGCAGGATTACCAGGTTACTAGTTGCTGTTTGTATTGCTCTTGACCCTGTGAACCAGATTAATGGACCCACTTCTTGTGATTTATGTGAGTCGCTTTTCCTAACAAGTAATAAAGGACAACCAGAATTCCTGAACTAAAGTGTTTTATGTGTGTAACTAAAGTGCATTCTAAATGAAGAGGGAATCTGCATAATAAGAAACTTATATGTAAGGCCTACACGACTTCTTTACCCGTTTACTTATTCATATACAAAACTTATATACAGGACGGATCACTTAAAACTTCCATTCAAATACCTCTGGAACAACAAATATTTAAAAACAACCTTCACATGTATTAAGGTATGGCTGGGGTTCATTAAACTAAATAGTACGGGCCATTAAGAAACACAAGCATATACAAGTTTTAGCACAAACCTTTTTATTGATGTTTTGTTTTTAATAGTCACTCTGTAGTTGATAACATGGAAAATCGCATTAAGGATTGCGTTTGTTGCATCGCGATTGGCCAAATACATTTCGAGGCATTGTAGCTTGAAGTTGACGCTTGAGATATAATGAAACGCACAACAGTTGCACATCCTGAGGTTGGAGAACAAACTCTACGTTGCAGTTAATTGCGATGTGATTGGCGTACTACTGTGAGACAGTAGCTTTATGTAACTACTAGTTCTGTAATCTGATTGTGACACGAGTATATGCTTAGCACGTGAGGAAAGCGAACGTTAGTGTCACAATGAAACGATTATACGCCTGTAACATACAACGTTTTATGTAATTCTAGCATTAAAATATACAAAAATATCTAACAAATTTGCTAACGTAAAATTATAATGTATCAGAAGATCAGAGATGCACGTTGCTAACGAAAATGACAAGCTATGGCGCAAACTGTAGTGACGTAATTCTCCTAGTCTGGTCATGACCCAATGAAGTAAAACCTCAATCGCCTAATACATCCATATTCTAAACAACCAAAAAATTCCTCGTTGAATTCATGCAAAGGATACAGTTTTTTCATGATGGTACTCCAATTCGCGCCGAAGCCTGTCTTTTTCGTTAGTCACAGCGATGCAGGTATGACGTAATATGGTTACTAAGATGATATTGTTTCATTTGTTTCAACAGTTACGGAGGAAAATTGAAGGTTATGATAAAAATATTGAAACTATGGTTTGTATTCCGCTTGACACTTTGAACGAAGCTAAGAGTGCTGAGAAATTATGAATTCCAGAAAAATCAAAAGCTGTTTACGAAAAAGAAAATGGAAAGTATGTTAGTTTGACTAATATAACCACATTACTAACATTTCAGGTTTTCTTACACGCATAGTGGAGAAGATTTTGTTGTGGCGGTGATAACGTCTTTGTCGTTGCCATCATTCATTTTCTGGCACTGGTGCTAGAAATAGTGTAATTTCGCACGATTTATGCTGTCATAATAAGCCGTTTTAATGCTACGATTGCATAATAGTTATTTATGATACAAGGGTTAAAAGGAAGATTTTATTTTGTGAGTAGGTGTGATTCCGAAACGCAGGCGAATTGAGGAAACCTATGAACAAAATAAAATCCTTTAAACCCGTGCATTATACATTATTTACTGAATATTTATAGATATATTATAGATTATATATATATATATATATATATATATATATATATATATATATATATATATATATATATAAGTATATTCTATTGTTTTACCTTTCTCATGGTCATGATAATCTTCGGGTTGCGATGTTCATTTGCCTTGCGTAGCATCAGTGTTGGCAACATGAATTTTACAAAACCATAATAAAGGGAGACAGTGGAAATAACAAGACGACGCAAATAACGTAACGAAATGTAATTAATTAATGTTAAAATTGTTTCTAAACTTACTCATCTTTTGAGTAAACGGAAATGTTGATTGTACAAGTATTGTGTAACTCAGATTCACAGACTGCTGGAATGAGGCGATGGTCATATTCCACAAGTAAACAAAGTTGGCATTATCGGCTCTTGAGCACTGAGCGAAAGAATTTTCTACTTTTAAAACAGTCGTGAACTACTAAAAGTCCCACTTTTACTATCAACTGTCTAAAAAGTTCTGTTAATCTAATTTTTACTGTTGTCAAGTGGGCTGGAAATAATACCCGTTTCCATTCACAAACATGGAAAATAAATGAACGTTATTCTGTTTCGTGTTTTATTTATCTTCCATAATGTACATATGTAATACATACAACGTCTTGTAATGAACTTAAATGTCAGGGCAAGTAAACATAAGCAATGCACGCCGCATCGCTCCTTATCTCTAGTTCAAAACGATGACATTACAATTGAAGGTCGAAGACACCCATAATATGCTATCCCTTTTCTCTTCAGTTGTGTACTGGACAACGGAACGTGAAAATATCTGCGCTTGTTTGGGATCGGCTCTCTACGTAGAAGGTTGGCCTGTGTGGAGGTATGTTGCAGTACTGTATACAGTAACTGATGTCATTGGTTTAATCGTAAAATAAATTGGTTTAGCCCATTATATCTAGGCATTTGGAACTGTTTTCACAAATTAAGAAATGCTTGAAATGCTATTAATTTATGGAGAATGTCGCCAAAATGGCACATGAGCAGTACAGCTGTATGACGAACGTTTATCTAATCCGTGTTACATTCACTATTACGTATTTTTGCAACATCGTGAGGTGGAAGCTTGGTTCCATGAAAGTGGATCAGAAGCAAAACTGACAGAAGCAGCAGAAGTTGCTGTTCTGCAGTCATTGACATAAACCCTCATGACAGTTCCTGCCAATGGAAAGGCGGATTGGCATACTTACTACATTTTTAAGGCAATCACCCATATTTAAAATAAGCTTTAAACTGAAATCCAACATCTTCAGAAATATATCTGCATCTTCAGAAATGCTTCTTGCAAAGCAGTTTTAAGTTGAAGTTTGAAAAAGAGATACTAATTTGATACGCCAAGGAACAATAACATACTTTTACGTCAACTAAAATTATTTGAAATTTAAAAATCCGAGTAGAAAGTCTTCATATATCTGAAATGTAGTTTTAAAAGGGCTTCTTGGAGTTTGTTTGAAAAGGCGCATTTTGAATTTGGGCGTGCAGACGTAATTATGATTGATTACTTTAAAATACACACAAATTGGGTGGATATTTTTAAGGTATTTTTTCTCTTTACTCTCCTGATTAATAATTATTTTTATATGACTTATCGTTCCTACTGCGCTGATGTTATACTCAGAGGAGATGAATGTGACAGATATGAGCAAAATCTCGGTTGTTACTTAACCCTCCGTTAGACGCGCGCCCTGGTTAGGCACCGTTAGTCGCGCGGGGCCTAGTAGGCCCTCACTATATTTTTGTGCTTATAAGCCTGAGTTTATTTTTTAATTTCCATTTTAGCTTCATTTGGCGTAATTATACAGCGTTTTTATTAAAATTATCGTACTAGATTGATCAAACATAAATAAAACGTAGTATTATAATTTGTACTGCACTACATGGAAAGATAATAAATTGCTATGTTCAGGTATACAATTTGTAAGTTAAAATGTACTGTTAATAATAATAATAATAATAATAATAATAATAATAATAATAATAATAATAATAATAATAATAATAATAATAATAATAATAATAATAATAATAATAATAATAATAATAATAATAATAATAATAATAATAATAATAATAATAACAATAATAATGATAATGATGATGATGATAATAATAATAATAATAATAATAATAATAATAATAATAATAATAATAATAATAATAATAATAATAATAATAATAATAATAATAATAATAATAATAATAATAATAATAATAATAATAATAATAATAATAATAATAATAATAATAATAATAATAATAATAATAATAATAATAATAATAATAATAATAATAATAATAATAATAATAATAATAATAATAATAATAATAATAATAATAATAATAATAATAATAATAATAATAATAATAATAATAATAATAATAATAATAATAATAATAATAATAATAATAATAATAATAATAATAATAATAATAATAATAATAATAATAATAATAATAATAATAATAATAATAATAATAATAATAATAATAATAATAAATATCTTTGACAAACACATGTTACCTACAAAATACATGTTAAAATGACATAGGTTGTTTTCATTCTCTTCTTTATAATCAGTTTCTGAATGTAAAGATCTCATTTTCAGTTTATCTTTAGAATTGGAATAATCTTATTCAAACAAATCGTCATATCTGTATAAGGCATCATCATAACAAGGTAGATGATCCACTTCTTCCAAATTCTTGGGATTTTGTAAATCATACCTTTTACTCCTGTTTGTAAGAAGTAGTAGCATCTACTTGCAATGACAAAACAACATTGCGCAATCAACGAGGAAAAAACATGTCAGTAATATGACTAATGCGAGTAGGCGCGTAGAGTTTGGTTGACCTCTGTAACACAAAACTGCCGATTAATCATTCGTGAAGCTAAAGAAATAAATCAATAGATAAGGATTTTTTGTAGTGTTTAACGTCCGCTTTTACTACTGCGGCACCGCAGGCGGTGACACTGATGATACATGGAATGAAGATGGAGCACTGGTGGAATGAGATGGCGGGGGAAACCGAAGAACTCGTGGGAAACCCACCCCAGCGCCGCTTCGTCCACCAAGAATCCTACTAGACAGGGTTGTCGCTCCACCTAACAGTGTAAGATGTAATATTAGATGTCCCAGTCAGGCAATTGTATAGGTGCGTTCATTCGAAAACTAGAACGTTTAAATAAACCTAGGGGTCTCCCAAGCCCTTAGCGACCACTGGAGGTTTAAATATTAATGCAGTAAACAATATAAACTATTTTGACTAAAGTCCAACGTTTCTTGTTTCACTCGACCCAAGAGATGGAGTTCAAAGGTTTAAATGAGCGATTGGCAAAATGTACTGCGAGTTGCAGAAGAATACGGCGCTTCTTACAATAAGCATTTTACTCGAGAACGGTGCGAATCACACTTGCTCATTCAAGATACGCACATATACCAAAAGGTACAGATACTGTTTACTGTAACATGTATTATCGATAGTATGCACACTTGCTCCTGTTTAATATTATGTTCCACGCGTTTCAACTGTTTATAGAATTAGCTAGTTCAGCTAGAATTCATTACATGATCTTACCGGACTAAACAACATGTAACAAGATGTAACATAATTGACATTTTTAAATACTAACTTGTTTTTGTTTTATTTTTTGTGAAAGGTAGTTGTTATTTTATTTAGCTAGAAGCAAAATGTAATTTGTTACATGCAGAACGTTTGGTTGCTATGGCAACAGTTGTTATTGCCTTCCTTCTTTCTTTGTTTATTTCTTTACCTCTTTGTTTTCTTTTCTTTCAATTTTAGTGGAACCAAATGGGAAAGTTTAATTTTTTTTTTAAATTTTTGAGTTTTGCTGTATTATTTGGGACATTGAATGATGTGCAATAATGTGTTGTACCACGTGGAGGGTTCAATAATGTATTTATATTTAAATTACCCAATGTTTAAAGCTTTACAATGGTCGGTACGCCCACTTGTCTATGTTTCAAATGCAACTGAGTTATTAATTTATGACTAACTCAAAATCTATTTAATACCTCGGTCGAGTCTCCAAACACGGATCTCTTGCGTGGAGTGTTTACTCTTCTTGAGGTTTTCTATGGTCCTCATAACTGGAAAATGCTAGTGTGGCACCCAAAACTTTGGCCTGGAAGATTTCCTTCCCAAATTTCCTTTCCGAACCATCATTTCACTCGTATTATCAGTTCCCACCACCTGTGGTGCCGTATGAAGTAAAAGGGCTTAAAGATACTAAAAAGTGGAAAGGAAGCCGCTCCTTGCCATGATCATAAGCTTTAGCTATCATGACGAGATACTTAAATCTCATTGATATCGGTTATCGTGGTGATCTCGGTTATCCTATATCTTAAAGGCACATACTTACAGCTTACCACTTAACTTAATAGAAGTGCAGTCTTACTAGTCTGGTACAAATGTCCAACTTATGCGTACGCACAACTAGTGTGAAAAGATAATTACTACATATAAACAAATTCAAGTTGTTAATTCCGGAAATTGCAAGGCATTTGCAAAATTGGAAGCCACTTTTGAGGCATGATATCTTGAGTATTAAAGTTCTCGTTGAAGGTTTACTGGGATACTGGATTTAGTGAGAACTATAATCCTCATTGGTAGCTCAACCGGCAAGAGCATCGACAAATTTATGGTTTGAGTTGTTTGATTTAACTTTTGAACTTACAGACAACGTAACGTTGAAGTGAACGAAAATTATAAATAATCTAGAATATGTAGCAGACATTTGAATTATTTGGAGTTAGTATGTGGAATATATGTGCCAATTTTTACTGAAAAAAAAAACCGTTTATTTCTCCAGCTATCACCATTTCATGTACATATGCATACTCTCCTTAATCGCATAATTTCATTGACATATATTAGAATAAGTCATGTGCTACTGTATGCGAAATAAGCTTCAGCCAGGTGTGGATGCTGTAAAGCTATGTACATTCACATGCGAGCATCAGCAACTTGTGGAATTCCGAATTGTAGGACTCCTCCTGTGGTTGTTAACTTTCCCACAAAGAAGCAGCCAAGCAGATGAAACCAATTTCCTGGGTGATGCTGCGTCAGTCAGTATTGTCAGTAAACTGGATTCCTTGCGCGCCTCTGCTGGAGAAAAAAGCTTGCTGAGTGCTAACCGTGTTTTGGTATGTTTCACGGTTCGTTCACTCGCTCGGTTTCTGACTCATTCATACCAGCCAGTCACTAAGTCAGCCAGTCACTGAGTCAGTCAGACATTGAGACGTACGTGTGACCATGATGGTGCTTAATTTATATTTGTTTATTAAAATCTGCTACATTAAATTAGCAACAATCTTGAGCGATTCGTGATTTTACAGCCATAATTTAAGCAACTGCTAGAAGTTAAATTCTCAGTAGTTACAGTAATATTTCTGCCCCTTTATACTACCACAAATTATTGCCAAATACTCTTCCTATTTGGAGTCGATGGCTAATATTCTTCGAGTTAAAATGACGTCAATTGTACGAACCTAAGAAGAAGCCGCATCCTACCTGAAGACCACCGAGAGATTAAGACTATTCTAAACATGCTAATGGTCAAAGAAATGTACATGCAACATTGTGCTGTATTAGTTACTACTGGCAACTGAAGTGGTGACCTAGGCTGCACGAAGAGAAATATGATGGAAATTAGATACTTCATTTGTACGGACGCAGTGACCTGAGAGAAACGCCTACAAGGTGAACTTTATATCAGTAGTCAATTCTGTAACTCCAATCTATATAACAGCTACTAGCGCCTCTTAGCAGCACTCATAGAACTTATTAGACAATTTAGCTTATAACAGTTTGATTCTCAGATTGTGTGTTTCGCGCACATCCCTTTAAATTAAAGAAATAACATTTTAAACATTTATCTCGCGCATTTGTACAACTTGGTTTGTTTTTCATGTTGAAAAAGAACTAGTTATAGAAGCATGAAAACAAGTCCAAGAATCCTTATCATTTTATGCTGTATATGGCATTCTTAATGTGTGATAAAAGTGCTGATTTCTCTCAAAATTTGTTAATGACAATTTAGCTGCTTTAAATTGAGTTGATGAAATATGAACGTGCTAACGCGATACTGCCAGATACCCTTCCATGAATTCTCTCCCTGTGGAGGTTTTTAAGTGGAGTAGTACCTTCGGGTGAGGCCCGCAGTCCCCCTCTGTACCATCCCAGCGCATGGGGCTCCGTAATTGGATTTTTCCTCCACTCGAAAAAAATGAACGTGTTTAGGACACTTTTACTTTACCTGTTGCTTACCTATAGCTAGCATAGGAAATATTGGATTCCAGCTAACAATTCGATACCGAGATTTCACCGGATGTACGCTTATCCGATTCCCTGAATCCATAAAATAGTCTTTTCGGAAAAAGATTCTCTCTCTCTCTCTCTCTCTCTCTCTGTGTGTGTGTGTGTGTGTGTGTGTGTGTGTGTGTGTGTGTGTGTGTGTGTGTGTGTGCGAGCGTGCATGCGCGCGCGCCTATATCTGTGGACAGTATAACTCAAGCAGGAAGAATCTTAAGTGGCAAGGTTGGTATTTAAGTTCAGTATCTTTCATGGATGCGACATGCAGATTACACGAAATACCCCATCCCAAACTACCGAGTCTTGGTAAAATCTTTCTTAGTATTTTTCTTCAAAACTCTCCATGTATTCGCCTAAAAGATAACATTGTGACGTTGGGTTCGGCGTACAACAATGGATGGACGTGACCAAGCTATTTCACACCACTGCCGGGCCGGTGAGCGGGTAGAGACGTTAAAGGCCGGGCTGCCTTGGGCGCCTGCTGTGTGTACGTGACTGTAACGATGAGGCGGCGGAAACAAAAGGGGTCGAAAACGTTCGCGAGGCTTCTAGCTGAGTCATCGTGGTGCGTGTGTGTGGAGAGTTTCTCGAATGGTCGTGCGACGTCATCCCTAGTATAAAAGGACATGAGACAGCAGCACAGTCAGTTAGTTTAGTTTTAGCCACGGGAATAAGTTGCACAGTGTATCTGTTGTGCGTGTGTGTGTCGTCCCGGAAGATACATAGGTCCTCGTGAGTGATAGTAATGTAATACGTGTATTGAGAGACAGTGAAAGGAAGAAAGACACTGGAAGTCTGAGCAAGGTTTTGAGAAGAATTGTGAGTTGTGATAGCCCAAAAGACTGTGAATTGTGTTAACCACGGGAAGAAAACTGTATTTGTAGTAAAACTTTAAAGGTCAATAAAGTGATAGAAAAATAAACAGACCTGACTTTTGTGATTTTGTTGCAATATATTGTCCCTATTATACTCTCTCTCTCTGTCTCTCAAGTTTAGGTTAAACATGCATAACATGTGGGCGATTCTTGTTGGATTAAATTGTTGTAACGCTCTCTGCTTCTTCACATACACCTGTCGTTAAAGTTAGTAGTCTACAACTTTTGAACCAAATATTAAATGCTTAAACTGTTAGTGGTACGTTAGTTAGAATATTACCAAAACATTGATCATAATTTAACTCCATCCAAGAAGAGTTAACGGATATCCTTGTGAATTTCAGTTATTGGATAGGTAGTGAAAAAAGACACTAAAATCGCTCTTTAGTGCAATCTCTTCTGATGCACTGAATTATTATACAAACGTTTTGCAAACATTTATTTTGCACTTTGTATTTCCTAGAGTACTACTACTTCCTCCTTCACAACAGTTGACTTTTCTTCACTGTCACAGATTTAGAACATAAATATGAACGTTATTTAACTTTTCAGTTAATACTTACTACTTTTTCTAAGTACCTAAATGTTGAGCTATCAGTTCGTAGCCTTCGCGATAAATATTAGCGCTTACAGTATGAAAATTAGAAAACATACGTTTGGATCCAGAACAGAGCACAGGTGTGTACCGTCAAATTCTTGTATTTGGAAGCTTGCAATACTAACTTATAAACTATACTGAATTGCCGGTGTTGACTACTACTGGGTCCCGACCCTCCTGAACATTGCGGGAATTGTCACGTCCCACTGTGGAAATAATTTATTTAATTATTTCACTTGCATAAGCCCCTTAACTTCTAAGGTCATATCGGGGACTTGGCTTTGAAAAATAAAACACAATTCTATGTTGAAATACATTCAGATTCAGTCCCACGTGCGTACTTGCATACTCTAACGAGGGCAGGGAAAGATTCTAATTAAAGAAATATTCCCCGTGCCTAAACGAACCCGAGACCTCTGGTTTGAAAAGTGAGGACGTTGACCACTAGATCGCAGAGATAGTCATAGGAATATTTTGGGTGAGTTTCAGGTAAAAATGCTCAGAAAATTTAATTGTAATATTTACCTTATAGTTTCAAAGTCAATCCAATTATAAACAAAGGAAGGCATTGAATATTCTTGACCACTTATTTCAAATGAAGACAGCTGAAAACATTGCATTGCTTTGACAGTTAAACTTTAGCTACCTTATTGAATAGGTTTATTACAGTTGACAATGAATGAACTTCCTTTGGAGAAAGACCAGAATGATTAAATCACAAAATGAATAATGAATAATGTGCATCCAACATCCATCCCTGGGAAGATTCAGGTGATGCAAAGACAAATCGCTAAACCTCCCATGCCAGTCTTTTTGGATACATTCACTGCTCTTTTGAATGTTGACGTTGACTAGCTAGTAAGTTACCTTATCTTCTATTGTAGCTAATTACAGCCAAAATTCCAATCGCTAAGTTTTCATCATTCAGGAGATTGCATTTCTGATCAAATGCGGCTTCCATCTAAGAAGGCTCGCTTATAGGGAGGTGAAAACATTTGAAACCTTCTTTCAAGAAACAAAGAAAAACGTTTTCATCCTTTTAGCAGATTCATGTAGCATAACCAGAATGCTCAGAATGATTGTGGAAAGTGATACTTATGCACTGTAATTGGCACAGAAATCTCATCCTTGACGATACACGCTATCATCATGATGCGCAGATCTTTAAACTTTCTTCAGCTGAGATGCAAAGGAGAATTCATAACTGGAGCTTATATAGAGTTTCCCTCTCTTTCTCTTCTCACCATTCCAATTTTCGTAGTTTCAAGACGAGTTTATTAAGGCCGTCGTTGTTTACTTCATCCTGATGCTCCAAATAGCCTGACTGTTTAGATCACTCTCCCAACCAAAACTGATAATTGCATAAAGCAACATACTACAGACAGTGGCGTACCTGACTATGACTTGGGTATGTAACCCAATGAATAGTGTAAAGTTCGTTAAAATATGACCCAACTTAAGTAGAATTGCCTTTCGGAGTTATCACCGTTTATCATTGAGTGAAAGAAACATTCGACAATATTGAGAACATGATTTGAAAGAGAATCTGTTTTTCTGTCAGAATTTATATCTGTGAAGCAAATAATCTTCTGTTCAACATTTCCGTCAACATTTATGCAACGAACGGCACAGAGTTGTTCTTCACTATTACTGCCAGGAGCTTCATGCAATACTAACGAAACAAATAAGGCATCAGAAATTCATTTCTTAATTCCATTTCATGACGGCACTGACGCTTGGAATTATTCTGAATACCAGGTTAAGTTGCACGAAAAACATCCAACACTCAAAAGTGTTCTTTCAAAGAGGCGTCATATATTGCTAATTCAATTAAATAATCGATATAGTGACCTCTGAAGATCATTCTCATTGTGACCATGGAAAACAAGTGCCTGGTGCTTGTTTTCCTAGAAAGTATACAGCCCGTACAAAATGAGAAAGTTAACGCTGTTCTTTTTCCTTCATTGTTATGCTATTCAGCTGAGAGCTTATGCTAAAAACTTTATTCTTGGACTTATCCCAAACATTTTGAATTGTTTTTCTCATATTATGTGATTACAAGAATAGATGTGGTTTTTGGCTGTCTTATAAATGTTATTTAACCCTCCGTTAGGCGCACGCCCTGGTAAGCTCTCAATATATTTTCCTGCTTATATGCTTGCATTTAGTTTTTAATTGTATTTTTCCTTCATTTCCATGTTTAGCTACATTTAGCTTAAATATACATGGTTTTTATTAGCATTGTCTTACTAGATAGATAAAAAATAAATAAAACGTAGTATGAATACACTATATATTATAATTTGTACTATACTATATGGAAAGGTAATAAATTGCGATGTTCAGGTATACAACTTGTAATTTGAAGTGTACTGTCAACAACAACAACAACAACAGTAATATATTTGACAAGCATGCGATGTTACCTATAAAGTACATGTTATTATGGCAGATTGCTTTCATCCTGTTCTTTATGATCAGTTTCTCAATCTAAAGATCTCATTTTTAGTTTATCTTCAGAATTGGAATAATCTGATGTATACAAATTGTCATACACGTGTAAGGCATGGTAGATGATACACTTCTTCCAAACCCTTGGGGTTTTGTAGATCATATTCCTATTTGTGAGAAGTGGTAACATACTACTTGCAATGACAAACCAATATTGCACACCTAACGAGGGGAAAAACATGTCAGTAATATGTAATGAGAGTAGGCGCGCAGTTTAGTTCACTTCTGCGACACGTAACTGTCGATCAGTCATTCTTGGAGCTAAACAAACAGTTCAGGTTGTCGCTCCACCAAACAGGCAAGTAAGATGTAATATTAGATGTCCTAGTCAGGCGTTGCATAGGTGCGTTCTTCGAAAACTAGAACTCTTAAATACACTTTGGGGTCTGCCAGTCCCTTAGCGACCAACGAGGGTTAAATCTTCATAACCGCTGGAATTTCAAACTCACCTTTCTTTCGGAAAAAAAAAAAGGATAAACAAAACATTTCTTTATAGTATTTCGACACACCAAGGATTCACATTCGTAAACTTTGATGTTGAAATGCTATACATTTTTTAGTCTCCGTTGTAATACTGTGTGCTGACTTTGGAGGATCTGCTTTAAATACATATTGCTTTTCAGAAAAACATTAATGTTTGGAAGCTTCTTCATTGAGTTTGTCGAACACACAACAGTTTATTTCTATTTTCATTGCTACAACGGCACGGAAACTAAGTTTTGTTTACTACTGTAGCTGTGATTCATTTCGTGACTTCTCGGATGTACCTCTGTTTCAGAATCCGCACAAATCTTAACCTATGTTTGCTTTAATAATACGTGACCAAGTGTCCAAATCATACTCAAATGCTCACAATTAAAGAGCGCAAGGAACAAAACAAATCGCGAATTGCTCTCTATTCACGACTATAAATGCAATAATGATTGCGCGATTATTAACAGGAGATATAATTTACCTCGGTACATACTTTGGGTCAAGTGCAGAACACCAATTTCCGACATCTGACGACAGACGCCGTTGATCTAAGCTTTGTTCCCGAACATACTCCACCAAGTTATTGCAGACTGGCACGAATTCAAATCATGTTTAGGAAAGCTTAATTTTTAATGACATTAAAACGATTATATACCACAAAATTGTAATGAACACCAATTTGACAATCGGTTTGTGGAAAATTACAGGGTATGTTATACAAGTCTCGCATCCATTGACGCAACGCCCCTGCCTACAGAGTCACAACGTTCTCTTATACCCACCACACCAAACATAATCATCTAGGAGAACTGAATACCTCAGAAATCGTCAGGAAATACCCCACTTTCAAGCACACGCCGTTTATGCACAGTAAATTGTATGCCCTTCAGGGAGATAAACAGTCAGATCAAATCAATAGAGTGAATGTACAAGTAATGGTATTGGCCGTGACAGCAACCCACATTTCTGTCTCATCATCGCATATCCAGGACAGATACATTTGATAGATTTTTGGTTTTCGCCCCCTGGTCATGAACCCAGGCCTCGTGACTCAGTGAAAGTGTTCAATGAAGCAGAAAATGCAGGAAGTCCACGATTGTCCGTGTTTAAAGGAGGACGTGAGCGGCTACTGATCTTCAAGTAACCAACTGGACAGGGATATCCTGGCGTTTAACGTTCATGTGTGATGTAATGGGTCGTCGCCTTCAACCTAAAGGCTTACCGTACTTTCCAGTTACCTACGTCACATCCCAGAACATTTATCCTTATTTGTTCGATATTTGGGAATCTGTTTTCAGTTCTTTATTTTGTTTCTCTTTTTACTTTCTCTACTACATATAGTAAGTAGGGTATTGTGATACACCAAAAATTCGATGTCGAGATTTCACCGGAAATATATGTTTTGAGGCCCCCGAATCCAAAAGGAGCATTTTTAGAAAAAGGTCCGTGTGTGTGTGTGTGTGTGTCTTTCTGTCTGTGTGTCAGGTTGTGGACATCACAACTTAAAAACGAAAAGTCAGTTAGAAAGCAAGATTGGTATTTAAGTTTAGCACATATTAGGGATTCGACGTGAAGATTTTGAAGAAAATTCGTCCACCCTAAGCTACCTTTTATCTACAATTTTGATTTCCTCAAAAATGGCTGTAACGATTTTGATTAAAATGTGATATGTTTAAGATAGTTTTATGGTAAATGAATTGTATATTTAACGTTTTCTGGCCTTAACCCACGTAGTCCTGTTTACCTTGGATGCCTTTTGCATAACTGTTAAACCGAAAGAGATAAGCAAAATCTTAGTACATAAAAATGTAGATCTCCTTAAAACACACAAAGTATGTCCAAATAAATTTTTTGGTGAACAATTTCTGAGACATTTCTTGTTATTTGTGTGAGTTTTGAAATACTTATACTTTTTTCAAATAAAAGGTCGTCACTCACCTTTCTATCTCACCTGTGCAAAGAGAACGGAATTTCAAAGCCTTCATATAGCGGCCGATTTTAAAAGATTTAACTATCGCTCACAGGCTACTGTAGGCCATGCCAAGGGATTTGATTTTCACGATACTGCTGTAACGAATTAGTAACTATATTTATTACTTGGTGACATATGTACATATTCCTTGCTCGCTTAACTTTAGAAGATACATACTAGTTTGTGGAAATATAGTAAGAAGATTTTTATGTCTAGGAATAATTATGTTTTATTGAAACGTATACATTGTGATGGTTCCGAAATAGCGATATTTACGTTGACAACACATTTTCTAACTTTATTTCTTTTGTGAAAGAATTGACATAATTGTCACTGACAGGCAATAAAATAGGGAATTAATTCTTGACCGTACAATCCGATTTGAAAAAAAAAATGTAGACCAAATTAAGGTAGTTGATAAGAGAAAAAAACATGAGCTTTGCAGTCTTTATTTAGGATTATTTACCGAGGCCTTTGTAGTCCCCCCTTCTTACCCTTTCTTTACCCCATTCCTACAAAAGCGGAGTTTATGCTATTGGCTGGACATAGTTATAGCCATTGACATGAAAGAGAAGTGTTGATTATTTCTGACGGCTCATATCGTTAGTCAATTGTTGCTTGTTTCACAGCATGTCCTATACATCAGGAGCTACACGTGGCCAGATTATTGGTCTAAGGCAAGTTGGTAACACAGTTCGACAAGTTTCAGAAACTGCAAATTGACAGAAATGTAATTAAGCTTTAATGTCACCCAAGATAGGCGCTTATTGCATACGTATCAGAATAAAACTTTTCATTCGAAAGCAGAAACTGTATTATAATATAGGGTTATCGAGAAGTCCCTCCGCAGCTCTCCGTGTAACCAAGATCCCCTAGAGATGGAAATTCCGGTGATATCACTCGCTGCCGCGAGCCTATGGTTATAACGTTCTGCGAAATAAACAATCTGGTAGATTCACATATTTAATTCATGAAGGTTATGTAAATAAACAGGATACTAACGTTATCTCGAGCGGGGCGGAGGAACTTGTTGATAGCCCCTTGTAATGTAATAGACAAACATGTTTAAAGTTATTTCAATACGAATTTTAATTCCAGTCTAAATTTAGGGTGAATCTTTAGAAGGATTAAAGGTCTTTATATTTTTAATATAATATTGCATTATCTTTAGTGTAAAGCTTTACAGGGTTTTGTGATCCTATGGACAAAGTTAAAGCTTTTCTTATAACACAGAATAATTGTGTAACTCAATAAATGCTGCTTATTTGAAGGAGCAGTTGCAACCTTTTCCATAATAGGCATTCATAATTTGGAGATAAATCTAGAGAAAATTAAAAGGTGTCTTTCTTACGACGTTCAGTGTGTCTTACCCTCTCCCTCCCCCTCATTACCACCTTTGCTTGTCCTCATCACCTCATTACAGAACCACGCCTCTTGCCTGGTACTGCTACTGTCATTGGTCACCCACCCCTTGTAAGACGATAAGAAACTGAGAGATGGTCCCAAATAGTACATATTACTAAATTCGTTTTGTGTGCATTTTACATAATCATGTGTATACTACACTAAATTAAATAAAAAATAGCTCTAGAATGGTTACCTGTCCTATTTACAAGTGTCATACTAATTTTGAACGTTATTACACTTTATCAAATATTTTCACATTATACGATTTTTTATCCTTATCATTCACGTTTAAAATTCTACAGATCTATTAGCAGGCGTGTCTTTATGACAATCCTAAAATAGGACAACTATCTAACTACTGGATTTTCTCTCATATGTGCCTACAAGAATACTAGCAATATTTTCTGCATATGTATTTATGTCGACTGACATGAAAAGACAGAGGAATAAGTGTTTGTAGGAATAGTTGCTATAAGAGTAGGGAAGGTTACGTGAGTGTAACACATTAGATTTTTCTATAGAGTGAACCATTTCGGTGATATTACTTGTTATTTGTGTGAGTTTTGCAATACTTATACTTTTCTCAAATGGAAGATCGTTATTCACTTTTTTATTTCTCGCCTGTGCAAAGAGAACGAATTAAAGTCTTCATATAGCGACCAGCTTTGAAAGATTTGAGTGTCGCCCAAAGCCTACTGTATTCCCATATTCCCCTTGCATCTATAAGAAATTTATCTGTAGTAATACCAGGAGGGGATTTCATATTATAGGAAAGAATTTCTTGCTGTTACACATTTAGGAGAACAACCATTTTCATCGCTTTTAATGAGAATTAAGCGCAATACTATGAGTGTTAATATTTCCTGTCATATGGAAATATACTTTGTTATGGCCTTTACCTCAAAATAAAACTGTCTTGTAATGTTATTTATTTAGTTAGCTGTACAGTAAGACGCTACTCTTGTTCCATACTTCGTTGTTCACATACGCTGTCTAAAGGACCCTGGGACTGAAATTTAAATTTTCTATTATTTTATAGGCATGAAATAAATATTCTGTACACTTAAAGGTGTTTATATCATAAACTACTACACAAAGTTCCGGTACAATCTGCTTTATAGTTTTGAGGGAATTAATTATTTAATTTATTCACAATGTGAAAATATCTTATTATTCAAAATATTCCATGCGCATAAAAAACTAAAACATCACAACAATTTTATTATTTTATAAACTCTGATTGGCCAATAAATACTATCAATCGCTGGCAGGAAGAACAAATAATTACTTTTAAAGTAATTAATTTCTTTGTTTTGATGGACATTGAAAATATTTTTAAAATTTTTTGTGTATTTAACTTTTAGCTAAACAAATTTTCAGATTTTGAAACTTAAGGTTGAAGTTTAAGTCACATAAATGGAGCCCATGCTGAAAAAATTCTAGGAGCATAGCAGAAAATAGTGTATTAAAAATGTATACTCGAGAAAAACTAATTTCTCTACAGACATGCATCATGATCATGTTTGTCACAACTACCCTCTTTTGTCTAGTTGTCTCTCTCCTCAGATTCATAGCTTTTTGTTGCTGCAAGATGCCACTTAAATAAATTCTCCGTGTTACATAGAATGATAGTTCCTGTTGTAGCCAACATGAAGATAAATGGCTCATATGCTGAGAGGAACAGTAAAATAGAAAATAGGAAAGAATGCAGGAACTGACTTTGCAGTAAAATGTCGGTGGAAATACGTTAACAATCGCCAGAATGTGTCACATTCTATGAGTTTTACGACGTGTTTTATCTCTGTTGGGAACATAGCAGGCCGATTTAACGTAATAAATATAGAAAATTCAAGAGCCTATACCCGGTTCGTGTCTCTTTTGGTCCGGCTCGAGCGCCGTAAATTACTAAACTTGCGAACATTTAGCATGTCCCATTTTCTCCATTTAACCCTTCATTATAGATATTATTCATGGCAGAAAGTTTTTCGTTCCTCCATCATGGAACATGTAATCTTTCCTCATATTTCATGCGGTGCATTTCCCTTTCTGGAGCGTGTTATCAAATAAGGAGGTTATATCAAAATAACAGACGAGATTAAGCCATTAGAAAGAGCAAAGCCTCTATTTTGTAGCATTACATAACACGTAAAGACAAAATATAATATATGTAGGCAATTCTGCGCACGAGGCAAACACACGCAATTCGGCACCAGTGTTTTTATGGGGCACAGAACGTTCCGCTATACGCACACACATTGTTAGCAGATAAAGCTTCAAGGTTAGCGATCTTCAAACTTTATGAGCGGCGCCTTGAGGCGCACCATCCCAAATTATAGTCCGGAAATACTGCTCCTCGGTAATTATACTGCTGGTGTGAGAGACAACTCCTCCTCAACTTCCCGTTACATCAAACAAAATATGTTCCTCACATCTGACAATTTTGGACGCTTGAACATCAGACCATTGCACATAAACGCCTAGGATTGGGCATGTTTTCAATGAATGTAAGGCCGTTGTCCTTTGCTCTTAAAACTTAATCTTCATCCTAGAAAGTTCTGCCTGAGAAAATAACTCGCCGAAATAATGCGCCACAATAAATTGGCGAATAAATATACAATTACATAGCAGATTCCTTTATCAGGTGACCAGTCATAGATTTACCCACAAAGTCAGGTACTTTGCCACCAACCTAAGGTCCTCCATTCTTCCCTGGCTTGAGCTTCTCAGGTCGACTTCAAATATGAACCATTTACTGTCTATGTTCTGGTATTTCTACCCTGAATCTTCTTCGCATTCAGCACTTCATACAGCGTTTCTCTTGGTAAGAAGTTTGCTTTGCTTTTCCTGTTATTTTCGATAGTGTTGGTCCTTCTTCCCCTCTTCCTTAAGCATTCGTACAGTGTCATTAAACAGCAAAATAATTTTAATCTCACTTAGTTAACTTTCCTTTTCACACACACATTATTATCCCTATCGACATTTGAAATGCTGTCAGTCGTTATCCTTACTCCGTAACAACGTCAAAGTTTCTGCATTATACAATGTCACAGTCATGAAAAACACGATATAAATATTTTCCTTAGTTCTTTCTTCAAGGTTGAATATCTTTTTTTCTAATAAAAAAATCTTTTTGCCATTGCCATTCTGTTTGAGTTCTTCCGAACAGTTCAGCTTATTTACTTACAGAACATCTTAAGTATTTAAAGCCGTCCATTTGCTCTCCACTAACTTCTTTAGAGTTCTGATTTAGTTTTCATCTAATTAATAATAATAATAATAATAATAATAATAATAATAATAATAATAATAATAATAGTAATAATAATATAAATAAATAATAAATGCCCATTATTAGGAAAATCTGTATCCCTTTATGTCGGCATTGTTTTAACCCTAAAACATGTGGTTTCGATTGATTCATTCTTGTGCTTTCTTAACATTAACTAAATCTTCATTATTGCTTGAACGAATGCGTCATTTCAGTTACATTCACACCTTTCAGACATAAAATTTCGTTTCTTGTTGATTTGTCGAGATAGTGGCCGCTTAAGTGGTACGGTAAACGCCCTTGACGAGTGTTTTATATACATCGAAGGACACGCCAGTCACCTGTTTTTTTTTTTTTTTTTTTGTTTTTTTTTTGTTTTTTTTTTTTTTTAAATAAATACAACTGAGGCAGTGCGGGCCACGAGGCACACGGCAGTCAAGTGTTTAGTTTACATCTGAGGCAGCACTGGCCAGGAAGCACACGCCGGTCGGGTATAACACAGGTCGATGGCGTGTAGGAGTTACAATCGCGCAACGATTAGTTGATTGGACGATATAGGGCTAGCCTCGTTCGCAAGTGATTGAATCAACTCATTGTCAAGTGCCAAGCTAGCTCTCTCCGACTGTAAACCCATCACCTCAGCGTTACCACTTACATTGCGGAAAAAATAACGTTTTTACAAAACTATTGAACCTACTGAAATGAAACTTGCAATTTTATGTTCCTTACACATGCACCTATTAGCCAGGTTATTCTGGCCGAAGCAGTATCTTTCACCCTGCATATCCAGCCAGAGAGCCAGTTTAGTTAACATATCAGAAAGAAATGCCTGTTCCTCGGATGGATATAACTACTTTCTGTAGCTTCCTTTTAATAGGATGCAAGAAAGCAAGCTGTGTATTCAAGGTAGTCTAAAGCTAGCCTCTAAAGTTGAGAATATGTGGGTTTTTCTTAAGGTATTTTGCATTATGTTCATTGCCTTTGCAACAATTAAACCAGACCTTGACGGACACCATACGTTCCGGAACATTTGCTGTTAATATCAGCAATTTAGAATACCCTTCGTCTTTCCCTTACTTCTCTTTCTGACTCCTCTTAAGGCGTGAAAGAATTTAGGAAAAGCTGTGAAAGGGAATAGTTTCCTTATAGGATGTCCAGAACGAATTTGGGGAGTTAATTAGACAAGTATACGGATACCAAACGTTCACTTGAAGTCATAATTACTGTAAGCAAAACTGGGATGCAGTGATAATGACCTACTAATGCACATAGAGCTCGGACTGAAACTTTAATGATCATAACTGAAACATTTTGAACTGGTGGTAAGCAAGCAGAGTACAGAGTTTAATCAAATAGTGCACGCGAAAACTCACTCGCAGCTGTATGACCTGGTTTAATTTTTGTTTTTAATTCTTTGGCACGTTCAGTGTTCATTACAATCTTTACCATACATAACTGCTTACACAAGAATTTAACTCAAGTTTATGCACGTAGTATTCCTAGATGCATGTTTTTTAGGTAAAATCCAAATTTTCTCAAAAGGTGTATGTATTTTTCAGCACGCTGAATATCCCAAGCAGGACAAATCTCTTCCTATTTAACACAAGTTTAGAATTTACAACGATACTTATAATTAATTACTTCCTTCTGCAGATGGAATTTAAAAAACTAATCATAACATTTCGATAACATTCAAATAATGAAGAAATAGAATTGCGTTCCTGAAGAAAATAATTTTATGCCACAGGGAATATTTAAAAGTTAACGAATATCCCTCTTCTTCTAAAAGAAATTTGTGTTATACTGCTTTAGTATTTTAATGAGCCTCAAAAAACAAATGCTATGGAGGTTATTACTGTTCAGTTTGTGATATTTGAAGAAGGAAAGGCGTGACAAAAAGATGTACTTTGAAAATGTGTATGCTCCATAGTTTCTTTTGTATGTTCGTTGTAAGTTCTTCCGTTGCGCAATAATTTAGTATGTTTGAAGCTAAGATGCTTCTTTTTTTACCTTTGTTTCAAAGGTAAGGTTTCCAGGCGTTGGTGACGGAAAAGCCATTAACTTATATACAGTGACAAGACAATGTTTATATATCATTTATCTTTTTATTCCCTTTATTCCATTTGCAATGAATTATAGCGCTTCGGAATTACAGATGTACTGGATATATTAAAATTTACTTTTCTTATGCAGGCCTCAGTTACACTATATTATTTTCATACTTTTCGAATTTGTTATTTTTTCGCAACGTAAAGCTATCTATCGCCTTCCTATAGTATATTTTACATTGTCTCTTGAGGGCTTACAAAAGAAAATTATCTCAACCTGTAGTGAATATAAAATGCTAAAACTAAAAGTGTGTTATTTTAATAAAATAGGTGCTATGTACGACCATTTTGCTTTTCTTTAACACTATTAATACCTACTTAACAATCAACAATTTTATTTTGATTATAAACCCTTAGGACAAACCACCCACAGGGCGGGTACAACACGTTTTATGAGGAGATATTACAATGTGTGCATGTTTTCTATCTGGCAACAAAATGGCTGCCTATTAGCACGTTCATAGATAAAACAAATACTTTGTTTTGTTCTGGATTTCATGGCTTCAAACATTAAACATTAAAAAACCTATTACTTTAGTATGGAATGAGTTTGTTAATGACACTGTATGAATTCTCAACTCTCCGCACGTGAAGACGCACAACTGTGGAGGATGTACAGCCCTGGCCGTGCTCCACATCCGACTGGACCGCTCTCGGGCGGCGCCAAGCAGCACTGTGTCTAGGTCAGATGCGGGCGTTCGTGATTTTCTTCGGGCCGCTGCTTTTCCGACTGTTTTCTGCTAGGAATCGTGGAACGGTGAAAGTATTTCCGGCACTGCGGAAAACAAATGCCACAACGTAGCAATAATATATCACTGTTGCATGAATAAAACATAAACCTTATGTACTTTGCTAAACTGCTGTTTCATACTTGAGTTACTCTGTTTTTAATGCTCTTTAATAATACCACGTATATGTCGGCGAGGAGGAAATCTGTAAATAATTACGTGGTTGACCGCTTTGAGACTTTTTCTACGTATTTTGAATAAATGCACTTCAAGCGGAGGGTACACTTCCTTTAGAAAATTAGGATTGTCCACTCTTACAATGATGCTGTAATAATAATAATAATAATAATAATAATAATAATAATAATAATAATAATAATAATAATAATAATAATAATAATAATAATAATAATAATAATAATAATAATAATAATAATAATAATAATAATAATAATAATAATAATAATAATAATAATAATAATAATAATAATAATAATAATAATAATAATAATAATAATAATAATAATAATAATAATAATAATAATAATAATAATAATAATAATAATAATAATAATAATAATAATAATAATAATAATAATAATAATAATAATAATAATAATAATAATAATAATAATAATAATAATAATAATACATGTATATTAACACTGCTTGTTATGAATTTGTTTCACTATATAGTCTTAAGCAAATACCACTCGTGGTTTCATTTCTGTAAAAGCTTCCTTTGCCTTCCACCATGTTTGGGCGCATCGGATTATCGACAAGAAAGAAACCATCCAAATATTCTTCTTCGTTATCTAATTACTCGCCCCGTATGGAGGACTGACACCCCCAGGAGTTATAAGCCAGCGGTTAGGGTCAGATGCCTGTTGGGGAGCAGAGGAACCCATGGACCGGGCAAAGTGAAGACCAGGATGAGGGTGATCAGCCTAGCACCAGGTATGAGAGTGAGGAAGAGGATAATATGAAATGAAGGCGAAATGGATGAATGGAAAGGGGATGATGGACCAATTGGTGGAATGAGTGGCGGGGGAAACCGGAGAACCCGGAGAAAACCCTTCCAGACGCCGCTTCGTCCGCCATGAATATTACATGTGGGTCCCGGAGATCGAACCCTTGGTGATAGGCGAACGGTCTAACCGCTCGAAATATTGCTACACAAAATTGTAACACATATTTTATCTGTCACGTCATATAACATCTCGTCTAATACTCTTGGAGAACATTACTAAACTTATAGCTGTATGCCACATTTGGCACGTCGACATTTTGTTTTTGAGCTATTATGTTGAGAGACAGATGAAACACAAACAGGCGTGCCCCCACGTTTTAATTAATTACTAGAGAACCAAATCAGCGCCCTGAAGGACTCTGATCATCTAAGACCCAAATGCTTCACTACAAAGGTCGTCGATCATGTTTTTTAAGAAAGCAGGAAAATGATTCCTTAAGAAATGGTGCATGAATACAGTACATCAAAAGGGCATTTTAGAACAGGATCCTCAACATGCACGACGATTAATGCAGTGCTGCATATTAGCGAGCAACTAGGACATTTATTGATTGATTACAATAATTCAAGAACAACTTCGTGCTCACGTGTTTGCTGGTCATGGTCTTTTCCTTGAAATGAAAAAATCGCTTCGGGTTATTTGACAACATTAAAATGCTTTCAATAGGACTTGAGACCCGATGAATCCAAGAACTAAATTTCAAGGGAAAATTACGCGGCATCCAGCAGCTACCAAACTGTGACGCACTTTAAGAGAATTTGTATGAAGCAGTGTTCAGTGTTAATAAAAGTTGATTGAAAAAATAAAATGTGTGGCAATTAAGTAATTATTTGCTACATTTTTGGAATAAACCTCGTATTATACTATAGCATAAACTACAAACCAAATTGGCAAGAGACAGAGTTTATAAGATAAAGTGCTGTAAAAATTTCATTAATAATGGTTATTGCCGTGCCACTTACTGTGTATTAATGAGTGAAGCAGTTTTACTAATATACAGGATCTATGAATATGCAGATCTGATCCGGGAATACCGGATCTGTTGCTCACAATAAACCTACACTTTTGCAGACTCCAATTAATGGAGTAGGGCAGGCTACGCTTTCCAACAATTAACTGACAAAAAGAAAAGCCCATCCCTTCAGGTTCTGCAAATACCAGACCACCCGTCATCCAAGCATTTGCCAACATATTAATGGAAGAAAATATAAAATCACACTGAAAAATCCAGTGTCCGAGCCAGAGTCGGAATGAATCTGAAGCACGGATATTCGGATTTCCGTGCCTGCAGTAACTATATATTGTTTTTTATTTCTGTCCATATCTATTCTTAATGTCATGCAATATTTCAGTTCTTCTACTTCTTCTACTCAGGTTTCTCACTCTTTTCAATTGTGTCTAGCAGAAGTCCACTTGTTCTCACGTTGTGTTCTAAGCAGTTGGTTTTTCTTTTCTGTACAACATTAAAGATACCTATCACTTTTCGTCCATTATTATTGAAACTTCCTTGTTCTTTATGCTTAGTGTCCACCAACTCTTCTCTGTTTTCTTCCATCACCACATCTCAAATCTCTCTAAATACTTTCTTTCAAATTTCCTGTGTGCAAGTTTCAGCTCCATATAAACTCTTTTTGTTGAAAACAGTTTTGGCTATTGCAACACTTTTCCTAATTTCCCTGGTGCCGTGAACTTCTCTATCGATCATGCTTCCGAAATAACGAAACTGAAATATGTTATCCAACACTCTACTTCCTACGAACACCTAAGCGGTTTTTCATTCTTTGAAATCTTTATCCCTTCTGACTTTTCGTAGGTTATCTCCAGTCTACGCCTTCTTTCAATCTCCACCAGTCGCTACAGCATCCTTTGTAATTTTTCTTTTGTTGTTTCCATAATTATGTCATCTGAATCCTTTATGTTACTGATCGTTGGTTCTCCTGCATTAAATGTCCTATTCCTTCCACAGCTTCTTTCGTTTATTACTGTTCATATAAGGTGGGCTACGAAAACATTCTTGTGTTGCTCCTCTTCCTATATGCTTCGTTTCTGCTCCATTTTATCTTATCTTCACTTTCTGTCCTGTATGAACATTTTAATTAGTATTCTACTCTCCAATTTTCACCAATATATTTTAGAATTCCCATTAACTTTTCCCTCTCGAATCGGCCGAATGCTTTTCCAAGCGACATAACATACACATAAATCTTCATAGACTTCCAGTGCCCTTTCGGATATGATTCTTATGAATCCTATAACGTTTCTTATTCCTTTTTCTTTTCTGAAGCCAATTTGATCTTTTCCCGTGTTTCCTCCATATGCTGTTCCAGTCTTCTGTTTAGTATTCTGGCTACTTTCTTTTGTCGTGACAGGCTTATGATTCTAAATTTTCTACACTTTTTAGCTTGTGGTTTCTTCTTATAGCAATAGGGTACATTCCTCGTTCCTTTAAACGCAATCTCGAGGATATGTTTGCAGTGACTCTTAGTATTAGTGTAAGGTTCGGACAAAATTGTTGCAGAACTTTTGTGTTTATATTGTCTTATTACATGAATGACTTATAGTACTCTTGGGGTAGTTGCTGTTAGATTGTTGGTTTCAGTAAGTCATGAAGAGATGTACTTTTAAATAGCGCAAATCCTAAGTGAAAATGATTTAATCTGTCGCTCTCCAGTCTTCCACTTCCTTCCTCTTCCCCTTTAACTCAATTTATGACTCCTATTTCTCTCTTTCTTAATCTTCATCACAGACACACACACACACGCACACACGCACACACACACACACACACATTGTCTCTCTCTCTCTCTCCCTATCTCTCAAACCTCTCTCTTTCTCCATTTCTTGCTCTCTGTTACTCTTTCTCTCCCCTTCAATCTCCGCCTCGTTTCCTTTTGCCCTCTATTTTTATTGTGCCGCTATTTTTGTAAGCCCCTCCCTCCCTCCACCCCTTTCTCTGTGCAATATATGTGATTATGCATTGCTTACGAAATCAACATTAAAATTCATTTTTCTGAGATGCTAATATTGATTAAAACGTAACTAATGGACTTAATGTCCCATATCAGAACGTTATTTACGTGGTACCATTGTCCCGATAAGTGAACACACACACACACACACACACACACACACACACACACACACACACACACACACACACACACACACACAGAGAGAGAGAGAGAGAGAGAGAGAGAGAGAGAGAGAGAGAGAGAGGCTTTAAAAATACTAGTTTTTGGTTCAGGTTAGCTGGTCCATTTACACGTTAAGATCTGCTTATTTTAGTTACAAATTTGCCACAGTTTATTATATAATTTTATTATAGCTTTAGTTTTCGTTTTACATTTATATGCCTTATAATTTATTTGTGGGATAGTCTTAATAATCACATTTCTGAATGAATAATTGTGGTAATAAACTGTACGTGGCAACATGATATGCATTATTTAATATTTACTGTGGGAATTAACGTAGATTCTGACCCAGTATAAAACTTCAGCTTTCTTCCTCATAAAGAGAGGGATCCAGTTTCATAAGAGGTCTGAGATAGGAAAAAGATACAGGAAAGCCTATACAAGTGCCGGATATTGTTTCGTCTTTATGATCACACTTTTCCAGCTAGTTAACCCGGAACAAAAGGTGCCAGGATTCTTTTTCTCTAAAAGGTTCGAGCTTAATTATTTGGCAGCAATAAACCATCTCAAAAGCTATCTTATGAGATCATTAAAGCTAGCAAATTAGCTACTTCCTCCAAAGAAAAAATAAAAGTGAAAATTGAGGGAACCTTATGTTAGTGTGTATTATTACTTTCTGGGAAGCAATAATTCAGGAAAGTCCTCTTCTAGCGCTTTATTCCAGACAATAATTGCGAATGTGCGCGTCCAATTGAAACCTTTGAATAAACGAAAATATCTCATCAAAGACAAGGGAAGTTATCTTCATAATCTTTAATGACATAGTTTTTGTGCTATGTGCAGATTGACATTTTCCACTGGAGCACATGTATTTAACATGTAGAATACTTCTCCATTTGGCAAAATAAAACACAAACTTGAACTTGTAAACTTTTTTTCTGGGTAATTACGTTAAGGAAACTCCCCACATTGCTATTTTGAAAGTACTTGAGACTGAATTAAACAGAGTAGTTTTCCATGAGTTAGCAAACTTGTTAAGTGGACATCAATGAACATGTCAGAAAATGCATCTTTATTCTTGAATATTTCTAGAATATATTCTCTCAAATGCTTGTCTGCGAATTCTAATAAGAAATACCCCAGCACTGCTCCAATAGTTTTTATAGAGACTAGGTCATACATAGAGGTTTTAAATTATCCTATACAACTTATTGTCAACCTGGTCATTCTTTTGTTTTTTACACATTATCACAAGGCCATTGTTTTGTTTAATCAGCAACTGCACCCTATAAGTCACTGAAAAACAATTTATTACACATTACAATCCATTTGTATTCAAAATAACACTCCAGTTCAATTTGACAACTGTCTTTAACAATTGTTCTTTTAATAATTAATGTGTTTTTCTAGAAGAAAGGTTACTTATTAATGTTAAAAACAAAGTGAAATTTATTTGAGATTATAAACTGGTTTTCTGTTATACCAACGAGAGAAAATCAAAATACATGTAATTCTTGCATTTCGGTTTTCTCAGTTGGCAGTGTTAAGTAGGTTGGAATACTAGCATGCACTTTAATCTTGTAAAATTGAAGAATATATTAAGGCTTTAAGTTAAACAAAACTAATATCCTTTAACGTTATAGGTAAATGAATTTTAAGTGTTAACATTTAAATTACGCTACTCGAATTTAATATATTTAGGTCATTTTTATAGAATTTAAAATTTCCTGATGAAATCCTTGAGATGTAATATTTAAATTAATATTTTATTTATGAAATAATCCAGATATATAGCATTCGACACCTAACCTTCCCAGATAAATTCTCTCTCTCCGCTCGAGAATTTATAGATTAGGCCAAATATCTTATTGTATTACTTGTGATACATAAATTATTTTTATCTATGTGCATATTAGTTGTACAATATTAAGCTGTTGCAAGAACTGTTTTAACCTTCAATATAGTTTCTATAGTTCTATGGATTATTTCAACGCTGCAGTTAAAAAAACAGTCATAATTCAAAGGTAAACCTTCCATCTGAGTTTACAAAAAATTTATTTTAAAAAATAATGTATCTAAAACTCAATCTTACTGCATAGGACACCACAGGTCGGAACAAGATGGCTCCATCATAACGTGTGAGACTGGCATTTGAAAGATCCTGGGTTCGATTCCCGGAGATTGAGTGGAAAACGAGGAAAAACTACGAAGTAGACGGTCGACGAGAGTCGAAACCGGACTCCCCAATGCAAACCTCTCGCGTTACCACTGATTCGTCTTGTTCCCTTTGTATGTGTGTGCCAATTGCAGGTGATTTAATGGGCAGGTCTTATAAATAGTGAATGAATCTACGAAATTAAAATGCTCAATAGAGCTTAACAATAATCCAATTTCACTTTCAGCAGCATGGGGGAAAACCTCAGATAAACCTCATAAAAATAGATCATTTTGAGATTCAGACTGGAGAGGTGAATCTGGAGCTGGATACACTTCCCTTCACGCCGGAATGTGGACTTCTAAAATGTTTCCTGTGTACGTGCAATTACGTGCATTGCCATATTGTACAGTCATAGGCATTTAGAGCATTTATATACATTAAAGTCGATGATGGACTTTCTTTCCCTGCGTGAGGTATCATTTCGAACAAATGTAGTGATACAATATCGATTGTTGATTGCCGTTTTTTCACTGCATATTCGCTAAAAACTTTGGATAACATATTTAGCATGAAGTTAAGTTTTTAATGTAAGGCATTGAGATTCCTGCTCAAGTGCAAAAAGATAAAACATAGTGTCCCAATGTTTTTATTATTTGTTGAGAATAAGTATCGTTAAAATTAAATTGTCTATGGGAAACAGGTCGTGGGTTGAAATTCGGCGGAGGGTGATGGATTTTATTCGGGTTTAAAAATTCTTAGCATGGCTTCCTTAGTAAGGGTTGTGTCGTAGATTTATGGCACGTAAAAGAACCTCAAGCTGATAAAGACGCCTCTCAGCAAAATTAAGCGGTCTTTCACGCCCCGTATAGAAGGGACAAGAACCATAGTTCTTCTTGTTTTACTCATGCGTCCATAAATAAAACCTCAATTTCAAAAGTTGTAATTAAATTAAGGATACGCTAGTTTTATCATTTTATTTATATTTTATTCATTTTATTTCTAAATAAAAACAGGTGTCAATTATGTGTACCAACGGGCCGTAAAAAATGAAAACAAGTAGAAGAAAAAAGAAGCTGTGATTACGCAAAAAAAGAAAGAAAAAAAAAAAAAAACGCTTCGTTAACGAACGTTTCCATGGCTATGAATACCTGGCTTAGTGGAACAAACAACACTTAACGAGATGTTTTAAATTTTAAAGAGGCATTGATGAATGTAATGTTAGTCTATATTGCAAAAAGAAAATACAAAAATATGTTGTGACAAAGTAACAAAATCAGTCCGTTTACTTTTCTATCACTTTATTGTCTTCTGAAATTTTGTTATAAATGTAGTTTTCCTCTCCTCCTTAACACAGTCTGCAGTCTTCCGGGCTATCACAACTCACAGCTTTCTCCTAACCTTGTCTTACTCCTTTCAGTGTCTTTCTTCACTTTCTCTGTCTCTCATACACTACGACGATGCAATCGCTCTATGCTCATGAAATCTTCTTTGCGATGCAGCTGACACACTAGGTGACTTCTGTCTGTGACTAACTCACTGCTGTCTCCTGGCCTCCTTATATAATGGGTATGACGTCACACGGAATTTTCGCGAAGTCCTTCAAATGCACCGGCGGTGATGTAACCAGATCTTTCTAGAAGGCGCCGGAGAAAACCTCTTTTGTGTAACCGCTTCGATTGTTGTTAGTCACGTGTTTGCTTGCGTGAGTAGTGTGAGAAAGCTTGACCTTCCGCCTTTGTTTGCTCGCCGGCCCGGCATGTGACGTGAAGCAGCTTAGCCCCGCCCGTCGTTTGTTGTGCGCCGAGCTTGGCGTCACAATATATTAATAGAAGAGGCCGCCCACGCCCAAAAAATTCATAAAAAGCTGCAGTACACTCAAACCACATATTCTCTGCCAACGCTCACATATCAAAATGAATAACTCGGCTGAAGAGGGAATATTCCTAAACAGTCTGGGTATGCTTGCCATGCTCCAGTGCCTCATCTGTTATAATAACAATAATTAATAATAATATAATAATTATTGTTATTCTTATTACTATTATTTATTATTATTATTATTATTATTATTATTATTATTATTATTATTATTATTATTATTATTATTATTATTATTATTATTATTATTATTATTATTATTATTATTATTATTATTATTATTATTATTATTATTATTATTATTATTATTATTATTATTATTATTATTATTATTATTATTATTATTATTATTATACTGGCCATGCATGTGTTTATACTCTGGCTACAATATAATCAAAGCTTCTCCGGAACTCAGCGTATATTTATTAATAATTAACAAGCAACAAAACTATCGCGAAATAAAATGGTGTTGATAAAGCTACACAAGACGGAAGATGTAGTAAACCGTTAGCGAGTGTGGTCATAATAACACAGGACGGACAGAAAAAGAGTAAAAGAAAGCTGCAGGATGTTGCGAGTCACGAACTCTGCACCAATTAGAGGATGGACCGGTTATCTACGTAACAATGGTAGCTGCAACATCAGTCAATGTACCTTATCATTTTCAGCCAACACTTTATCCTTACGCACTTTATCCTGTGAAATCGAATGATCAACATGGACTTCGATAGTCCGATGTATCATCGACACAATTGTCAGCGGCAAAATCTAGTCCATTATTGGACTGCTCCCTCGTAGGAAGAATTGGCATAACATAATGGGAAACGAAAATGGCAATGGCAGCTGAGTCATTCCAGTTCAAACAAAATGTCTCAGTGCACATAAAAAAGAAGTTACTTCACCATTCTAACTCATCGTTGAGTACTATTGTATGTTTTTTATGCTATCAAGGAGTGAGTATGACTCCTAAACATACATCTTTGCACACGCATTGACTGTTTCAAATCTTTACGCATCCATTAATCTAGTTAAACCATTTAGGAGGGAAAATAAATAATTCGCATGCTATATTGGCCCAGGCAAGTGCATTTCCTTACAAATTGACTGATATGACTGATTCTGTGGCAAGTTTCAGAGGGAGGTCTTAGAGGCACAGAACTGTTTTGTGCCTATGCCCAAATGGGGTGTCCCTGGGAGGGAGAGGAGAGTGAAAGTATACTAAGGGTGGTCGAGCTTGAGGAGAGACGACAACAAAGCGGAAGGGTCCCTAACAGCTACAGATTAGAACCGCCCGGTGGCGCCTGGTACAACGGGCTCCTCCCCTCTGCGGGATTATACATCTCCTGGGAGGCCTCGGGACCCTGAAATCTCCCCCGATCCGGAGGAGGAGGGGGATTTACAGACTTATGCACCTGCCATGCATGCCGAAACTCCCGCCAACACTTATAACCCTGGAATATCCAACCAGGATGATAGGTGAAGTGAAATGACGTTGAAGAATATGCGGTGCTTGCTACAAACACATCAAAATCCGTTGTATGCATCTTACTTGCGTTCAGAACGTTTATTAAATCACTTAAATATTTTTATACAAGGCAAAATTCCAGTCTCCATTAGGTTTAATTCCTTACTGTGACGTTTAATAATATAATGAAGTTATAGCAGTAACATACATAATGTGTTACATAAAAGTGTTTTATGCAACACACAAAAATTCTAAACTTGTAGCTAAACATTAGATAGTATAAAAAAACTGTGGCACTTTACTATTGCCCTAGCGATCCAAAATTGTACTTCAGATTTTGTTTGTAACGGTCTTGAAACATTTATTTTAAAATATTCTTAAAATCACAGACCAAGTAAAAATAAGTTTATCAAGCCTATCTTATCGATTTATTTCTTTATTTAATACTCAGGACAGTTGGTACAGAGTCATTCGTCTTGTTACTTCCCAGTACAAATCTGTAGGAGTGTTCTATGTTATCAATAACTGAATGATAGACACTTCGCAATAAAGATATCGAAAAAGGAGGAAGTAACTAACAAAAATATTTTAATTACTCTATTATCCTCAATTTCCAATGAAAAATTAAGTTTATAAAGTTAACACAACAGTAAAAATTGAAAAAAAATATTATTCCTGAAATGAAAAGGGAGACAGCCATAAGGCGCCAGATTTTGATGTGTGTACATTTTATGAGTTTCTCAACCTTTACCTACCATTTCGTGTATATGCCTCTAGTATTATTGTAGTCATAAAAAGTTATTATTGTAGTCATAAAAAGTTTTCTTCTATCCAGTTTACAATGGCCACATAAAACGCTTGCATAATGGAAATATCAACTTAGTAAAACGAGCTTAGTTACATGCTTTTTTCTTTTGATAGTCACTCATTTTTAAGTAATCATTCTTTTCGGCCTAAGTAACTAAGTCTAACTACAAAAACTTAAATGTACAAAAGAAATACTACGGAAACGGGTAAAGCTGTCAGAATGCTATTTTATCTACATTGTGTATTTTTGTATTGTGTATACTTTTATTGTGCATTTGGATCTCAAAATTTAGTTAGCTTTTGCTTCTCTAGTATCGTTTTCTAATTGTATAAAAACTCATTGGGAATGACAAGAAGCCCACATTGCAATTTACAGAAAATTGAAGCTGTACATTTTATTTTCCATGGCAAGGTTTTAAATTCTAAAATTCTAATTTTAAAGTCGTTGGAGACTGTTAAGAAAATAAGAAATAATGAAAGCTTTCATGTAGAGAGATTTATAGGCTGGGGGAATTCCATCAAAATATTTTCCTTGCATTCTTAAAGGACACCTGACTTAAATATGGAAATTTTGATATTTGTCGATGTTTTAGTACCTAATCTTTATTTACATAGTTCAAAGACGTATATACAGTTTAAAACACACACATTGACGAGTGGCCTAAGTCGTTAAGTAACGCTCTCCTGAACGTGAGGCCTGTGGTTCAAATCCCGCCAGGAGAATCCTCCAAGAACGAGGTTTCTTCGGTACTCATAATTGGCAAATGCCGAGAAAGTGCCCTAAACGTAGGTTTGGGGCGATTCCCTTCCAAAATATCACTCCATTGCATGTACCAGTGTTTACCGCCTGTGACGGCACATACCAGTGGAAGGTATTGCTTCGTCCATACACTAACCAGGATCCAATACAATTTTGTGAATAAAAATCCGTTTCGACGAAAAAAACATAATTTGTGTCAAACATTTGGGTCCATCTAACTTCATGACGAATGATATAAATAGTTAATTGCTTCACTAATTTTCGTGCAAACATTGTGTGAGCAATACTGTAATACTTTTTTAATTTTAATTCGGATGAATTTAGCCACAATTTAATTTTTAAAGGTTATGTGAAGTTTAATTTCTAAGCAAAAAGTGCCAACACCACATCGCGGTTCTCACCTTGATGGTGGAACGACCGGCACATTCGGATGGAAGGTTAGGTGGGGTATCGTCTGGCGTTACTAAAGGTGAGGGGGAGGGAAAGTCAGGCGACATGTTCAAGCGCCATATATAACCATTGGTGGGTGGGATTGTAGCTTTAGCTGTCATTTACTTCAGTCCACTAATCTACAAAAGAACGCAGTTATTTTGTGAAAATGAAGAGGAAGACTTATTTATTTGCGTATTAGAATCAATTACCTACTGTTATTTTAGCTCATAATGGATAATAATAAATTGGGAGTATCTATATCCCTTTATGTCACCATTACTTTAACCCTAAAATACGCAGCTTCAATTGTTTCATTGTTCTGCTTCCCTAACAATGGAAAACTCAATCTTCATTATTAATTGAACGAGTACACCAATATTCCAATAACATTCACCTCTCTCAGACATAACATTTCGATTCGTCTGGATTTGCCCGAGATAGCGCCCGCTTCAGCGGTACGGCAAACGTATAGAGCAAGTGTTTTGTTTACATCTGAGGGCAGTGCTTGCCTCGTGGTAACGTCAGTCGGATACAACTGTCAGTCGCTGGCATATCTGAGGATTAATCCCATCATTGCGTTGCCATTTACATCGCCGAAAAATGAACATTTGTGCAAAACGATTAAATCTACGAAACGAAACTAAGTATTTTATATTTCTTACACCTGTACCTATTGGTCAGTCTTTTCTGGCCGAAGCAGTAGCTTTAGTCTTGTGTAGTTAACAAAACAAAAAGAAATATAAAAAGCGCGCGAGCAAGCACACACGGCAGAAAAGTAATTTTTGCGCATTCAGAACACTTCAAAATGCATATTTCTATGAAATCTTGGATCGAGTGCAGTTACTTTTGCTGTATCATCCAGTTCTTTTTCAGCCGCTTCGGTAGAAGAAGTACTGAAGAACAAACTGAAGTAGCACATTCAGTTTTATGTTTGAGATTTTAATGATACAGGAATTACTCGGCTTCTTACTTTGGCTTCTTGAAAACAACAATGAAACTACAAGTCATAAACCATATATCTGCAGTATAATCTATAATGCGAAAAGACCCAAGTTTGATAGTGGCTAGAGTGGTGTGTGGCATAAATAAACGCGGCGTATTAAGAAATTGCGTTCGGATGATGCATACCTTCAGGTTTGTAATAGGCCACGCCTCCTCCTGGGCTCAACCAGGCCTTTGGGTATCTGACGTAATTCTGCCCTTCCTGCTAATTAGAGTTAAGCAAAGCAATTAAGTAGATACCAACATTAAGAACGAGAAATACCAAGCAGGTATAGAAAACTCCCGTTTGTTGTAATTTGTTATAGCTATGATGACTTTATAATTTTGGTTTTAATAGACACACCATGCAAAAATAAATGAAAGAGTACCGAGTTGATTAATTTATAAATACATATATGTTGAATTTTAGCTGTATGTGTGTCCCTTTTGCTGAATAAGATAAGCAGATGGGTTTCATATTTTCATCAACTGCTCTCCCTTTCTATTTACTGTACTCATGCAAGCAGAATACTTTTAAATGGTTTATATTTATTCTATCTTTGAGAAAACCAGTATCACCTTGATATTTTTGGGTAATGGTCTGTAAATTTCTACTATTGTGGCTTTATTTCTTGGTTGTTTAGATTGCTTAGTAAGCACACCTAAAATGTGTGTGCATGTGTGTGTGCGTGCGCGTGTGTGTGTGGTGTGCGTACGCACGCTCGCGCATGTGCGTTGACTCCATAGAATTTTTCAAGAAAAATGATGGACTTGTTAATGTGAAATCTAACTCAGAAATCTGGTAGCAAGATCACGTCATCCCTTTATCCATCGGCTTCTGTAGCTAGGATGTAGCAGTGCTTCCGTCTACGGCCAGAGTTCGATATCAGCTGCAACCAGTTTTTCCTCACCTTGAAAATTAACCATAGGTGTTAATGAACTCCAGGAACCTTTGAGGTTAACTCATTCTATTCACCTGTAAATGCGAAAGTACACCTTTTGTTGGATTGTTAGTGTCATTTTTTCTCGTTTTGTACCGTCTGGTAAGGGAGGTGTTCGCGAATATCTCATAGCGACGACATATTTGGAATCTAATTTTAGCTTTACGAGCGCTTGGACCAGCTGTGTGTAAAGCAGGTTGCATGCACACATAAACAGGGGACTCCAGCTCGACTGGGCTGGAGAGATTAACGCATGGTTAAGGTGCTAGGTGCACATAGATATTTTCATCATCATTATTTATGTATAATTACTTGTTGAACTTTCATGTAGGCATGCTTCTTGATCCTGTGTATGGTATTTTTGTGCGCGTTCTGTCTCTAATTCTTCAGGTGAAAGAGCCGAAAGCAGTACATTTCTTACCTCATGAAACTGTTTGGAATTTCGTATGATTGCATTTCGCAATGGCATATTTTCTGGAAACATATTTTTGGCATGTGAAATGAAACATATATAGGAATAGTTGCAAAAGTGTTCTTCAACGGTGGTAAACGGAATTTTGATATACACTAAACAAACTGAAGATGGAGACAAGAGTTAAATAATAGTCAGACGGAGGAGCTTCAAGTAATTGGAGCTCTTTCTGTTTGCAACGTGACCCCTGAGAGGAAGGGACAAGGGGCGATCAGATCCGGACGACAATGTGCGCTTGCAAGGACGGGGTCCTTTACGATTCCAACAGGACACATGTCCTGCCGCCGGGTAACCCTGCTTTTTCCTCAACCTGGGGTATCCCGAAAGTAAACGAGCTCACTTCCAGGTACTAAGGAATCCTGGTATTCCCGCCAAGTGCAAGGAATGTTTCTAAAGAGCAAATTCCGCCTTCTACTGGAACACACTAACCGCCTCACCTAGTCCTTCAACCCTAAAATAGATAGGGTGACACAGGTGAGATGAAATGGTAAGGATAGGAAACGATGGATAGAAAATTCGTGGTAGCAGAAGAATAACCGAATAATTTGACTACCGTCTTGGGTTGGACAACGAAAATACCCATGGTCAGAGTGGCAGGCTCGATGGGAATCGAACCCGCAACCCGAATTGCGAGTGAGCATGTTACCACGGAGCATCTTTCTCAGTCTGGGGTCGGGATGGAGAAAGAAAGAAAGAATCACAGCTTTTGTTACCTATTGCTGGCGATAGCTTTTATTAATGTGGCTGAAACCCATTAATTTACTTTAAATTATTAATGTAAACAGTTATTTCGAAACAAATTATAAAACTGATTCTTCACTGTTGACTAAGGAAGGGAAAGGTTTTATTTTATAGAGCACACAAAATAATTAATTCTAGAACCAGTTTACTAGAACGACTTCAGAACAGCTTTTACTCTAAATTTAACATATTTCATTTGAGGTCTATGGTAAAATATATTTGCGTGTTTTGAACCCTATAGTTTATTGGAGAAGGATGTTTGACTTCTAGGCAATTAATATACTTAAATTATTTTAGTTTAAAGCAAAATATAAATATATTTTTCTTAAAAAATACCGTTTGTCAAGTTTAACTTTTGCACTGTTTTCAAAATGGTGTCATGCAATATGCTATCCAATATAATTAACTAAATAAGACTTACAAAGCTCGTTTGAAAGGCTGGGACTTGAAGGAGGGTTTTCTGACGGTTTCTCAAACAAAATAATGGCAATATCATAGTTAACCTTAAAACTTCACCAAACTTACTTTTATTCTATGCATACATACACAGTTAACATACATCAATTACACGATCAAATCATAGACCATTATTATTAGTATTAGATGTCGTAGCAAAATCAACTTACATCTTTAGAGTTTAAAATAGATACACCACTTTTATGATATGTAACAGAACGCACTAAAGTGATGCAAAGTAGGAATAAATTGTTTCACCCCTTTCGGGATTGTTTCCTTACAAGATCAAAGAGCACACACGCACGCACGCACACGTATCTATAATTATTCTGCAGATGGATGGATATTCTGTATAGATTTGTACTGCCCTTACTGGTCGCAGATATTCAGTCCTGCTGGAGTTGTTGCTTATTCAGTTTACAACCATGTCTCAGGGCTACAGAGCGCTATGGCCATGATACTCAAAAATTTAAATTGGTTTTGTATTGTTTCTTTACTTTTTTTATTGTTCCATTTATATATTATATATCCCGCCTTTAACTGCAGAGGTCATATCGGCGGCCTTGCCTATTGATAATGGTGTTACACGTTTACGTTGGGTTTTTGTATCTTTGGGGGTTTTATTCTTTGAATTCACTCACACATTCACACTTTCATTCATACTTCCAGACTCAGGGAAAGATGAGGAATAATCCTGGCTGGAGAAAAATTCCTACCCCTCTGCCGGGAATCGAACCCGGGACACCTAGCACAGCAGGGCCAGCTTTCTTTACTTTTCTAATCCACGCAACACGTTTTAAATAAGCATTCTTTTAATTGCGAGTAGAACAAAGATAAGATGAACTAAGCGTTAAGGGAGATGCATCTGCGGTATACCCCAAAAAGCTCTTTTTCTCCTTTCATCTCCTTCTGCTTTCTTTCATCCTACCCTTGCTGTTCTCCATTCCCCCCCCCCCCCAAATAATAATCGTAATGTATGAATAAATTTCAACACATGTGAGTAAGATTAAAACACGGATCAGAGAAGTAAGGAAAGAGTACAAGATCAATTTATATTTTACAATTTCACGGTCATACGTAAAAATAGTGCTGTATAGTTCTGCAACATGGTTGTGCGCTGAGTAAGCAACAAATACAGCAGAAATAAATACCTGCGGTCAGCGAAGAGCTGTGCAAAACTTACCTAACTGCAGAATAAAAGATTATACTGCTAATTTACATATTTATGGAATCTCGAGACCAGACGTAAGAAATAACGGTGCAGAAGGCCATGAATTATCAGTAAATAAAATATCCTTGAGATCCGTATTTTCCAACAATGAAACATCTGAGGTGTTGCACTCACATGGCTTTCTCTACTCTTGTACTAACTATTCTTACAGACTCTTATTCTTTGTATCTTATTCCTGTTAGTTGAGATAAACATTTGCAGAAATTATCGCATTGCTTATTTTCTTGTAGGTGCAAGAGGAATGTGCGAATACAGAAGGCTTTGAGCGATAGTCAAATCTTTTAAAGCTTTCAAATTCCATTCTCTTTGCACTGTTAACATATAAAAAATTAATAACGATGTTCTATTTGACAGAAGTATGAGTTCTCCAAAATTTACACAAATAACAGGGAATATCTCTAAAATGGTTCACTCTACAAAACATTTATTCAGGCATAAATTGTTTGTTTTAGCAAGCTGTGCATTTTTGTATAGTAAGATTTGGTCTATCTCTTACGGTTTACCAGTACTGCAAAAGTCATCCAGAGTAAATAGGACTACATGGGCTATAGCCAGAAAATTCAAAATATTCATTTCACTTGTCATAAAAATATCTCATATGGCATTTTAATCAAAATAGAGCCATTTTCAAGAAAATAAAATTGTCCATGTGAAGAGTAGTTTAGGGTGGAGCAATTTTCTTCAAAATCTTCGTGCGCATCTTTGAAACACAAACTTTGGTTTTAGGGTAATCAATTAAAGAAGAAGCAGCTTTTTTGGATTCAGGGGGCTTCAAAACATATATTTCCGGTGAAATCTCGGCGTCGAATTTTTGGGTGGAATACAATACTTCCTAAACTTCCTTACTAAACGTATTAGAGAAAGTAAAAATAAACCAAGATGAAGACCAAAGTTTACAAGAGGAGCTACAAGACATATAAATTTAAAGAAGCAAAAAAATGTAATCCTGTAAAAGTATACCTCGATGTGAACAAAGTGACGCCATTTTTTAGTTCTTTTTCTTTACCTGATTACCCACCCCTTATGTAGGACTTACAAGCCAGCGCCTAGGGTCAGACGCCTGTCGGGGAGCGTAGGAACCTTGTAAACTGTAAAATGTCAACGCAACTATAGAATTATATAACTTCAGGTGAAATAGAAAAGAGAACAATAAATTTATAAACTAAAACGTAAATAAATAGAACAAAATAAGAAATGAATAATATGTGAAGGTTTGAGAGAATTTGAATCAATGACAATTTTTTAAATTTTGTTTACACAGGAATAGTAGTAGTAGTAGTAGTAGTAGTAGTAGTAATAACAACAACAACAACAACAACAATAATAATAATAATAATAATAATAATAATAATAATAATAATAATAATAATAATAATAATAATAATAATAATAATAATAATAATAATAATAATAATAATAATAATAATAATAATAATAATAATAATAATAATAATAATAATAATAATAATAATAATAATAATAATAATAATAATAATAATAATAATAATAATAATAATAATAATAATAATAATAATAATAATAATAATAATAATAATAATAATAATAATAATATAAACTATAAAACCCGCATAAGCTGTATTGTATGAATAGTACCGTAGTTGCTTCGATTAGTTTATTCTTAATACCTCTGGTACTTTGTATTGACTTAATTCTCCAACCATGCCAATTTTCATATAACATAGCATTCATACATCCCATTTAAGAAAAGTATAAGTATTGCTGAATTCACACAAATAACAAGGAATATGGTTCACTCCACAGAAAAAAATGCATTTGGGCATAAATTGTGTGTTTTAAAGAGATTTAAATTTTTTTGTATAGTAAGATTTGGTCTATCTCTCACGGTTTACGAGTTACGCAAAACTCATCAAGAGTAAATAGGATTACGTGGGCTATATCCAGAAAATTTAAATATACATTTATTTTACCATAGAAGTATCTTAAACGTGTGGCATTTTAATTAAAGCCATTACAGGCGTTTTTGAGAAAATCAAAGTTTTCGAAAAAATGTTCCATGTAAAGGGTAGTTTAGGATAGATGAATTTTTTGAAAATCTTCGTGTCGCATCATCCTTGAAAGATATTAAAATTAAATACCAACTTTGGTTTTTAAGCGACTTTTCATTGTTATGCTGTTCACAGATACTGACAGACTGACGCGCGCGCGCGCATTCACACACACACACACACACACACACACACACACACACACACACACACACACACACACACACACACACACACACATACACACAGAGAGAGAGAGAGAGAAATTTTTCTAAAAGTGCACTTTAGATTCAGTGGGCCTCAAAAAGTATATTTCCAGTGAAATCTCAGCATGGAATTTTTGGGTCAAATAGAATACCTACTCTACGGCGACTACTAGTAGTAATAATAATTAGTATCTAATAATAATGATAATAAAATTAAAATAAATTAAAAACGATGTACATAAATTACCAAGATTAACAGAATATAATAGCAAGAACAATAATAAAATATAAATGGAAGAAAAAAAAACATGTAATGCTATAAATAACTAACAGACAACTATAAATAATAAGTGAAGTTGAAGAAAAATTGTTATTTTATGAATCATGGTAGAAATACGTAGGTACTTCAGAACTATTTTATCTGGTCTGCTGGGAGTACAGCGTGGTTGGATGGGAGAGATCAATGCGTGATTAAAACAGGAACTTGTTGATGCTGCTGGTTATATCCCATTAACCTCTGGAGTTTAATGCTTCATGTGGATTCTGGCAATACTGCTTACAAAGCCTTCCAGTTTTATGCCTTTAGCAGTGCCTGAAACAGTAAAATTATCTCCTACCTGCGGCACTATTTATCCTGGAAATTCTCTCTTTATCTTAGCCCCAAGGAACATTTAATAATGCACAAGAAGAATCGTTTGTCTCCTCGTTGGTACTTGCTGTTGAGCTGCTCGGGGTTCCAATCCTTCTGAAGATGGCAGCCAAAGAATTGAGCGAAACGTTAGGTGGTTTTGCTTACTTAAATGGAATACTATGTGGAAGCTTTAAATATTACATCGTTTGACAGCGATGATAGAAATCTATATATTTAGAGCAGATGGACTTGGCAAGTACCCCAATTACACAACAGGCACAAATACACACAAATAACCTACACTCTGGAGCCATTTACGGGACTGGAAATCTAACCAGTAGTAGTTAAACAATGTCCTGACGCAACAGGTGGATGAGAATTAATTGCGTTGCTACAAAGGGGACGTAGCTGTGTCGTCAACTAAATACAGCAACACCGCACAACTCAGACCCTGCCAAACACAAGAACCTACCCCATGTGTTGACAGGGTTAAATTACCTAAAGACTCCCCATGTTGGAGTGGCAGGTGAGTTATTACAGCTGATGAGGCCGGACACGAAACAGGGGTGCACAAACTACATATCCATGCCTGTAATACGCTTCAAACACAGTTTACGGAAGGCTTTTTCATTATAGTACATCATGCTTCTATTGACCAGGAAATCTATCATTTTGTGATTAACGCCTTCTCAGCATTTGTCTACGTCAAACAATATCCAAGGAAACGGACATAGCGCCTATAATGATTAAACGTCAAAATTACTTGAACAGCAATATGACTTGTTTAAACGAGAATACAGTTAGTAGATGTTTCTCCAAAATTTACATTTTTTCAGAAAACGAGAACGCAGTAGGTTACAGTAGTTAACCGTAGTGCTAATTAGATTTAATTCGTTTTTTATTATGCCGGAATTCCTTCCAGTCTAATTTCATTGACGAAATACGGTTAAACCTTACTCGAATTTTGATTTTATCTAAATAGACTTACTCCTGTTTTGCTTGTTCATAAATACATCCATAAAAGCAACACTTTTAATTAGTTACCAAAGAATAAATATTTTAATGTTCTTTTTTATTTTTTTATTTTCATGTTTAACGACGCTGTCAATTGCTAGGATCACATCATCGTCGCCGGTGTGCCGGAATTTTGTCCCACAGGAGTTCTTTTACATGCCAGTAAATCTACTGACATGGTGCTGTCGTTTTCAAGCACACTTAAAAACCATCGGTCTGGGCCGGATTTGAACCCGCGACCTTGAGATCAGTAGGCCATCGTCTAACCAACTGAGTCACCCAGACCGACTTTTTAATGTTCTATTTATATGTTACCGTTAACATCTAATATCACATCGGCGACTTTTTACCTTTGGAACAATTGCTCAATATCACTGGACTCGCTTACAGTGGTGTTAATATTTTGGATTTGTGTTACTTTTCGTTATTACATTAAATTCACACACACGCACACACACACACACACATTCACACTTTCAGACTATAGGGAGGATGAGAAATAATCCTGGCAAAAAAAAAAAAAAAAAAAAAAAAAAAAAAAAAAAATCCCACCCTCCAGCCAGGAATCGAACCCGGGACCTCTGATTAAGAAAGGTTGGCATGCTAACCACTAGACCACAGAGACAGTCAGAATTACATTGTATGACAATCTATGAGCTCTCTTAGAGGAGTATTGGTTCTATCCTCTTAAATAATGATAACTACACGATTTATAATACTTGTGGAGGATTGTATCAGTGTTTAGAGTTAATATCTGCGTTTGTATCCAACTGTTCTAACTTTAAGAGATGCTTACTTCTTTTGGATGATAAAAATTTACATCAGGGTTACTTATATACAAAAATCGAGCTTACAGCAACCAACCATTTCGATTTCCTTCCCCTCTCATTGCCATTCTCCATTCATTTTCTCCCTATTCCTTCCATACCTGCTTGCAGAGCACGCCTTTATTTTTACTATTTATACTACGTGTAGGAAGTAAGTAGACAAAATAGTACATTCCATCCAAAAATGTGAGATTTCACTGGAAATATGTTTTGAGGCCCTCTAAATAAAAAAAGGCATTTTTAGAAAATGGTCCGTATGTGTGTCTCTGGATGTGTCTGTCAGTTTGTGGACAGCATAACTCAAAAACAAAAAGTCGGTTAAAAACCAAACTTGGTATTTAAGTTTAATGTCTTTCAAGGATGCGACACGAAGATTTTGAAGAAAATTCCTCCACCCCAAACTATCTTTTACATGGAATATTTTTCGAAAATTTTGATTCTCTTGAACATGACTCTAACGATTTTGATTAAAATGAGATGTTTAATATATTTTATAACAAATGAAATGTATATTTTGAATTATCTGGCTATAGCCTATCCTGTTTACTCTGGATGACTTGAATAACTCGTAAACCGTAAGAGATAGACAAAATCTTACTACTCAAAAATGTAGAACTCGCTAAAACACAATTTATGTACAAATAAACTTTTTTGTAGAGTGAAACATTTCGGAGATATTCCTTGTTATTCCTGTCAGTTTCGGAAAACAAACTTTCGTCAAATGCAACTTCATTGTTCACTTTTTTTATATGTTAACCGTGCAAAGAGAAAGGAATCTCAAAGCTTTAAAAGATTTGAAATGGCTCAAAGGTAGTGTATTCCCATATTCCCATTGCACGTGCAAGACAGCGAGCAATAAGATAATTTTTGCAAATGCTTACCTCAACTAACACGAAGAAGATATAGGAATAAGAGTTCATAAGAATGGTTAGTACGAGAGTAGAGAAAGTCATGTGAGTGCAACACATCAGATTTTTTCCTTATGCCGTTTCTTTTCACATTTCCTCCCTCAATTTTCTGGTTATATATCCTCCTCTTTTTGTGGAACATTCTATGTAATTTAAATTTACATCTTAGGCCACTGCAATATGTTTGTCCGTTTAATTGTAAAGGGGTAGAATTAAATTGAAAAATCCAATGTCATAGCTGGGATTTGAACCACGGATCTTCCAGTTACTTATGGCATTGTAAGCGCCTTTAGGGAATGTTATGTGAATTTGAGATCTCCTTGTGGTTTACCGGAGAATACCATATCGGCACGTTGTCAGGTAGCTCAGTGGTTAGAGCAACTGGGGGGATACCGGAAGATCTTTGGTTCAAATCCCGGTCATGGCATTAGATTTTGCAGTCTCATTTTACTCTTTCCAACCTTGTCCTACACACGCCTATTTTATGGAAGAATAAGTTATTCCGCTTAGTTATAGTTTTCTTCGTTTGGTAAATTAGAACTAATACGCACTTATTCAAAGAACCTTTTCTTTTTCAGTTTTTTTAGGCTTGAGTGCCTTGCACGCAAATAATAAAATTAATGCTTAACAAATAAATATCTTAATCTGTTTTAGTAAAATGTCCATTTTTAGCAGTTCTTTCCTTGAAAATGGACCAAAGTAACCAAACGCCTGTTGAAAATTGAATTGTTTTCCTTCTAATAACTAGAGGAAGATGGCATTTGGAATGTATTGTTGAAGTTTGAATGTGTGAGTCGTTTATGATTATAGACTGGATGTTGCCCTTCCCATCATAATAACTCTAAAACGTGTTTAAGTATACATTTCGGAAGGTCAGAAAATACATAGGAAAATTATACTCCGTAATTCGAAATGTGAGGTTCACGAACACCATGCGGTGCCTTAAATACAGCGCCGAATTATAGCGAGAGACAAATAACACCTGTTTTTCAATCTCCCGATCAGAGAACTGAGGAGCCAACCTCCCTAGGTTAATAAAAAAATTGTGATCCTTAAGGTTCGTGCAGGTAGAGAGATAATATCCTCTCGCTCATGTACAGTCGCTATTACGACAAATGTCACCCATCATCTTCAAAGTCTCACATTTGTAACCTGAATTAGTTCTACTGAGGAGGTACTTTGGGAAGAGTTTCTAAAAGCAATAAAATATAAATATACACGAATAAAAATATAAATAAAACTAAGTACTAAAAAGGATACCAGAATTCAAGAATAGTGAGCTTAAAGTAAAAGTGAACAAATATCTACTCAAATGGCACGTACATTCAAAGAATAGATACAAAAACGAAAATTAGCCATAGAGTCTTTAAAAGTTACAGATAATGATGATTAAACATACTATGTAGACCGTGGTCTATGGGTTTACAGGTTCCTGACGTTCCGCCAAGGTCTACGCTTGACATCTTCATAGGTGATTCCTACTGACCCAGTAGACCATGGCCTGCAAGCCCAGATGGCCTGGAAGTCCAGATGGCTTGTTTAATTATCAAGACACCGGCCGTGAAAGCCTTAAATTGTACGTTAGAAGTAATATTGAAATCTAAAGTTTACAATCAAATGATTTGCTTTATAGTTATTCTACACATTCCGCATATAGTTATACGCGCGCACTCTCGCGCACACACAGGCACGCGCGCGCACAAACGCACGCACGCACACACACACACACACACACACACCTTTGTACCATGGTACATGTGAATATATAGCATACAATGAGTGGCATACAAAGGCTATACACGAGTTGGATACGAGTTTCATAAACTCAAACAGTATATCTTGGAATTAAATTGAGAGGATGCTAAAAAGTTATTTTATTGAAGATTTTCTCATGTTATGAAACACTTTTATTAGAATCGCCTCCAAAACAACACTTATTTATTCATTAGCAGCAACAACAAATTAATGCACGTGCATTCTCAAACCAGAAGTTTTAATTAAAATACTATGGATATGTTTAAGATATTTTCATAACAAAAGAAATGTTTACCTTGAATTTTCTGGATATATCCTCAGAAATCCTCATTGTGGTTGACTTTAGCATAACTGGTAAACCGTAAGAGATAACAAAATCTTACTACAGAAAAATATACATCTGGTTAAATCACAATTTATTTCAAATACATTTATTATTATTTTTTGTGGTATGAACCATTTCCGAGACATTCCTTGTTACATGCTTGGATTTAGCAAAATTTATGCTTTTATCAAACGAGAAATCGACTTTCGTTCATTATGTCCCAAACATGCAAAAAGAACGGAATTACAAAGATCTCACTGGAAAATTAGCAATAGGATAAGTTCTGCAAATGTTTATCTCTATTAACATGAAGTAGATAGAGGAAAAAGCGTTTGCAAGATTGGTTTGCACAAGAGTAGAGAAAGTCATGTGTGCAACTCATCTGAATTTGCAAATCGAAGTCCTCGAACGGTCATAGATTTTAAAAGGGGCTATAAAATGGAGGACATACTCAATTGCCTTATTAAAACATACCTACTTCTACGCACGTTGGCATGTACGCACATGGTATACATTCAGTTATGCGTGATTTTGATCTCATAAGAATTTGTGTTAGATTGCCTAAAAATACTACATGGGTGATTGCTTATATGTAACCCATTATATGTAACACTATTTAAATATATCGATGTACCGATTATTATCTGTTCTACTAGTATAAATATCTACATAAATACCAAAGTAATAAGAGACATTTCCACTCAGGTTTAAAATAAACGGCATTCCCCAGAAAGCAAACACCCTTCATTTAAATTACAAAGTCAAAACTAACTGCACCCTAACTGAATTGAAAGTCGATGAGCGTGTAGATGTAGCATAAACATAGTAATTATCTAATATTTTTAAAAAAACATGAATATCTAAGGAACGTATAGGACTATTGGTGCAACCTGAAGCGACTGAAACTCGCAATAACAGAAGTAAAAAAGCGTCAATTATCATGGATTCGCAAACCTAACCGTTTATATGATGGGTGCGAATCTAATACTTAGGAGCTGCCACTGATTTTATTTGTACTTATGTATATACTCTTTCGGCACTCATGATACACCTATGTCACTGTTATACTTAACTTAACGTCACTTGCGAATTCTGACAGCTCCGTGGTGGAGGGACGGCGGAGTGGTCTTGTTGTCATGACAACCAGGTTTAGCATTGAAGAGCCAATAGCCTTCGTGGCCACGCAATTTAGGAACGCATGCCGTAATTCGCAAGTAGCGTTAATTCATGTACCTATAACTGTTGAAGCTGGGAACTGTATGAATCCTGCAGAGTATGTATTGTTTGATTATAACTCCACCTCCGGTCAATGTTGAGTTTTGTAAGCAAAGAACAAATTTTGAGTTGCTGCTAGTATTGAGGAGGAAAAAATACTATGCTCGTAACCACTGATAACTATGACGCATTTGCGGACCAGTGTTTACCTCGTGCTTGTTAGATTAAACTCGATGACAAATTTACATTTATCCGTAATGCATTATATTCATTTAAAAATAAATAAATAAATAAAAATATTATTCTATCTACATTAAACATTCTTCATGATATAGCTTTATCTAGGAATAATTTCAAAATAAGTAATACGTGTTTTACCGCACACAACATCGGAAACTTCTTTAAGCTATTTAGCCGTAGTAAATGCTCTTGCGATGGAAAGATAAACGAACAATCACAAACTTTCGAACAGGTCCATCAGAGTAGTAGTTGTGAACGTAGAAATCACTCACACTGCGAAGAAAAATATTTGATAGAAATTACATATTTTAATGAAAGCTACATTTTTCTTGAGTAAGCTTTTGTCTATCTCCAATGATTTCCCAGTTACATAAAGTAGTACAAAATTCATTCAATATAAATAGACTTCACAAATTACTAACAAAATTCAAGAGAAATTTAATTTATCGTACTCGCGCCTTTTTTGAGAAACTGAAAGCTTACGAAGATTTCTATGTAAAGAATGATTTGAGGTGCAAGACATCTTCGAATCAAGTATAACGTTTGATGCATAATCCGATTTTCATTCTGAGTTATGCTGCTCACAGATAGGCACAGCTCTTGTAAAAATATATTTTTATGTGAATACAATACTTGGGTCACTGTAGGTAAATAGCAGAGAATATACAAATAGGTGTTCTATATTAAGTAACTTCGTAGTACGCAGTTAAATTAATTTTATAGAAGTAACACATGGTATTAACGTTGAAGCAGTTTTCGTGTAGTCAGCCAAATTTGCTTAAAATGAGAGTTTATTTAACTTTGCAGAAATTACGATGTATTTTCATAAAAAGAGACCGTAGTGTTATATTTTGCATAAAAGAGGAGGGATCTGAAATAGAATGTTTTGCAAGTTTAAAGTTGTAATTTACTACCTGCTTTGCTAGGGAACACGAAATGTAACACTCAAAAACTGATGTGTAACGGGCGATATCCCCGGACTGTACTCGATACAAGAAGGGGAAGTTTCAAAATTAACATTTCGGACAGCAGACGAGTAGCAAGGAAACAAAAGACTGCGAGTTTTTGTGTCGGCGGAAGGACGTCAAAGAGATGGTTGATACCCCGGGTCATCGTAAACTATTCCACGTTCCCACACAAAGCTACTGGGGCTGCCTCTTACATTTGATTAAACTGCCTCCATTTTATTGGTGCAATAATATAGGTTAGGTCCCACCAAATTGATTCCGGATATACGATGTACAACAAACACATGAGAAAAGCAGAGAGGATACTCCTAAAGTCCCAAAGTTTTGATGTAATGGTATTTATTCATACTCTGGATCCAAAACAAACTGTGGTTCGAAGTATTTGAATTGCAATAGTTCTTTCAAGAATTATTGTATTTAGTTCAAAAGTTCGATAACAAAATTTCACCAGACGTACGTATATGTGTTCAGACTCTCTGAATCACTACCCTTCCTTGGCCCAAAACAAAACATTTTTAAAAAAAATGTCTGTTCAGCATAACTCAAAAACGAAAAGTCAGTTAAGTGTCAAACTTGGTATTTAAGTTAGGTATCTCCCATGTGGCACGAAAATTTTAACGAAACTCCCCCACACTAAAGTCCCTTTATATGCAAAAGCTTTCAAAATTTTATTTTCTCAAAAGTGGCTTAAGATTATCATTAAAATTTGACCATTTGTTTAGGATATTTTCACGACAAATTTAATATAATGTTTTTTCCAATAAATTCTGGGGTCGATTTCGGGATGGAGCATGCGTAGTTTCTTTAAACAGAATTATTTCCCATACTCCCTAGAGTATTAGTGTGTTTAAATAGAAAACTCAAAGTAAACAAGCTAAACATTAAGATGAAAGTAAATAAGTGAACGTATTGCCGATGTACGTAGAATAGTTCCAAAGGCAAAACTGAGCTTCCGCTGGTCGTCAGGTGTATGCTGGAAAGGATTTCCATATCCTCCTAATTTGCTGTCCATTTCGTTACATAATTCATTTCATTTCATCCTTCATCCTGATAGGTTTCTTTAGGGATTAGAAGCGTCCGCGAGCGTCGTGGCAGCAGCATGGCAGGGAGAACATGCGCTCTTAAAATCCCGTCCCCCAGAGTGGAAGGTGAGCCACTGGTTCCGGGCCCCTTATGGGATGGTACAAGCCCTAGCGGGAGGAATGGAGCTAAGCCGGGGTGCTTCTAACTGGAAAAATATAAGGACCCTGTCACTTGCTCTAACGTGGCAGCGTTCCCGCCGCCCTTAGAATCTATTCGCCTCATCCATCCTCCCGGGAGGTGCCACGTAAGGGACATGGGCACAAAAGATCGCCTTTCGGTCTAAGTGCTAAGTCACCCCCCCCCCCCCACCCGCTCAAGTTGTCATTGAGTCAAAACTTTTGATGTTAACTTATATGTTAAAGGCGGCATATAAATGGAAATGTAATCTTGACTTTTCTGGAATAACATCTGAGGTCCTCTTCATTCTGAGTTACTTTTACTTTATTGATTTGTAATTATTTTATTTATTTGCTCTTTTTTGCGAAGATAAGCATTAGTTATTGGTCTGCATTTTCAAATGCTTGTACTTTTCTCAAATGGGAAGTCGTTATTCTTTTTCTTTTCGTGGTCATGCAAAGAGCAAGAATTTCAGTCATTGCTTAGCCACACGCTCTGTAAAAATCTGACCATGGGTTCCTCTACTGTATCGCAAAACAAAATGTGTAAATGTGAATTGAAGGGTTATCTAGATAGCTTTTGTAAGAACAGTTTGTGGAATAGTGAGTAGAGAAAGGCATGTGAATGCAATGGAATGCACTTTATTAAAGTACTCTATTCAGCTGGTTCTCGCGATGTCATGGAAATAATATGGACATTTAAGGCCAATGTATAGTGCCTCCGCCTAAAAACATCTGTCGATTCGGCTTGCTTCGTCCAATAAAAATGTAATATATTGATCGGATAGTATATATATATGTGTGTTAAATATGTACTGATTTTGGGGAAATTATAAATCAAACCTTTATCTTGACTTTTTGTAACTAATATCTGATGTCCTCCATACTCTCGTTGAATGTTATGCAGTTGAGACAAACTCTCTTCAGGTAAAAGAAAATTAGCAATAAGATATTTCTACAAATGTTTATCCCGATTAACATGAAGTAGATAGAGAAATAAATGTTTGTGGGAATAGTTAGTATACAACAGTAGATAAGTAGATAAAATAATGTGAGTGCAACACATCCTTTTTTTTTTTTTTTTTTACTGTGATATTAATGGAAGAACAATATATTAAAATGGTGTAAAATGTTTTCTTAGCTGTAGCAAAGAGAAATTTCAAGCTAAACAGATTTTAAAACTTGCTTCATGAGATATTTTAAAAATGCCCTCCTAAGAATATACCTACGTAAAATTGATCTTTTAAAACAGGCATTAATGCTCTATTGTATAAACAGTATAAATATTTCCTAGTAAAGCAAATAATTCAAAAGTTTCCAATTTTATTTTTTCGTGGTTCCTCACCTCAAAATCTTTTGAACTGTACCTACAAGTTGTATAAATTCTGGCTGCACTTGGACTATAAACAGAAAGTATATTTCTCAAGTCCAGAGCCTTACTCTGTTACTCATCAATCAATCAGAACCACCGATTACTGTATTGTCATAAAACCTTGTATTAACGACGTTTAAGTAATTGCGTGGGAACACTTCTAGTTCGTCATAAGTCATAACTGTTGAAGCAGAAAGTTTTTTCTCCTCTACTAACAGCAGCACTTCTATCTCTCTTTGTTGCTTTGCATGATGTTGTTCGCAGCAGCTTCCGTCGTTTTTCTACCATTCCAGAACAGCCCAAGCGAATCATAATTAGCATTCCTTTCTTGTTTTTATAACATACTTGGTAATGAAATACGTCCTCGCTTGTGACTTAACAATTTGCCAATGAGAAGCTAAGAAACGACGGATGTACACCCATGAGCCACTAAGTTATTCTTGGACTACGTTGTTTATGTTAGGTGAGTAGGAGACGTTTATGGGGATTTGTTTTCTGAAAAAACACAGATACAGGTGGTCGAGAGGTTCCTTTTTAGTCGGTTAATAATGGTGTGCTTTTTATCCAGAGACTATAAAATAAGAGATATCATTTATAGGTTAAACGAGAATAATGAAAGATGCCAGCTATTCCGATTATTAGCTGGGAATAAATATATATCCGAAAAACAATTTCTTTTGTTTTGTTTCTTTGTTATTGTTGCTTGAAGTTTTAATGTACTTTAACCTAGTAGGTCAAATCGGATGATGAATGAAATGGATGAAATGATGCTCAAACGAACCCAAGGTCCAGGACTTCCTGCTCTTCTCAGGGTAATGGAAAACCCCAGGAAAACCTTATCCACGTAAATCGCTTGGGGCCTCTTAAATGTAGGTGGGGTAATTGGGCTCAAATCAATTTTCTTCCTAAATATACGTATCGTTCAGCAGAGGAGCTACGTAAGTAGTTCATCCGAAGCGGAACAAATTACAGTGTTATCCAAGCCTTCTTATTCTTCTCGAAACATATTCGGAGGAAAGATATTCTTTGCTATCAAATACATTTCTTGTACAACAAAATTTAATCAATGTGGTGTGTATACTATTAATATGCGACAAAATATCACATGAAAGAACTGTAAAGAGTAATAATTAATTATTTAAAATTAAATGGAAATTGTGGAAAGCTAACAAATATGTCAAACAACCTTTGCATACCGGAAAGAGCTTCTAAAAGATTTTAAAATATCACTAGGGCCTTTAAAATTGGTGAAGCTTAAAACAATTAATAGGAAATTATTCAAAAGGCCAATCTTGCATTTATTTGTATAAACAAAATTTCGAATTTTCACTATGATCTTACTTGAGTTAAATTAACACAAAATCTATTATTGAAAGCATTCGTAAGGAAACTAATTATATTAAATTATATGTTGAAATAGTCATAGCAACTTTAGAAGCTGGTAGAGTAGGTATCGGTATTTTATAATTGTTCCATCGTAACAATATCGTTTGCTGAATAGTTTTTCTACTTTACCCTGGTGCTGCAAATACCTTTTAGTGGGGATGATGTAACATAACTATTCAAAGCAAGACCGAGCTGACATAATGCCCGTACTATCCGTCCAATAACGAATTTAATACATTGGTCCGATATTATTTCAAAATATCCCTCTTCCAAACTATCCTTTACATGCAAGATTTTTCGTTCTCTTTTATGTTATGCCATTACAATTTTGATTCAAACACCATATGTTTAAAATATTTTATGAATAATAAAGTGTATGCCTTAAATTTCCTTAAATATCTCTTAAGTCATCTTCATTCTGAATGAATTTTGTGTATATGGTAAAGCATATGTGGTACCCCCCCCCCAAAAAAAAATAAAAGGATAAGAAAAGAAAGAGAAAAGAAAGAAAGAAAAAAGAAAGAATGGTGTATATCTAGTCAAACCCACAACTTATTTCAAATATCTTTTTGTAGCATTAAATATTTCTGAGGCATTCGTTGCTATTGTTTTAAATTTTCTAAACCTTTAACCTCTTCGAGTGAGTGAGTTAGTAGGGTTTAAGGGCCCGTTGACAGCTAGGTCATTAGGACCCCACCCTCTTCGATGTATTTATGTATCATTCCTTTGTTTCTTCTGATGTCATGTGAAGAGGATGGATGGAGTATAGTAACCCGCTTTTCAAACATCAGGCTATCCCTTCAGCCTCCTGTATTGTACCTACATAAAAATGTGGAATTTAAATAATTTCTGCAAACATCTATATCGATTCACATGAGGTAAACAAAAGAGACAAAAATAAATGATAGTGGATAGAAAAAGTAATGTGAATTTCATCAGAGTATTTTTACAAGTTATTTATACAACAGTATTATGTTCTATCTATATGATAAATATTTGCAAAGCAGTGCACTTTTTGTCATTTTAGTAAAACAAATTGAAGAGCTCTTTAACCAGGCAAGTCACATACCGCAATGAATTTGCAAATGAGCTTGGAGAAAGCAATAAACAAAGCAAAAAATGTGAGTTGTCAACAGCTATGTATGATTTTCCCTTCCAGAATGAAGAAGAAGAAGAAGGAAAAGGATGTCTTTGGCTGTAGCTAGTTGTAAACTCTAGCATCATGTACAAAGCTGTGAAAACGTATTCTTAACATTCAAGATGTGAATCCTTTAAACGTGTTAGAAACCAGTTTTTACTCCTCGTAAATTTACTGTGAGCACCTCAACAATGCATAGCACGGATCCCAGCCATGTTATATGTCGCAAAAACATTTCTCTCCATTCGGTTGCGCAACAATTAGGAAAAGAATCCTATTCGAGGTGGTATAGCTTCACATTATCTCTACAGGTTCTCTTTTTCTCCCCTCTTTCCATTCAAAACTCTGAATGACCTACACATTCCAGCTATGTACGTTTCTTTTTTCACTCTTTTAAGTGGATGCCACAGGTTCCAATGAATGCTTGCCAGATAAGTGCATCGTAACGCAAAATTTTGTGAAAAGGAAGGTAGGTGTTTGCTCCTCTCATGGGGGAGGTGGTCCTAAAATTGAACCTCGAACAACAAATTCCAACTTCTCTTTATGGTTCATGTTTTATGCTTTGAGGGTCTGCCACAGAAAGATTTTAGGTTAGATTTACAGTTAGGGCTTAAACTTTAAAAAGAAAAAGAAACGGGTTGATCTGTTTGTGATGATTCGATTAAACTATTGTTAGATTGAGTAACTTTGGTAAGAAACACTCGATACGGATTTCAAATCAAAATTAATTGCTATTAATAAGAATGTTAATTATTTCACAAAGTAAAATCATATCATTTCAATGGCTATTTCATACACAAAGCCATTAAATTACCAGATACGAGTTATCACCTGGTCATTCTTTTATTTTGAACAAATTATCAGTGGTTCATTCTTTTGTTTAATCAGTGTTGCCAACGGTATTCCTAAGTCGCTGAAAAACAATTTGTTACACATTACAATCGATTAAAAATCAAAATATCACTCCATTTCAATTTGGCAACTGTGTTTTCAGCAATTGTTCCTCTAACAATTAAAAAATTAATATATATAATTCTTGGATTTCATTTTCCCCACTTGGCAGTGCTGAGTAAGTAGAGCTACATCAATGGAAATGAATATATTTTAGGTTATTTTTTATAGTTTAACATCTTCGGTCAAGTCTTTGTGATGTGATATTTTATTTATGAAGCAGTCCAGATAAATATCATTCGATGGTCTGAACTTCCCAGATATATTCACTCTCTCCACTTGAGAATTGAACAGTTAGGTTAGACGCCTTATGATCCTATTTGTGATGATTTTTAAATTTGAGAAAGTTTGTTAAGATGCTCAATGTTGTTCCATAATCCTGAAATGAGTATAATATTCAAAATAATAGGAGACGTCAAGTTCTTAAACGCACTCTACTTTTTAGTCTGTCTTATTACTTTAAACCAATACAAGTAAGAATGTATCGTTTCCATAATTTTTGTTTAATAATAAAATTTCTCACAAGGGGTTCGAGTTAAAATGGCTGTCATAGCTCTATTTTGAGGATATATTTAAATGTATAGTGTTTTAAAGTAATACATATTTTTCATATAATTTATTAAATTTTATTCATGAAATAGTTTAATTAAATTCCACTCAAATTTTAATTTTTCGTCGATAAGGCAATTGATAACATCAAAACATTTAGGGAGATTACTACAGACAAGCTTTGTAGTTAAAAACTTTCGAACAGGTGCATATTTTGATTTATTTCGTCCATGTAAAATAGCTCTATATGTTTTAATATACTCGCTGTAGTTTTTTCCTAGTCACTATAACAAACACTGAATCATAAATGCTGCACTTTCCGATTTTCACAGACGGTTAATTACAAATCTGCTGGTTTAACTGGAGGGCTGAGTTCGATTTCTGGTTAAGGTTCTTCATAAGCTAACTAGGGAAATTTTTGGAGTAATGATACCTTAAAATGACAACAGCTGTTAAATCGAGGTTTTGATAAGCTTTCTCTAGCTACCATCACGAAATAAATGCGCAGAAATGAACAGTAGGTCCAATTCGGTTAGGAAATGTGTCAAGTAGTGAGTTGGGTATTAATTAATTGATTGCACAGTTACGCGACCAACATCTCCTTTTGGAAACGTAGTGAGGCGCCTACTTTCAAGCGCACTGACTGACGAAATTGTTCGACGATGCGTGAACTAAATACAATAGTGCAGCAGGTTCGGTAACAATTATTGTGTCGTTAGTACTCTAAGTAAGTGAAATACCACATCAACGGCAATTTCAATGAGTGCTGAACTATGCTTATCCAAGTATACCTATAGTATCACGTTATTTTGAGGTTCAACTTTTAGCCAGAAAAGTTAATGAGTGCTTTTAAATTTTAAACTTTGACCTAGGGCCCAAATGACCTAGCTGTCGACGGGCCCTTAAACCCCACTCACTCACTCACCCCCTATAGTATCACAACATGCTGACAATATTTATGGCTGCGCTTTTATTATATCCCATTAGATGGTTACGTTTCACTCTCCCTCTGAATACATATTTTAATGCTTTTTATGAGGCAAGTTTACTTTCTGTTTGTTCTCGAAATATATGCAAATATTAGCCACACCAAAATGCAGATCTAAAATGTGTGTATTAAAATGTGTCGTATTTGTTATGCAGATTTTTAGTTCAGATTGCCAAACAATTACATTTTCCCAAACCGTTGCGTATTTTCCTTCAAAAAGGTAAGCAACTGTAGGAGTTACTTAGCTGAAATTGTGTATGCTTCAGTAAGGTAACTATTACTAATATTGAATGCAATTTAAAATATTCAGGATGCTGTATCTCATTTGTTGTTGAAACATAAAATCATTTCCTACAAGAGGGGTGGGGCTGGGGGGGAATGAAACGGCGATACAGTGTTATTGCTCAATTCTTCTAGTTCAGCAGCAAAAAATGCGACTGTACAGAACATTTTAGAACATTGTAGCATAAAAATCTCCTTTCTCTGCTTTAAAAGAAACCTAAAACATCAATTTCTCGGTTTTTTTATTTGTTAGACTGCCTCACGTATGAATTCGAAACTAAATGAAGAGGTAGCTGTTTATTAGCTTTCTCTGCCTATATTAAGAAGCATTCTTTCTCCCAAAATTTACACCATTCACACATTTCCCGGAAACAAACGAATGAACCGAAAAGCATTCTATAACGGAGAGTGGGATACTTAAGAAATTTTCGCACTTGAGTGAGATATGACTTAAGAGTTACAAAAATATTAAAATACCCGAAATTACTCTTTATACGTAATCTTAAATTTTTATGAAGATCTCTTTACACTCATTGCATTTTGTAGATTTGCATATCTGGGAAGGAGGCTCCGTGACCGAGCGGTTAGACCGTTCGCCTATCCCGTAGGTTCGATCCCAGGGACCCGCATGTGGCATTCGTAGTGGACGGGTTTTCTCCGGGTTCTCCGGTTTCCTCTACCACTCATTCCACCAATTGCTCCACCTTTCCATTCATCTATTTCGCCTGCATGTCATATCCTCTTCCTCATTTTCACACCTGGTGCTTGACTGACCACCCGCTTCCAGGTCTTCACTCTGTACGGTCCATAGGCTCATGTGCTCCCCAACAGGCATCTGACCCTACTTGTTAGTTGTAGACTGACAAACTCCTAAATCAGAGAAATGGCTGGTGTCTTTGCGAGCGTATGGCAGAATAAGGAATGCCGATGCACTCTTTGTGTTAATCGCAATGGGCGTGCGTTCCCACATTTGCTTTGAACAGTGAAGCTGTGACTAACTGTAAACAATGAAATGTTTGTGTTTTTTATGTATTCTGTGTTTGTTTCTTGGATTAAGATTGTGTGCCTTGCTAAGGTAAACGCAGTACTAATTTACATTGTTGATTTTGCCCTAAATACTTAAACTGGGTGGGAGGCAGTAGCTAATGGCATTAACTCGTCTAGCGCTTAAACGAAGCACCGCAGCAAAAAACTTTCCTTAGAAAAAAGTGTTTAAAATAATGTTATTTATCAGCTCCCAAGGTTTGTCGGTCTAATTTTGGGACACTCTGTATATATGCGAATTACCTTCTGAAATATAACACCTACCTTCTATAACACACAAACACACACACACACACACACACACACACACACACACACACACACACACACACACACACACACACAGTACACAGACATTTCAGCTAATATCTCAATTAATATGATTAAATTGATAGAAGTATCCATCGTGTAATAAATAGTATGCAATACCAATTTGAAGCGCATAACGGAATGTCAGAAATTGAAGTAACAAGACACAAGTGCCTCTTTTTAAGTATTTCCTCAATCAAGTGCTTACCAAATTGTATTGCTACATGCTGTAGTAAAGGTAACAACTTTTATTCTTGTAATTTGCACTTCTCCCTCCAAAACTTGTTACACTTTTTAGACAAAAACTCTAATGCAGAAATATTAATGCAAAATGTTGGAAAACACAAATGAAATTCCACCTATGTACCCTCTGAATCCGGCGTACGTGCTTTATGCTTTTTAAACATTGTCTTCAAGGAATAGTTAGGATTACCTATTATGAGAAAGGAACAAATTAACTTGTTATAAAACAAGCATAAAATACAATTTTTGATCAAAATTCTTCAAATTTTAACTATAATCCACTTTAAGATCGTCATCTATCTTCACACTACAAGTTAGTGTTTCCGATATAATGTTTAACATGTTGCTGTAAACGCTTCCGTCAGGATGATAGCATAGATAAAGTTGTGTAAGAGGAGATGTTAAACAAAAAATAAACAATGAAGGTAAACTGGCGCTTGAAAATCCTGGTGCAGTAATTAAAATCTTAGAATTTCAAACGTTCAGAATTGCTTTGTAACAGCCATAATTATCTTGTCTTATTAAGAAAGCAGCTGCGTTATTTATGAGAAACATTTTTCTTAACATGGACTTACACATGCATAGGGTGGTACTAAACTTCTCAGTTTAACATTATCAACTTTGTCTTGATGGAAGGTCAAGGCACTGCCATTCTTCTCGGAAGTTAAATAATTGGTTTGAAGGTATTGCGCATTATTTATATCACTTATTGAACTCACTGTCTGCCACCTGTTGCATTGTTACTAAAATATAGACACCACGAATTCATCAGAAATAAAAACATACTCACATAATTCCTCCGAAAAGAAGTCCTGTGTTACACTCACTTGACTTTTTTACCCTGCAAAACCACAGTAATTCCTTATGTATTATTATAACATTCATACTCTTCTCCTCACCTGTACTTGACTATAAGAATTTAAGATGAAGCAATGTTTATTTCGTTGCATGCATAATGCGAAAAACAAAACACAGTAATTGTTCTTATTTCATAGATCACTTTCTCTCACTGATGAGTCCATGCAAATGATAGAAGAATCTCATAAGATGCTTATAGATGCTACATGTCAATTCTCAGTTATACCTGGGAAAACTTGAAGATGTAATATAGAAAATTCTAAAGCATTTCCTGCTATACAAATATTGCTCAACATAAACACTAGGCATATTTGAATACGCTTTACATGTTTCGTTCTAGTATTATTTGTCTTACTGAGTTTAGATGTGTGCAATATTCAAGCTGAAGAAGTCACATCTATAAAAATCGTTAGGGGAAAGCAAACTCTTTTTCACATAACGAGCATTTTGGGAAGGAGGAATTTTCTCAAAATTCTTGCATGGTGTGCTTTAAAGAGTGTGACTTAAATATGGAATTTGCTATTGATCCGACTAATCTTTATTAGTTATGCTGCTCACAAATAAAATTAGATATGCACGTCTACATGGGCTTTTTTAACTATACCGCTGCGCAACAACTCATTCGGGCAAGACCTACCGCCCAGCCGCTGCGTCTTCCACCACAGGCGTCATGTGTGGAGTGCAGTACTGGAGGGTGGGACGTGGTCAGTGCCACGCTCCCTCCAGGCCCTTTATGCGGCCTTCGCAACTAGGGGCCGCTACTCCTAATCAAGTAGCTCCTCAATTGTCCACTCAGGGATCTCGATACTGGCCATGTCCATACTCGTATTCGGTAGCGCTATCACCGCGCTAAGGAGAAGACCATTTCTTCTGACTATCTAGGTTGAATTAAATTAAACACAAATTCATGAATATACAAACACAAACAAAACAACAAATTATTTTTCTTCCACTACAACAACCTATGTGCTTAAACTAAGTTTATAGTCAAATAATTCGAAGTTCCATTTATAGGTGACTTATTTCCACACAATTCTAGAGTTATTTGTGTAATAAAGACCCCCAATCTTTAAATTCCTCTATTTACTCTGTTTATCAATTATATTACAGATATTTCATATTTGTTAATTGATCTAACTCATTTTCCCCTAATTTTTCTGATATTCTCCCGAAATGTTATTCTTATTTATTCCCACCTCACAGCATTTCAAGCACTATTGTTTTTGTCCGTAACCCACCTAATATCAATTCCTATATGTCAGACCTGGGCGGTTCGCGGGATTCCTTGAGCGAGCTTCATTTGTTTACTTGCTAAATATACAGTTATCAGTGCAAGGCCTTGAGCAGGCTACGCTCAGTGAGCACCATTCCCAAGCCCTATTATATGCCTTCTCTCCATCTATGCACTCCATCACACATTCACATTAACATTCTAAAAAACAACAAAATACCTATTCCTTCAAGCTCTCCATTTTCTTCTCTCAGATCCTTTAGAAACGGTGCTCCTGATGGCATCCATTCAAATGTTTCCCTACATATTTGTCACAACAGGTTATGTATATATCCCTCCTATAATTCTTTTGATTATTATAGGTAGTGGTAAGAAATTATTATTTCTGAAACTTGCCCAAATCCCTTCCCTATCTATATTTTCAATTCTTTGCCTAAAATTCTTTCAAAACCTTTACTTTCCTCTCTAAATTTTAATTCCCTCCCAGTTTCTTTTAAAATGTCCAACACTTCACCCATCTAGATATTATTTCTCATTTTCCATTTGGAATTACATACACTGGTTTAAAACATTATGGTTTCCTAATTTCGAAATCTTTCTCAATATATTTTTAAATTATCTCCAATCACCAAACTCTTCCTCTTTAACCTTCCTAACTCAGCCAAAGCACTCCCTTTGGTAAAGCAATTCGAATTGTTCTCTACAAAACCTTCTGTAAATTAAATCTACTTTAAGTCATCTCTTCGAATGTCCCCTTACTTTCACTTCACGTAACCATTGTGATTCATACAATTATTTCGCTTACCACTTGAGCGTGATGTTTGGAATTTTGTTCAAAGAAATTGTAAATGCTGTTACGGCTACTTTACCAATAGGCGGTAGAGAAAACAAAAATAGAGGAAAACGAAAAGCGAGAGAGGGCGAAAGAAAGGTGCAATACTTAGCTTTGAAAAATAACATTAAAACGTCTATGTTTACAGAGTTATTCTTAGACGTGGTGAATGGCTGAAAGTTATGCAGTGGCTTATGGTTGAGTTCACTTTTGTATTCATAAGGTCATAGGGGTGTCAGGTTACTATCCGTCTTCCGTGTAGTAAACATCGCAGTACAGTGTGTGATTGGGTATAGAGCCCACTCACATTATCAGCAGTGTCTTGTTTATTTCAATTAGGAAACAGAGACGTTACATCCACCATCAATTTTTATGACATCACTCGCGTAGATCCTAGCATGGTCATTCGTCACGTCTTTCCCGCAATGTTGCTGACTAGTTTATGCAATATAACGTTTAAGAAAGTGACAATCGGGATAAATGTTTTTCACATTTTTTTCGGCAAATTCTGATTCCATGGGCATGGTTGTTTCTTGAATATTTCTCAAATGTTGTCTTAATGAGATATCCTTGGAAGATGGGGTATTGATTTTCAGGAAATGTCTGTCACTCCAAGTTCAGTAAGTCATTGCTCATTAGTAATCTTGATACATGTATGTGGGCTGCTGACTCAAGGTCGCTTTGCATTGTTCGCTATTAAACGGCTCATTGTATAACACGGATTCCTGGGAATTGGTTTTAACCTGTACAAGAATGAATTTAAACGATTTTGGAAGTAGTTGGGAAATTAAAAAAGGGGAATTGTTCTCATTGGACGAGCTTTCACGTTAATGTGAGAGTGTGAAAAGTGGGACGGACTTTGTTTACTCGTAATGAGTAACATTTCGGGGCACCCTGCAGCAGGAAACCTGTCGTACAGGACGGACGGAAGGAGGGGGAGGAATGAATGACTTATTAATGATACTCCGGCGGTACAACATGAAGGAAATTGACCTACCTCGCCATTAGCATGAGATTATCCCCGACTCGCAAATGCAGGCGAGCGTGCACAGCAGCACCTCAGCGTTCATCGGTCTTAAACAAATGAAATATGTTCAGCAGCACTCCCATGTTTCCTGACCCAGGCACAAGCCTCTATAAAAATTAAAACAAACAACTGCTGCATCTGTAATCTTCCTAGATACATTTAAACATCGCTAATATGCTAATCCTTTCTTACATGCACAAGAATATAGACGGCTTAGCAGCGTGGAGCGCCATTTCTTTAAACAATATCTGATGCGTTATTTTCAAGCGACTTTCTCTACCTCCTATCGTTTATTATTATTCTCCTCATGAATTTATTTTTTATTTTGAATGACATAAACCGTTGCTAAATATAGTCACATTACGTACATATTACTCAGCAACGTATTTAATATCTAAAGTCTTAAAGGTTGTAAAACGAACAATTCGAACTACTCATAACGAGTATCTCGAAAATGGCTTATGTCACAAAACATGATTTTAAATCAATCCTGTGTTTTAAAGAGCTCTACATTTTGTCGGTGCGCATATGTGTTTGTTAGTGTTTGTCTCTGTGTGAATGTGCATTTGTGTGTGTTTGTGTGTGTGTGTGTGTGTGTGTGTGTGTGTGTGGGTGGGTGGGTGGGTGGATGGGTGGGGGGTGGGGCGCACGCTGTCTATGAACAGTATAACTCCAAAACGAAAATTTGGTTACATACCAAACTTAGTATTTAAGTTTAACGTCTTCCGAAGATGCAATACGAAGATTAAAAAATCCCCATATTCCAAATTACTTTTACATGGTAAATCTGTTAAAAAATATGATTTTCTCAAAACATGCTCCAATAATTTTAATTAAATTATCATATGTTTAATTTATTTTCTTGGCAAATGAAAAATAAGGCAAAGTATCCAAGTAACAGATGGACTCCTAATAAGAGACACCGGTCTATTCCTCCAACGATGTGCTGCTATCTGCTGGAAATAATGATTTTGTTTGGATAGCATATTGTTGTTTGTGTGGCGCCGGTAACACAAGTACATATATAGTTGCAAACTAAGAAGAGGAAATCTTTGTTGCAACAGTTTGAAATGTTATTGCCATATACTTTAACGCCTAAAACTCTACGAACGCGAGTTCTAAGCACAATTAAATTACTTGTTGGTACTATAGGATTCACAGAGATTGTTATGGGCGGATTTACTAATGTCTAACGTCTTTGAACATAAGCAGCCACAAAATTGCATTGCATCCTAGATCCTAAGAAGAGACACCACGTGGTCCCAAAGAAGAGACACTAGGTGATGATGCAGATGGAGCTTATTCTGCACTGGATTATATTCTGAGGACACGCAATGGAAAAAGTGGGCACCGTGTGGGCACATGCTATCGAAGGCACGTGGCGAAGAGGAGCCTTTTATTCTAAGAACAAGTGCTAAGTCGTTATTGTTTGAAGCGAGAATAATTATTGTTTTGGTATAAAATAATACTTCTCAACAATGTCTTTTTTTGTTGCATTCATCATCCATTAGTGCTGTTTTAGTATTCATCAATAAAAGTAAAAACGTTCATGACGGTACCTCTTATGTGGACCCCATTTCGAAAATCCGCGTTTATCTTGCTTTTCACTTCAAAGGACTTTGTGTAGATAACAGACAGTAATCAATCGTTCACGGTATAAAATCTGAACGTAGATATTTTTAAGAATGCAGAAACCATCTAGACGCAAGGGCCCTAATGTCCTAGTTGTCGGCGGGCCCTTAAACACTACCACTCACTCACTCACTCACTCACTCACTCACTCACTCACTCACTCACTCACTCACTCACTCACTCACTCACTCACTCACTCACTCACTCACTCACTCACTCACTCACTCACTCACTTACTCACTCACTCACTCACTCACTCACTCACTCACACACTCACTCACTCACTCACACTCACTCACTCACTTCAGACAATATATATATGTGTGTGTGTGTGTGTGTGTGTGTGTGTGTGTGTGTGTGTGTGTGTGTGTGTGTGTGTATTGGTAGATCTGACAGCCGAATTTGAAAAAGTATCTATTATTTGGGTACTTTACCTTATATCTTAAATTTTCTGGGAACAGCCTCTGAAATCCTCTCCACTCTGAATCATTTTTGCATAACTAGTAACTCGTAAGAGATAGACAGACTCTTACTGTATAAAAATATAGATCCGTTAAAGCACACAGTTTATGACATATACAATTCTTTGCGGAGTTAATAATTTCTGAGACATTCCTTATTATTGATTTCATTTTAAGATACTTATACTTTCTTAAATGGAAAACCGTCATTCGTTTTCTTCCCCTCCTGGTCATGCGAAGAGAGCGGAACTTCAAGCGAGCAGTTCTTAAAAGATTTGATTATCACTTAAGCTTACTGTATTTCCCTATTCCAATTGTACCTACAAGAAATATTATAATAAAAGCATTTCTTCAAATACCTATCTCGGTTAACATAAAGTAGATAGAATAAGCGAATGTACGAATGATTTGTGGTAGAGATAGTAAAGGAAGTCAAGTGAATGCAACATATTAGATTTTTGTTACCAATTTGTCCATGCGGGAAAAATATGGATTGCTTAAGATGCTAAAATAATACACATGAAGCATGACAGCGCAATTTGGGACTGTTTAAGTGTGTAACAGCGAATATTTTGAAAACCACTAATGTTACAAAAATTTGTTTGACAAATACATTTTAACGACCTCTACAGATTTGCTTAATTGACGCTTCCTTTCTGTGCCTTGTGGGGACAGGGACTTTTTTTTCTGTGCTTCATATGACATAGAATTTAATTCAAAATGAAGAGAACTGCACAGGATATTCACAGAAATTCAACAATTTTATATGGCTTACAGGTACCTTAAGCATGTAATGTTTTAAACAAAACGATTGGCCAGTACTGTTAAAATAATGTGACCCGAGCGCGGCGCACAATAAAGGACGGTTGGGCCTAAGTAACTTTATATCACATATCGGCCGGCGAGCAAACAAGGCGTTCAAGGTCAGGCCGCCTCGCATGACTGTGTATACGTGATTTACAACAATAGGCGTAACAGAGGTGCTCATAATCAAGCTTCCACACAGCACTAAGGCGAGCAAACACGTGGCAACAATCAGGGTGGTAGAACCAAAAGGGACTTCCTCCAGATGATTCGAGAAGTGTCTGGCAACCGACCTTGTTTGAAGAAGTTCGCGAAGGGTCCGTGTTACGTCATCCTCGCTAATAAGAAGGCGAGAGAGAGAGAGACAGAGAGAGAGAGTTACAGATATGAGTCGATCAATGTGTCAATGAGCGCGAAATAGCTATGTATGTGGTACTGTCGTCGTGAAAGGTGCGTCGCGACGACGTGAAGAAGTTTTAGCGAGTGTCGAGTGATTGTATCGTGGGAGTTAGTGTATGGGAGACAGAGAACGTGAAGAGAGACGGTGAAAGGACTGAATCAAGGCTACAAGAATAAAACAGTTGGGAGTTGCAATATCACGGGAGACTGCAGACTGTGTTAACGTCAGTAAAAGAAAACTATGTTTTTGTGATAAAAATTAGAAGGAAAATAAAGTGAGGAAACATAATTGGACTTGATTTTGTTATTTTGTCACAATTACAAACATCAAAACAATGTTTCGTGTAGCTTGGGGCGATAAGAGTTTTGCGAAAATCTTCATGTTACGGTCTTGAACGCTTTTGGATTTAAATACGAAGCTTGATACTCGCCCAACTTTTTGTTTTGAATCACACCTGGACATACCCCCCCCCCCAACACACACAATTTTTGAAATACTCTTAGGGTGCAAGGGATTTCAAAAAGTATATTTCGAGTGGAACCTCGAAGGAGAACTTGTGGAATGCTCTATTTTCTCTACCAACTGTGGGTTAATCTGAAAAAAGTAAGTTAGATACCCATTCCTTATCTTTCTTTCTTCCTTTCTTTCTCTACATCATTACCCTCCTCTTATGTAGGACTTACAAGCTTGTGCCTAGGGGACTGACGCCTGTCGGGGAGCGCAGGAACCTATGGACCGTACAAAGTGAAGACCTGAAAGCCAAGCGCCAGATATGAGAGTGAAGAAGAGGATGATATGAAATGCAGGCGAAATGGCCGAATGGGAAGGTAATGAAGCCGTTGGTGGAATGAGTGAAAAAACCCGCCCAGACGCCGTTTCGTCCACAACGTATACCATATGGGGGTCCCTGGGATCCAACCCAGACCGCCTAGGTGGTAGGGGAGTGGTCTAACCACTCGGCCACGGCGCCACCCTATACCTTCTCATGAAACTAAATTAGCGTATTGTTTTTATTTGAAACAGTTTTGAGGTGTAAATGAAATACATATTTCAGAGTTATGATACACTTTTTAATCTTCCCCATGAACGAAATTCTCTATTATTTGAACAAGTATGCTGTCGACACTGTAGCTCGCCGCAGGCAGGGAAATTGATTGTGGCTCAGTTGGTAAGTACTTGAAAGAAGTGATAATATTTTGGGAAGGCACAGCCAGTATTTGCTCGGATGAGTCACCGAGAGATGGGAAAGTGGTTCCAGAGTGTTTACTGTTGGGATGCTTCTCCTTGCAGGTGGCTAGGCTCTAGCTTGTCGCCGCGCCGACTGACTGCTTCAAGTCAAATGTATATCTGACTTTTAATTATTGCTGCTATTTTTAGTTGTGCACCTTATCTTATTTGCATACTACGTCTCATTTAAAACCTGTAGTTAAGGAAGTATGTACTCCGCCCAAAAATTCAATATCGAGATTTCACCGTAAACATGAATTTTGCTGTACACTGAACCCGGTAAAAAAGTATTTTTAGAAAGGTTTTGCAGGTCTGTCTGTTTTGCCGTAAACAGTATAACTCAAAAAACCAAAGTTGGAATAGCAAATCTGCTATTTAGGTATATATTTCAGGATGGGACACCATTAAAAATATGTAATATACAGGATGGACCGTTAAGTTGAGACTGTACAGTGTTTCCAAAATTAAGCGTTGCAAAAAGAATTATCTTGAATAAAAGTTGCTTGATATTATGGGAAAAGTAAATGTTTAGACTTGTTTTGTTTGGAGGACGTTGTGATGGTCATTTTATGGTCAGTTGAATGGACCGTTTTATATTCTCACCCTAAAATGACCATCATAACGTCCACCAAATAAAATACCTCTAATGACATTTAGTTTCCCCCATAATATCAAGAAACTTGTATTCAATACGTTTTACAAAGCTTAGTTTTGGAGATATTCTCCAGTCTCAACTTAAATTGTCCAGCCTGCATGTACATCCCCCACCTAAAACTACCCCTACTTAACTACACAGTAAAATGTATGCTATTTTTTATTTTCTCAAAAGCAGCTATAATTGTTTTGATAAAAAATAAATATATTTACAAGACTAACAAAATCAATAACTTGAATTTTCATTAAATTAGCCTCGTTCTGGATAAATTTTGTATAACTGGTAAATTCTAAGATACAACAGAGCTTACTGTAGTAAAATTATAGAGCTAAATTAAATATAAAATTTGTGCCAATAGCTTTTTTCTGCAGCAGTAGCCGTTTTCGAAATGTTTGTTGCTACCTTTAAAGTTTTCCAGGTAGCAATGTTATATACCTATAAAACATCTTACGAGCTTCTTGTTTTTTACAGTTTAAGTACTTTAGATACACAGTGAATATTGAATAATGAATGAAACGGGTGAAATGATGCCCCCATAAGTTCGGGTCCATAGAGTTTTGAGTTAACTAAAATTCCTGTTTTCAGGATAAAGGAAGACTCCGGGGGAAAACCGCTATTTGGATGTCGAACTTGATAGAAATTCGAAATCTAGATCTCTTGAATGTAAGACAGGCAGGTTACCTACACCACTGAAGTGAGCTCGTTTTGGTTCTTTTTAGTGACAGGAAACTGATTCATTTTATACGAAAAGTTCATGCTTGTTTTCCGTATTTTGCATGCAATAAAGTTCATATTGCTTCCTTTAAAAATACGAGGCGCATCCAGAAGATCTGTTTCCCTGGGGCCGTTTGCAGAAACAAACTACCATTTAATGGAAAGATTTATCGGAACAGATCAGAAAGTGTTGGGCTATTTTTCAACATATTCACCAATGAAATTCAGACATGAATCATTCTGTGAGATCAAATTTTGTATCTCTGTATCGTAGAAGTCTACCGCAGGGATTGGAATCACTGTATGGTAGCCATCTGTCATTCTGAAAATGATGACACTGACCGGACAGCAATTTCTTGAGGTGTAGGCAAATATGGAAATCACTGGAAGCAAGGTCCTGACTATATAGCGGTTGATTAAACGATCCCAGCCGAACTTGTGCAGAAGATCTGTAGTCCTCGAGCTGTGCGAAGTTGAGCGTTATCGGCAGCTGTACAACACCAGCACTAAGTATCCTGTGCCGAGTGGGAAGCTTACTTTATGGATGCGCCTTGTATTTCTAGTAAAAGACACACCGTGATTAGTGTAACGTGATCAGAACAAGCACATGTTCTATCACTACTGTAATATATAAGGGGTTATGTGAAAGTACAATGGGTAGAGCAGGTCGTATGGGTCTGATATATTATTTTTCTTCGCAATGTTTGTTGCGACAATCACTTTTAAGCACTACAGATATAGTACCACTAAGAAAACTGTTTTCTTCCTCAGTGATGAGATAGTTCCCTTTCTCTCTCTCTGAATAATAAAACTGTTTTACAATATTTTAAAGCATTATAAGTTTTGAAAATGAAATTATAGAAAAATGAAACTTTCTAGTACTCTTCAGAAGGTATTTTTGGTACCACAGGTTTTCCAATGTGCACCAGTCATAATGCAATATTGGAATACATAATTGCATAACTGTGTATAATTGTTTGGGAGACTAGACATGTTCACCCCTTGCAATACTCCACTTTGCCCGTTTGTGGACAAAGACACAGAGGTTAAGTTCACTGATATGAAAACGGAACGGATCGAATCATTTGACGGACAAATCATTTGATTTTCTCCCATTGGGAGACCTGGTTCGGGTTTCACGCAGACTCTTTAAGATCCTGAGGGACCGATTTAGGAGCTACCTGACTGAGAAGCAGCGGCCCCTGATTGCGAAGATCACATATATCGGTTGGGAGGAATCAGGGATGACCACATCCCATCCTCCAGTATATTCATGATGCCTGTGGTGGGCAGAGTTGGGGGATGCAGCGGCCGGGCGGTAGCCCCTGGCCCAGAAAGGGCTCTTCCTCCGCGGGGTTAGTCAGTTATTGCTTACTTTAATCTATGCACGTATGTAACCAAAATATTTCTGGTAGTTTTATATTTTGGGTAACGTCGATGGGAATTGTAAGGTAAAAAAGAAGCACTCTTTTTCCTTGCACTACCACATACATAATAAGTAGAGAAGGTATTGCATTCCACCCAAACATTCTATATCAAAGTCTCCCTGGAAACACACCTTTTGAGATCTCGCTAAATCCGAAAAAATTTTTTAGAGAAAGATCTGTGCATGCGCGCCTGTTAATGTGTTCATGTGTGTGAGTGTTGTGTGTGTGTGTGTGTGTGTGTGTGTGTGTGTCTGTGCGTGTGTCTGTGTGTGTATGTGTGTGTGTGTCTGTGCGTGTGTGTGTGTGTGTGTCTGTGCGTGTGCCTGTGTGTGTGCCTGTGTGTGTGTGTGTGTGTGTGTGTGTGTGTGTGTGTGTGTGTGTGTGTGTGTGTGTGTGTGTGTGTGTGTGTGTGTGTGTGTGTGTGTGAAGGTACCACAGCTCAGAAATCAAAAGTAGGTTAGATATCAAACTTTGTACAGTTCATCATATTCTAAGGATGGGGTACAAAGATTTTAAAGAATATCCCCCACCCTAAGCTACCATTTACATGGAATTCTTTACGAAAAAAAGGGCATCTAAGTATTTTGGTTAGAACACATGCTTAAGATATTTTAATTACAAATGGAATATGTAGGTGTCTGGAACTGCCTGGGAATTCCTCTGAAGTCCTTTTCATTCTGAATGGCTCGCATAACTGGTTAGCAGTTAGAGATAGACAAAAATGTTATTACAGAAAACAGTAGATCTACTCGTAGTTAAACTACACAATTTATTTATTTTAATATAGAGTTAACCTTAATCGATGTAGTCCTTATTACTCATTTCAATTTTCCAATATTTTAACTTTTCTCAAAAGGAAAGTCGTTAGAGATCTTTTTCTTTCTTTTTTTCCTTTCTTCTCATACAAATAGAACCGAATTTCAAAGTAGATATACTCTTAAAGTATTCGAGTATCACTTAAGCCCACTTTTCCCCCTATTCCTGTTGTGCCTACAAGGAACATGCGATAAAACCATATCTACAAATCTTTATATCGGTTAACATGAAATAGATAGAAGAATAAGCTCTTATAAGAATACTTTGTTTATTGTTGATAATGAGTGAAGATAGCCATGTGAATATAAAGCATCACAGTTGTACTGTGCCGCCACCCTTATCTCAAGACTGGCTCAAGAGAATACCATCTGTAGTAATACCATGATAATTTTGTGAGCTCAAAGCGCGAGAAAAAGTACTCCAAATGTGAAAACCTCCAGGTGGTAATTGTTTAGAATATTCCACTAAATAATTAATAATGTATTTATTAATTTAATATTATTTAAGATCAATAGTGATTTAAAACTAATCAACTTACAATAACATTCATTCATTTTATTTAAGATTTATTTACACAGTTGACACTACAACTAATCCAGTAGACTGTGAGAACAACCAAACATCTGAAACTGATTCCACACATTCACCTCATCTCCGTATTTTTAACTTCACCTCTTCAATTAAAATATTAATGTCCTCATTAGAGCATTTTCCAAATCTTTTGTTTGCCATTTTTAAATGGCCGACTAATTGCTTTTGCTGCGTACGGATATTTTAGAAGTTCAGAATCGTAAGAAAATGCTTAGGTTGGCGGAACCGTAAGGAGGTGATATAACCAAAGCGATAATACCATGGCCAAGAAGTGATGATCCGGCATGACGGAATAATCAAAATATACTTAGTTATAACATTTCTTAGAGTGGGCTATGTCCTGTAGTAGTCACTTCCTGTAAAAGATTTCGGGGTTGTAGGAAGTCAGAAACCTTAAAAATGTCACCTTATTAAGTATTATGTAAAACATTACTTATGAAAAGCTAACAAGCATAATTTTTGTAACGTATCTATTATAATTCACAAACTTTCAGCATGATGAATATTTAAGGACTTGCGTCAACCTTGCTTTATTTTTGCGGTGCGCAGGCCTGTATGATAAATACTTTGTTATTACACAATACAGTTTTACTACGATCCTAGCAAGTGCAACGTTGTGTAGGCCCCTGTTGCATGGAAGTCGCCGTTGCTTTGTTGAGGACCTCGTGCCCCGTAACGTAATTGGATATAACTTGAAACATTTTCAATTACAGCAATACAATCAGAAATGTGGGTGGTCCACATGTTTGATACCTTAGCCATTAACAGTACACTAACATAATGGGTCTGGGGGCCACACCGCACCGTACGTATCGTTCGGTCTTCATCTCTTAGCATTGTAAACCCACTAGGCCAGAATAACTAGGGCAGCCCCATATAAGTAAGTATAGCCTGCTTAACAGCTTCCTTTTCCCACTACAATTAAACCAATCGGGAAATGTACAAGTACATTGGGTTCAAGAAACGCACAATTTCGCATTTAGATTTCATATTCATCCAGGATGGAAAGGAATTCAAAGACAATAAACATAGATTGGATGACAAAGGGAACAAAAAGATCGAATATCTTTCTATCTAGCTCATTAAGTATAGAAAGTTTAGAAAACAATTCTTTAGTATTGCGACAAAATTACAACTTGACAAGTCCGGTTATTTTTTCTTCTGCCTGATTGCACAAATACACAGTTCTCCTTTACTGGCGTTACACAGTCTTCAGTCCTGCGTGCTATTACAACTCACAACTATTTTCTTCTCATATCCCCAAGTTCTGTCTTTCTTCACTTTTTGTCTCTCAAACAGCTGACTTTGACGATACGATCACTTAACACTCATTAACAACAATTCTTTTACTGACATTAACACAGTCTTCAGTCCTTCATGATATTACAACTCACAACTGTTTTCTTCTCGTAACCTTGACTGACACCTTTCTGCCTTTCTTCATTTTCTCTATCTGTTAAACATTTGACTTTGAAATTCAATCACTCGACAGTCATTAACTGCTTCGCTATCTTCCTTTCGACATGACCTTAAACACACAGCCGACACACACACGCTAAAACTAAAAACTGACTGACTCCTATGATCGCCTTGCCTCCTTATATAGCGAGGATGAGGTAACATGGACTTTTCTTGAACTTCACCTTTTCTGGAACTTCTACAGGTACAGCGGCCGCCGGACACTTATCGAAAAATCTAGAAAACACCCTTTGGTTCTGCCGCTCTGATTGTTGTCACGTGATCGCTCGCATGAATGATGTAGGCTAGCTTGAACTCCGTCCTTTGTTGTGCACCGTCACTGGCGTCTCAGTATTCATTTAATAGACCCATTATGCAATATCTGATGCCACCGACGTTTAATTTAAACTGACGGGTATGTAAATCTTTTGAGTTGTAAACATCTAGACATTAATGAGGAAGTTCAGTAAAAACGTTGATAATTCCTGACAAACAATTTGTCTTACATCACATCAAAAACCATTTTCTCTGCAATTTCAGGTATTACATCAAAAGAGTTGCTCTACTAAATAGAAAAATTGAAAATACAAGGTCATGCATGATGTGTTATTTGTTGCTGAAATTACTTACATCCTATTTTGTGCAATGAGCGAGTTACAACGTTTCTGGACTCTTCTTTTTGGGCGAGTGCACTCTCACTAGCCAACTCCATCTAGTGTTGCTAAGACAATGGCTTATGCCTCAAATGGTGACAGAATTTCTGGATGTAATCTTCCAACAGGATGATGCTTCTTCCCACTTCTATCGTCATTTTCATGGGTACCTAAATCCCCCACCACATGGGGTGTTGGATCGGCTGTAGGAGTGAGGGTTCGGCAGCACTGCTCTAGTCCCTGTGATCTTTCACCTGTATTTATATATGTATTTATTTATTTTGGTGCACACATGAATGATTATCTTTGCACGGTCTATGATCACAGAACAGAATTTGAAGTAGCATATTTCTGCTGCACCGGAATAGATAATGGAAAATATATATATCGATATATCTAGCAGGAAATGGGACATCGTTTAGACAATACCCTGTTCCACCCAAGCGGTTATGGAACCCGTGGGCCAGGATATCCTGTTAAAAACGCCCAGATGGAGGAGCACCGTCCAACGACAAAGAACAAGGCCTGCACTGGGAGTATGGAAGGATCGGCGATGCAGTCTACCACATTCGTGGGCTGCCCCGCGCTGATTGGGGCGACCAATGCTAAGGGGGGAGCAGTGCAACATTGATTCGGTGCACATATGTCGAGCTTCCACGAGGGAAGCATCCCATAAATTTGACTGACGTCACGTTACCAAGGAGGCAGAATAACTTTGGCCAAGTTTTGAAATGCTGGTTGTGTACTAAAAAAAGAAGGTTTTCAGTGTGTATTTGTGGCATTCGTGTAATTGAGGGAATACTTATAAAAAGAGAAACTAAGAGTAAATAAAAAGTAATTAAAGCTAATTTTGCAACAATATAATATATTACAAAGCTTAAAGATGTTCAATTAAATAAAATCTATAACATTAGCAATAATTGTAGTGAACAGTTTCAGTATATTTACATTTCTTTAAATAAACATAGAACATTCTTGCTCTGTAGTAACCATACTTTGACAAAATTAAATTTATGCTTAGAAAAAGTGGTTTGAAGGTAATGTTAACTGAAAAAGAATTCAATCATTGTTCATCCCTTCTCCTGGTTGCCTTATTCAACACCAATAGATCTGAGGTAAGAGAAAGTAGCAAAATTTAGCCTCTTCACAAGTGCATGGGGTACTAAACATTTCGGGGACAATGGAAATGTATGCCAAAGCTTAAATGGGGGGGAAAATGTTCTTACATGAATCTCTCTGTCAGAAATTCATAGGTTTTCTTTTTCATAAATTTACACTGCTTAGTTCTCTAGGTGGTAAATCATAAAAAGTTCGATAGGAAATCTGAAAAACGATAAAAATTGTATGGATATACTAACGATCCTCGCTATATTGTTCATTACAAAATCTATGTTAAGTATGAAGAAAACTGGTACAGCGGTAGGTAATAATTTGTTGGTATTGACTTAATACACTTAGTGGGAAGAGCAGAAAATATAATTTGCTTTCCTTGCCTAAATTAGTACGAGATTCTCATTTGCGGAAGTGTGTTATGATTTCCGCCTTGAGAGCGTCGCATACAACCGGAAATTTGTTTTACACTTGACTGTTAACCAATTCCTGAAGGCTACGGAAATGTTAATTGTGAAATTTGCAATAGGAACAATACCTAATGCAATTTAAAATCCTGAATATCCCGTGAGCTATGTTGTAACGAAGGCATTACCTCCCGAACTTTCCCCATGATACTATAATGTTTATATTAACTTTCACTCATATCTCTCTCTTTTGTACGTCCGGTTGTCAAGGAGACATTCCGCTTGTGTTTTGTTTTGTGTACAGTGGCGGGCCCTGCCCTCTTACTAAACTAATAATGTTTTCTAGACAGGCATCGCTCACCGAACATTCAGAAAAAGATGTTTCAATCTATGACGAATTAATAATAATCAGGGCTGCACAACAAAATGCAGGGGTTGTCTCTACCGTACAGAAAATGTAGGTACCGAAATGGAAAAGCAAATTGTAAAGCTCCTGGCAGACTCAAGCCTTTCTTGAATTCAAATTCTTAAAGCATGAAAGTGATACTTAAAACAGCTACAGAATTGGAATTGAGTTTTATTTATGGACGCTCTATGGTTCTCAGCATTCCTTCGTAAAATGGTCGTGAAATACCATTTAATTTTGCTCAGAGGGCTCTTTACCAGGTGTATGGTTCTTTTACGTGCCATTAATCTACGAGATGGGACCAATAGATTTACTTCCTTTCCTAAGGAACCCATGTTAAGGATTTTTACGAGCGAAAAAATCTATCGCCTAGTTTAGTTTATGATTATTAACTGGAAGGTTTCCTTAACACTATTCCTTTGCAAAGTCAGCAAGTGAGCAAGTATTTTTTACAAGCCCGAAAGCATTCGTATAACTTTCTGACATGATTAATTACTGTAATGTTAAATAGTCTTATTAGATGCACAAGATCTAAGGAATGAATGTAATTGTAAATGCGTATTACTATTTCAAGTGTAAATTGCATGCGATCATTATTTTACTCTACAATATTTGTCTCAAACCATGGAGCGAACTGGAGTTGGAATTTTGATTTATAGCTTTCGCAAATTTTCAACTTTCTTTTCACAATTGAGTATGTAGAACCCTTAAATACTCTGAAGGACGAATTGAGTCTTCGAAGCTAGAAAGAGTTTAAATGATTGTTCATATACTTTTGAAATACAATAGTGTGAACATTAGTGAACATCACTAATATAGCAGATTTTGAATTAAATATGTAAAATAACTTGTTGAGGTAGCCTCGTTTTCCCTTAAGCTCTAATCAAACCGGAGGCTTTAATTTGAAATATATAAAAATAGTAATTTACTAGTGTTAGGTTTAAAATAAAAATAGAGAATAAAGTTCGTAGAAGCGAATATATACTTCAAACTATCAAAATAGCTAAAAGTTTTACTGTCTTATTTTAAACGTTTAGCATTGAAGCTATTCTTTTGATGTGCACTTAATTTTGAGCATATACGATTATTTTATTCTTCTTGTATAAGTTCCTCATAAAGTAAAACCGTCAGATAAGACGTTTCATTGGAGACCTCTGCATATAATTTGTTAAAGAATGCACTTTATTATTTTGAAACTTCGTAGACATTATCACAGTTCTTCTTAAAATTACTGATGTTTGTTTTACATTTTGTTTGTCTCTAAATGAGCTTTTCAAAAATAAGTAGATTATAATCTTCACGAGTATCACTTGCTATCTTGTTAAAGTTCAAACCGACAAAGCCAGGGAGCAACGGCAGTGACCTTTGAAGGTCTCCGGTAATGCACCTGTTGCGTATAACGACCACTGAGAGACATTTCCGATAGAATGCACATAAAACAAACGTGTGAACAACGTTAAAGGCACGCACTCTAAGGAGTACACTTCCGCAATAAAATAGTGATAGTCGACCTTGCCAACAGACCTTGTGGAATAATATGTTGATAAAAATAACGACTCTTGTATTGTGTCTCTTGCTGTGTGCAGATCCAGCTTCGAGATTACAGCAAAGCATGGCTAGCAGTAGTTGCTTACTTTTGTAAGATTAGAGTCGAGAACAACTACTTTATCACACATATTTAACTGATTCGTTTATACTACTGTAGAAAGCTTCGTTACAACATTTAAAAGTAGTGTATTCAAATCGATCTTTAGTTTTATTTCTTTTAATTTGAGAAATGTTTTTTTCTTTCCCGGAGAACAGTATTTATGGCAGACACAGAATGGCTGAATGGCTGATATCTGACCTATTACAATTCTCTTTCCTATTGTGAAAATAAATTTTTGCACGCAAATGACATTTATATCATTAGCTTTACAGCATGATTTCACAACGCGTTTAACTATGCAACACTGCAAGGCGTGGCAAGGCTCCGATTGGATGTTGTGCTGAGTCACTCGCCATTAAATTTTGTGTTAGGCATAGGCTATTGACTCTGTAGCACGTATCAGTTACTTTCGTAGTTCCAGTGCTTCACAGTTGACATGCCGTATATTAGCTGTTCCAGAAGGAGTGTTTTTTCTTCACTTGTGTGATTCTAGAGTTCACCGTTTTTTAACAATTTTGAGTCGGATCTTATCGTCAATTTAGTGCTCGATGTTTATTAGCCGTTTTGGTTATGATGGAATGCACATTTAAAACGAATTATTTTGTAATACCAGTCCTCTAGAAAGAAAAGAGAGAGAGAGAGAGATCTTTCTGTTTGATTATTTTCTCAATGTTAAAACCCATGTTTCTGAGTTCATGAGAGCTAAATGCTCAAAACTGTTGCAGACCTCAGTCAGTGTAGAGAGTTTTTTCATGCCCTATTCACCAATCATGACTGAACTTAATGATAGTTTTAAAGTAAGGTGCTCAGAAACTAATAACCGACAGCTTTTTCTCCTATATACTTAGCTTTTGTTACCTTTCCAATAGGGATGTAACAACTCTTCTCGTGCATTCTCCTATTCACTATTAGAGATTGGTACACACTTTAAAAATGTTGATATATGGTGACTTCCGAATTCAAAATGTAGAGCAAGCGGTACAAGATATAACGCCATATAATTCGAGAAGAAACAAGTATGATTGTATGACTCTATACTATATAACAACTTGCGGAGGTGGACTTAGCACCTCGACAAAAGACGATCTGTTGTGCCTATGCCCCTGAGAGGATGAATGAGGGGAATGGATCCTAAGGTCGGCTGGAACGTTGCCATGACAGAGAAAGTGGCAGGCATCCTACATTTTCCCAGTTAGAAAAGTACTCCGGTGCAGGCTGGCTCTGCCAGGTTTCTTTCCCACACCTTCAGGTTCATACTCCCTAGGGGGGCGAAGGACTTGGTAACAGGCTCCCCTCCCCCCATGTGCGGCCCAGAAACCAGTAAGCTCGCTTTGCAATCCGGGAATGAGATTTTCAGAGGGCATTCTATCCTTCTGTCGTGCAGCTGCCGCGAAACTCACTGACCCTTCCAACCTTGAAAGAGACCTAACGAGATGAAGGGTGAAATGAAGTGATTGATGTAACAAATTGGAAGGGCAAGAACTTCGGAGGATATGGAAATCCTTTCCACATTCTCCTGGCAACCCGGGGAAACCTCCGAAAAAAGACCCATGGGTCAGGAAGGTTGGTCACGGGGATCGAACCCGCGACATCCCTAATGCGGGTTACAGACGTTACCACCTCAGTCATCCCGGTCGACATGAAATACATAAGTTACTTCAGTGATTACTATAGTAAGACCAAAAAAGGAAAGTCTACTTCTCGCATTGTAATTAACCTAACGAATGTCACCTCTTCCTTATACCTAATTGTTCTTAGGTAATTTAATGGAACTTTCAAACTGATGCCGGTTGTCATTAGATGTTGACCGCAAGCAAACGTTAATCTCAATTAAATACCGAGAAATGCAGCTAATTAGTATTCTTGGTATTACTGAAGATAATTGCCAACTTTTTCTTTCTCCTCTCCCTCCAATGTTATTTTCATAGTTCACAAGGTGCTGCAAACTCATGTAATTTCTTAACATTTATTTTTAGAAAACGGAATGTTTTTAAAGGCAGCGCCGTGGTCGAGCGGTTAGAGCGTTCGCTTACCACCTAGGCTGCCCGGGTTCCATTCCAGGGACCCACATGTGGTATTCGTGGTGGAAGAAGCAGCGTCTGGGCGGGTTTTCTCTGGGTTCTCCGGTTTCCCCCGCCACTCAATCCACCAATTGCTCCATCATCACCATTCCATTCATCGATTTCCCTTGCATTTCAGTCATCCTCTTCCTCACTCTCACACCTGGTGCCTGGTAGACCACTTCCATGTCTTCACTCTGCCCGGTCCATAGGTTCCTCTGCTCCCCGACAGGCGTCTGAGTCTAGGCAATGGCTTGTAAGTCCTAGGGAGTGTAAGTCTTACCTAAGGGGAGTGTAATCAGGTAAAGAAGAAGAAGAAGGAATATTTTTAACATTTCTTGATTCGTAAACTGTTGCACTTATTTTCCTAAATATAGATAAACCTTAGCTTCCGTAAGATATGAGAGTATCTTCTTTGGATTAAAATGTGATAGATGAATGCTTAAGAATTAAACCAAGAAACAAGACCAGAAGAATTGTTTGCGTGATGTGAAGAAAATGCATATCCTTATATAAGTGAGTTTAATGTTTTAATTGTGCAATGTGTTCAATTTATTAGTTTGTAACATTGTTCCATTCTGAGCTGGGTTTAAAACGTCAGCATAAACTTTTCAAAATAGCAAATTAAATATTATAGGTCTACTTCTACCAGATTTCCACTATATAACACAAGATTTTTGTTATTTGGTTGCTCTTTTATAATATAGTTTATAGATTCAATAATGTAAATGTGTTGGTATCCTGGAGCTTAAGCGATTAAACAAATATTAAACACTGCTTTTACAAAGAATTCAAAGGCGGTAGCGTCAATGTGAATAGCCTGATAGACTCGGGGGTACGTACCCGTCGCTTAAAAAGGACTACAAGAAGATCCAAATGTATTTAAGGGTTATTGCCCCCAGAGTAGGTAATTGCTTCAGTCAGTATATTGCAATATTTATATTGGTAAAGGCGTCGTATCTTCCTTCGAGATATCACTAGCACCAGGGGGCCAGCTTCTGCACGTGTAGTTCGATATCTTAATAGCAGCTATATGTGGGCGATAAAATTAATAAAGAAAAACCACCAACGGACCATTCAGTTTGCGGTGTATCGGATTCATTGTAAGCTATAATTGGTTGTCCGACTTGAAACGTGTTGATAAACGAATTGTTTCGATCCTTCTGGACGTTAATTATGCTGTCCGCACTCGGTGAGTCTGCATTTTTGTTTGGATAGGTGCGCCACATAAAAAGGCTCCATTCCTTCATCCACGTAGAAATATCACCTTGTAATTTTGTCTTTATTAAGTGAAAATGGACTTGAAATGTAAATCATTCCACAAAAACCGCGTCACTGTGCCTTTGGCCATTGGAGGTTCAGATATTTCCTTGCTCATGGTCTAAGAGCTTACGGCAGTATACATTTACTACTTCACGTTATACTTCATTTTTTGTACTTTAACCACCCCCTCCTCCATGTCACGACCTGTATGTTCTACCTGTTTATACTGGCATTTAAAGCACAACACAATGATTATCACGCACTTCTAAAAATACCCCCTTTTTACATATACCTACCGGACGTAAAAATTAAAAGCTTCATATTTTGATTAAGAAACTAAAATTCAACAGAAAATTTGCAATCCAAGTTCTAAGACAGGGAAGAAAGATGGGGACCACTCAGTATCATGTTTTTCACTACTGGATATTCTTCTTCTTCCTTTTCTTCCTATGTTTGCACTCCTCGTGAGAAGGACTTCCACCCCACCCGGAGGATTTATAAGGGGGCGCCTGGGGTCAAATGCTTGTACAGGAGCAGATAAACTGATGTGAGATAACTGAGAGAGTAGCCCGAAGTCTGGTATGAGAGTGATGAAGGAGGGATATGAAATGAGGATAAAATTAATGAAAGGAAAGGTGATAATGATGCAGTTGCTGGAATAAATGGTGGGGAAAACCAAGGTATTTTATATGAGTGTGATGTTTATGAGGCGAAATTTCTGAAAATGTAATTGCTTAGTATCAATGTAATATGTTTTGTAAAATATTGGAGTTTATATTAAAGATGTAGGCAGGTATACTGTTCATTACAACGTCATATTAACTCGAAGTTATTGTTTTGTGTTCTGGGAGTTCGATTTAGAGCGCTTTGAGCTTCGGTTAAAGCGTGCTAAACCAAAATTTCTTTGGGTAGCGATTAAAAAAGAAGTAGAGTACCAAAGTGCTACGTAGGTACTAAGACATACGTTTTGTTCTGCAATTTATATGTTATTGTGATGTTTTCCTTTTGTGATCTGAAATATTTGACTACTAGATTTCTCGTGTTGGTAAACGTACATCATTTGACAAACAAGACAACATTGAACAAGCACTTTTAATTCCTGGGTTTCGGTTAACCTGTCAGAGAGACTGTTTTAGATGTTAATATTCTCTCATACTGGTCAGTGTGACATGAGTTGGAAAGATAAGTAAAATTTAGAAGATCTTAGCGACGTGGAAAAGAGTGGCGCCACAGTCGATTTCGCATGCTGACATTCTACCCCTGAGCTACCCTAACGATACTGCCGAATGGGCACTGAACTTCTGTCATCTCAGTTACTGCTGCATCATATACCGCAAAAGTGACTAGCAATGCTTCAAATACTTGTAATTCATAATATGCGCTTGCTCGGACCATGATATCAATTGAAACAAGAGAAATCAAACAAGGTGCTTTCATTTACAATAAATCAACTGTGAATCTGATGTGTGCACCAACATGACTTTCTCTATTCTTGTACTAACTTCCTTACTAAGTCTTATTCCTGCATCTTCTTCACGTTAGTTGAGATACACATTTGCACAAATTATTTTATTGCATATTTGCTTGTAGCTGCAACGGGGATATGGGAATGCAGTAGGTCTTGAGCGATAGACAAATCTTTTAACTGTCCTTTGGTCGCTAAGGGCTTGGGAGACCATTACGTTTATTTAAACGTTCTAGTTTTCCAACTAGACCGCCTCCATATCGCAGTTGGTAGCGCACTTGCCTCTGGCGCGGAGGACCCGAGTTCGATCCCCGGTACCAGCATGGGGATTGTATCCCCTCTGGGAGGTCTGGCACAGGGTGCACTGAGCCTCGTTAGGTCTCGGGGGGACCAATTGAGGAGCTACTTGATGGAGAAGTAGCTGCCCCAGGTCAAGAAAGCCGTATAACTGGCCGGGGCGCTGACCTCGTCCCACCCTCCAGTACTGCACCCCACCAATGACGCCTGTGGTGAGCAGAGGTGGGGGACGCAGCGGCTGGACGTCAAGCCTTGGCCATTCATGGGCTGTTGCGCTAGAGGTTTTAGTTTTCCAACTAAGGCAGCTATGCAAACGCCTTACTTGACCGTTTGGTGGATGGAGCGACAACCTTATCTGTTTATTTCTTTAGCTCGAAAATGACTGATGGACAGTTACGTGTCGCAGAGGTCAACCAAACGCTGTACACTTACTCTCATTACATATTATTGACACATGTTTTTCCTGGTTTGTTCTGCAATATTGCTTTGTCATTGCAAGTATACTTCTCACAAATATGAATATGATCTACAGAATCCCAAGGATTTGGAAGTGTATCATCCACCTTATGATGATGCCTTACACGTGTATGACAACTTGTATGAATCAGATGCATCTTGATAAACTGAAAACAAGATCTTTAGATTCAGAAACTGTTAATGAAGAACGGGATGAGAGCAACGTATAACATGTGTTTTATAGGTAACATAACATGCCTGTCAAAGATCATTATTATTATTATTATTATTATTATTATTATTATTATTATTATTATTATTATTATTATTATTATTATTATTATTATTATTATTATTATTATTATTATTATTATTATTATTATTATTATTATTATTATTATTATTATTATTATTATTATTATTATTATTATTATTATTATTATTATTATTATTATTATTATTATTATTATTATTATTATTATTATTATTATTATTATTATTATTGTACACTGGAACATTGCAATTGACTTTCCATATACTGTAGTAAAAGTTATGATGTATAGTGCAGTTATACTACGTTTTATTTATGTTTGATCAATCTAATAAGACAATGCTTAAAAACTATGTATGTTTAGGCTAAATGTAGCTAAACATGGGAATGAAGGAAAAATATAATTTAAAAAATAATAAGTGCCGGTATATAAGCACAAAAATATAGTGGGGGCCTACTACGCCTAACAGAGGGTTAAAGCTATTAGCTATATGAAGGCTTTGAAATTTCGTTCTCTTTGGACGGCCAAGAGATAAAAAAGTAAGCAACGACCTTGCATTTAAAAAAAGTATAAGTATTGCAGGACTCACACAAATAACAAGGAATATATCCGAAACGGTTCACTGCATTTGGACATAACTTGTGTGTTTTAAAAAGATCTACGTTTTTGTATAGTAAGGTTTGGTGTATATTTTACGGTTTAGCAGTTATGCAAAATTCATTGAGAGTAAACAGAATTACGCGAGGAAATTAAAAATATACATTTGTTTTCCATAAAAATATCTCAAACATATAGCATTTTAATCAAAATGGTTAGAGCCATTTTTAAGAAAATAAAAATTTTCGTTTAAATTTCCATATTAAGGTTAGTTTAGGAGATGAATTTTCTTCATAATTCATTCTCTGTGTTGCATGCTTGAAATACATCAAACTTAAGTACTAGGTTTGGTTTTTAACAGACTTTTCGCTTTTGAGTTATGCTGTTTATAGACACACACACACACACACACACACACACACACACACACACACACACACACGCACGCACACACACGCAGGCACACGAGATTTTTTCTAAAATATTTTTTTTTTTATTCAGGGGGCCTCAAAACATATTTCCGATGAAATCTCGACGTCGAAATTCTGGGTCGAATACAATATTTCCGCTACAGACTATGTGTAATAGAACAAGTAAAATACTGTCAGTTCGTAATTGCCAGAATCTTGCGGGTATTAGAAATGAAGATGTGTAGCTCAACAGAAAACATGTAGAAGATATAAGTTACGAAAGCGCAAAAAAAGGAAAAAGAAAGCATGAATATGATTGCTTGAAAATTGAAGGGAGGAGGAACGTCTTGATGAAGCATCTGGCTACTACAAGAGGTTGTTTCAGCACCAAATTGTGTTCAGTACATTCCCTGAACCATAGTAACAGCTCCGGTTCCACGAAAGATTTCTCTACAGCGTCAGGCAGCCAGCCAGCCAGCCTATTATTTGTTATTTATTGTGTACAATATAATGGCCATGTTTGTTTTTGTTGACATATTTAATAAACTAGCGGTTGGTCCTGGTAATTATTCATAATTTTAACATCACTCTCGCCAGGCACTTTGTTCAATAATCGTAAATTTTCAACACAACTTGCCGGACAAGCCAGCCGGCCAGCATCCGTCCTTTGCTCTTCAACCATCGACGCGTAGGTCAGTTCTAATTGGAAAGTGATACCCCACACATATGTAAAGTTAGGATGTGTTCGGAATTTTAATGTAATGCGAGAAAAACAAATTATTATGTAAACCGAGAGGTGGATGAACAGATGAGCAAAATTAAACTTATTATCGCTGTTGTCCAATGGCAGAAACTTGCTCTTGCACGGTTTTAAATTGTTGTAAAATGATCTAGGGAGATGTTTGATGGAGAGGTAGTAAATTGCGAGTGGACCTTGTAAGCAGATATGGTGACCATCCAGTTTCTTTATCTTTGAGTAACAGTTCTACCTTGGCGCAGGATGAGATATTGAAATATTCTTAAATAACTTAGTCTTAAATACATGCAAAATGGTAAACTCAGAAATGTTTTTCTACTACACACATAATACTTAAGAAGAAATACAAAAACATTTCGTATTTTTCACCAGAAATATGTTGTGAGGCGTCCTAAATAAAGGAAAGGCATTTTAGAAAGAGTTCCGTGTGTGTGTGTGTGTGTGTGTGTGTGTGTGTGTGTGTGTGTGTGTGTGTGTGTGTGTGTGTGTGTGCGCGCGCGCGCGCGTGTGTCTGATCCCCATAACTAACAAAACAAAACGCCGGATAAATAACATTTAGTATTTTAGTTCAGCATCTCCCAAAAATAGTGTACTAAGATTTTCAAGCAAATGTCACATTCCTCTATAGGAATCTTTTTCGAAATTGTTTTATTTTTTCAAAAATAGCTTTAATGATTGATTAAAATATCAGGGTCAGAATAACATAGTCACCTTTTTTTGGCACTTGACTGTCTCTATGCCTAATGCACCTAAACTGAAATGTGTAACGGAACTGTTTATGCCAACTTTTATATTAATTATCTGGAAGTAGGTAGGATAATAAGCTTTTGCAAGAAGAGTTTGTACATCTGTTTAAAATAACAGTGGATAGTGAAAGCCATGTGAGTGTAACAATTCTGTCCATTATAGCATTATCGTGCAACACTCATATCTTCCTTGGGATCTTCTGGTTACTGTGAGACAGGTCACAAATGCTTTCAGGTAAAACACTGATCTCGAAGCGGACTTCCCAGATTATAAAATATACTCGTACATCAATGTCCGGACTTTAGCTGAATGAGGAAGCGTTTACCAATTTATATGATCATCATGTCTATATCTGCATTTACTTCTTTTAGTAGCTGAATATTAATTAGAAGCACCTGAAACTATTAACACTGAAGCAAATTGATCCACAAATATACAAAATAATTAGACTCGCACTTCACTTCAATAAATTGAGTTAAACTCAATTGAGTGTGAGTCACTAATAATTACTTTGTGTTATTTGTAGAAGCAAGATGTTCTTACGCGATGACTAAGGCTCTCTTATATACAGTATCCTTACCAGTAAAGAATTAAATACCCGATGTTTTTATGTTTTTTTTAAAAATTTTATCGTCTTCAGTTCTCTGTCATTTACTGTGGGTGGTCTTGAGTTCGAATAGACTCTATAGGAAGCTTGTTCATTTTTACTTCAAAACTACCAAATTTTGTATGTATGTACCTATGTACCTCTGTAACTTATCATACTCAGAATTTTTGTCTGTACATTTATTTCGCATCTCACACATGAAAATAAAATATTTTAATATATGAATGTATTTTTATCAGACATTTGGTAAAGTGAAAATATATATTGTGCTTGGAGAAATAAAACTTCACATTAGTTAAATCATGAAAGCATTATATTTCTCACATAAATAGTAATAGTGTAAGTTAACCTACTTGCAATTTTTTTTATTCCATGAGAATTCTCTCACACTTGATAGAAACCTTGTTGTTCCTCAAAATATTTTAACCCTTCGCATTTGCCATCTTTTCTTTTCTGTACACGATTTAACATTCATTATTTCAATAATCGTCATCACTCAAAAACAAGATTTTAATTCAGCATGCTGCAGCTGTTAACAGCAATGTATGAGTTGTCTGAGAAAATAGCAGTGCTGTAATGCATAGGTAAACCAGACTTCCAATTTTGATTGTTTTTATTTGTAATATATTTTTAATGAATTTCAAGGTCACATGTTGTGGACATGTGAGGCTTCTGCACTTTACACTGTACAAAACCAGGGTGAACTCTTAGACATGTGCAATTACTGTACTATAATATTAAAGAAGAACAGCATTAGAGAAAAAAAGTTGTTATACTGAAAAAGAGGGTATTTGGAGTTTTTGAATTCACGATTTCATTGTGATATTCAACACGTACTCCCACAGCTTGCCAATCCGCGATATTGTATTACCACAGAGAAACAACGAGCCTTCTCTTTTAAATGTTCTTTGTTAAACCGCAATATATAGATGTTTTGGATACATCATGTTCACAAGCTACCTCTTGGGTATCATACTTTGAAACTCTTTGAAAGTATTGTCAACGATGACCTCAGTTGTGAGGTCCATAGGTCCTCTGAAGCGTTGACTGTTCTCTATAGCAACATAACTTTCGTGGCAATGTTTAGACAATCAAAAACAGTACTAGGATCTATTTCAGACTCACCACGTATATCGAGACAATTGATAAATTTAACGTCCATGTAAGACTTGAGATGTAATGGATGATCTTTAGTCTACGACACTAAGCTATTCTGAATGATTTCGTCGTCCGTCATTTGTCTATAGGCCCAAGATTTCAAGCATCGTATATAGGATTATTCTGAGTGACCTACATAACTCAACGGATACAAGTATGCATCTCATCCCAATTAACCCATGAGCGGAAGTGCAATGTTATTTTTACGATTGCCTTCATAAATTCCAGTACAATGCTGAAAATTATATTAGCCCGGCAGTTTTATCACAGTTAAATGAACTTAATAATGTTAACGTGAGTTAATGTGAGACAGAAGTTCTGCGGTCTGTTGGTATCTATCAAAGAACTATGCTCTCTCCCTTGGAGCACCCTACTAGAATTGAGAGTTCACAGATAAAGTTAAAACCTTTAAGGTACCTAAGAACAGGTCGATTTGCACAAGCACTGGGCTACCTTCTTTCAAGATTCACAAGAATTAAACTAGCGATTTTATCTCCTGAAGTTACAGATTAGATGAAATCCACCAATCTTCAATCAAAGGAGAACCTTAAATTCAGATCCAGCCTAATGGTATTTAAGGCCCCTGTACTCTACGGAATTTGTGGTATATACTGCCTTAAGATAGTAATATGAGTACGTCTATAGTCTTTCAGTTACTCACAATAACTCGTCACATTTAAGAAACTGCTGTAACCGTGGGGATAAGATTTCATCTTCAGCCGTTTTGGGAAAATCCTCCAAACTATAAACAATTGCACCTAAGATACGATTATCTCTCCCATCTGATGACTTGACCGACTCCAGGAATAAATTACTCGGAAACATGAGATTGTTCCACGTCCATTTATAGTGATATAGGTTTTGGTGCTTCATATCCGTGAAAAATGTTGCGGCGTGCGGTAACGGATTTGTTGCGAAGATACTCACTGAGGGGGATGGCTTATAGAAAGCCATTGAAGAAAGTTTAGTGTAGTAAAGTGTTGTCCAAGAACCATACCAGGGGAAAAAGAAAGAGGAAGTAGGTATATACATTTAATAGCTCACTGTAGTAGAAAATTTGGTATCGCAATATCTCTGGTAGTTCATATTTCGAGGGCTCCTTAATTAAAGTATTAAAGAAAGAACTGATTTCTAGCAAACATCTCTCTCTCTCTCTCTCTCTCTCTCTCTCTCTCTCTCTCAACAGCATACCTCAAAAAAGAAAATTGATATCCAAATCAGGCGTCTCAGGGAAGTAAGAAGATTGTCGTGTTTTCTCTTTTCCTCAATCAATGCTTTAGTTTAAAAAAAAAATAATATCCTCTTTATTTCTGTCAAATACCATAAGTTTGAGGTGATGCCATGACATGGTGATTTTACAAAAATTGGCGATAATATACCTATAATGCATAACAACAAACAATGGGTCTTTGAGAAGGACTAACACATATTTTAACAATAATTTCTGCCCAAATTCCAGAATTATTTTCCAGGGCTATGAAAGGCATTCGATGACATCCATTACTCCAAGTTTTCTGGAGCATAAAAATGGAGCGCCCTCCTTGAGAATTTTGTCATCCAAGGTTCTGAAAGTCTAATACACGAGTATTTTTTACAGCATTAAGAAAGAGGTTCCGATTCCTTAGTCCTATTTTATTACTATTAATAAAACCTTGTAACAATTAAGGAACAATGCAGTGATCTACGCCATCGCTATTGTAAATAGCTCACCGTGAAACTACCAGATTTAAGGAATCTTACAGTGCCTTAACAGAATACAATACCAATTGGTTAATCCAAAAAAGTTAGGATACCTCACTGTAGATAAGGAGAAATTACTTCAAAGGCAAAGCCGCCGATATGATTTTAGGTATTAAAGGTTGGCAAGACGGAAACAAGATATAATTTGATGCGCTATACTGGCAAAAGTTTCTCAGCCCGTTACCCTTCATACAATTGCTTAGATACTATTGCGTTTAGGTACGGATGCATAAAAGTTAATCTCAGTTCAACCACCTGATACTGATCTTATACTTAAGAATGCTTGAAATTCTACATTTCACACAAAACCTTCAGCTGATAGCACTCAGAATTTCTTACCTCTTAAGATGCCATAGTACACTAGTCTTTTCTGTAAGTGTTGCCAGTGTTTTTTCTACAACCCGCGTAAAATGTCTTCATATTACCTTAAATATCCTGTTAAACACATTCAAAGTGCAATTTAATTTTGGTGAATGTTATTCAAAGGGGAATCATAAAAAGCATAAGGAAAAACGTAATTCTAATATAATATGAAATTTACTCACATTGTAAACCATTCGAATCATAGCAGCATTTATTGATGTATGTTTATCTACGATTGACATGTTAGCTATAAAATCTGTTTGTAAATATATTTTTCCTTATGTGGCCTTCGTTAACAGTGGTGCCGTGGTCGAGCGGTTAGACCGTTCGCCTACCAGTAAGGCGGCCCAGATTCGATCCCAGGGACCCACATGTGATATTCGTAATGGACAAATGGCATCTAGGTGGATTTTCCCCGCCACTCATTCCACCACCTTTCCTTTCGTCCATTCCGCCTGCATTTCATATCATCCTCTTCCTCGCTATCATACATGTGCCTGCCTGACCACCCGCTTCCAGGTCTTCACTCTGTCCGGACCATAGGTCCGTCTGCTCCTCGACAGGCATCGGATCCTAGGCACTAGCTTGTAAGTCCTAAGGGGTGTCAGTCCTTCATACGGAGAGGATAATCAGATAAGGAAGAAGAAGAAGAAGAAGAAGAAGAAGAAGAAGAAGAAGAAGAAGAAGAAGAACAGGAAGGAGGTCTTGGTTAAGATTTATAACTGTTTTACTTTTGGGAGAAAACAAATTGTACTACTCAACTAAAACTGCATTGACACAGTATTAACACACCATCTTAGCTTTCTCCCAAATTCCAAACCTCAGTGTTATAATTTACACAATCTATACATCTGTGGTTAGTTATCTTATACTGCAATTCTGAACCGGTTATTTTTATTGATATTTTAATATTTTCATTTATGATGCATTAAAATGTAGTTCCTACATCTAACAGATAACTATATTCACGGAATATCTGTGGAAGTTGTACAACATTATGATGCATCTGCAGCTATGGCAGTTTATGTTTTAACATTTGCTTGGAGGAAATTCCGAAGGTGAGATGACACAGTAATTGCACCTAATTGAAGTTGTAGTTGCGAAGCAGATAATGCCAGTGGACCATAGAGTAGGGTCGCGAGTGCAGAACAGGTTGGCAGCATTGGAATGTAACAAAAAAACAAAAAGCAAAAAAAAACTTGCTCCGGTTCACACCTCTTCATTTTATTGACCACTTTTCTGCCCCCAAGTTGATGACCTCCACGTACACACTAATACTTGCGAGCTCTTCTTCATCACGAGAAGTTGATTGTAAAATACTCGGAGCGGAAAATATTTCTGATCACACTCGCAGCTTATTTTATACCGTTCAGATATCTGTACTCAGAAAAAATGTTGAGGAAATGTTGCAGCGAACTAATTAACTGTATTCAGCCAGCTGTGAAGTTCCTTTTAATCTTTAAGCTTTCTTCATCGTGTTGAAGACATCTGATGATGAGGTACAAGACAACTTTGAATTAGTACAAAACCCTTTTGAACTCGCACGCTGTGTGTATGGGCAATATAGTTCTGTTAATTCCCCACTCGCGCACCAATACGTCAATACAGAATAATAAAACCATAATTGACTTCTCTGTTTATGTGCAAAATTTTACCACGTGTTAGCAGGTTTAATGAGAAAATATGTGTTTACATGTATTTCTTTAATGAGTAACTCCAAAAATAGCTCTCATTTGCTGTAAAAACTATTTCGAGAACTTCTAAAAGTGAAAGTAAAAGTTGGATTTAAGTGCATCCACATTTCAATTGGCCATAATGGAAACGGTGGTGTTAAATCTCACAGTTTAATACTTCATCATTGATATATTTCTCGTGTTCGTATCACTTATTTGAATGCTGTTTGCGCTTGTTGTACGCAATTAAGCGGATATTACCTGCTTTGAAATCATTCATAGGGGAAAATCACGAATAGCGTAACATGGGTAGAAGAATCGCATTCTCTGAATACAGTAATAGGTATATAATGCGCATATTCTAATTTGTCATGGAGAAAGTCGTGCCATACCATATCGAACCTTTTTTCACTCAATATTGTGTCTTGATAAAATATTGGATAAAAGAAAACAAATTGAAGGAAAGCAAGGGGAAAGAAACTGAGGCAGTTTTTTCCTAAGCCCTCATAATAAAATGCAAAGCAGAGGCAAGTCGTTCTTCACATGTTTTACAAACACGGACGGGTAAGACAAATATTGTATAAGAAATTTGAAATAATGTATGTTGATGTTTAAATGTGAAGGTTTTCCAAAGAATAAATCTCGTTACAAATAATTTAAAAATACGAATTCTTAATAAACATCACATTGATCCGTTACCACGACCCTTTGAACACCAAATAGGAAGGAGTCTTAAAACTTGACGACTGTAGCTACGCCGAAGCCTACATACATCTCTTCGAAAATTGCTACGAGTTGCGCCTCAACGTGGACCCAGACTAAATAAGAAGATAAAGAATTTTAAAAACATACTAAACAAATTTTCAAATAAACCTTGCTGCAAAACTCCAGAAAATATGTTCTGTTTCTTCCACAGCGTTTTCTGAGCTGTTATCCGGATCCGGCTGAAATGGTTTTTTTTTTTTAAACCCGAATCCGAGATTGTAACGTTCTTCTATATTTTCAGTTGAAAATCGAATTAATTAATTTCTATTTGACTTTTCCCTTTCATTCCAGCTTGACAGCAAAACTATCACCCCAAACAGGAATCGTATACATAAATTATATTCAATGGGCGAAAGTGTCGAGTTAATAGTGTATTTCTTGGCTTGCTAGAAGTACTAAAATAAAGCCGCAATGTCTCCCACACATTTAATTCTATATGGAGGAGGTGTAATGACTCGCTTCCCACACTGGCGTGCGTGTCTAAACGCAGTCCCGACGAGCTATCTCACATTATGGGCGAGCATTCTAATTGATTCGCTGCAGTGGTCCCGCTACCTTTTATATACCGATATTGTTACATACACCTCTCCTTATTTACACAATTTTCTATTAAAGTTTTTCTCCGTCACGTCTGGTCAAGCGCCGTTACGGATGTTATTGAATTATACATGTATGGCTTTACGTAATACGAATGTTTTCTTCTTTGTGCTTTTGACAAGTATACTGTTTTATGAAAACCAAGTCCCGTTATTTCTTCTGTAGGAATGCCTCACAGAGATCCATGAGCAGCAAACGGAAATTACACATTTATTAAAAACTATTTTTTAGACAGTTGATAGAAAAAGTCGGAACTTTAGCAGTTCACGACAATGTTAAAAATATAAAATTCTACCATTCAGTACTCAAAAGCTTTTAACACTCCGATAATGCCAACTTTTCTTTTGTGGAATATGACCATCGCCTCATTCCAGAGGACGTGAATCTGAGTTACACAATACTTGTTTAAAACGGCGGGCCATTTGAATTTAATATGAATAAGTTTAGTAAAAATTGAAATATTACTTAATTAAATTTCGTTACGTTACTTTCGTCGTTTTATTTTTTCCACTGCCTCCTTTATGTAGAATATTATGGTTTTATAAAAGTCATATTGCCAACACTGATGTTACGCAAGGCAAATGAACATCGCAACCCGAAGACTATAATGACCATGAGAAAGGTAAAACAATACCATATATTTATATATAATCTATAATATATCTATAAATATTCAGGATTATCTAAAAATAGTGTATGATGCACGGGTTAAAAGGATTTTATTTTGTTCGTAGGTTTCCTCAATTCGGCCTGCGGTCTCGTTTCGGAATCACACCTACTCTCAAAATAAAACCTTCCTTTTAACCCTTCTATCATAAATAACTATTTAAAAGCCCTACTTCCGCTTCAGTTTATTCTTTTTATACCTATAACGAAATAAGTAAATTTGTAGTGAAAGTTCATCTCGACTAACATGGAATAGATTGAAGAATGACCTTTTTAGGAATAGTTTGTACAGTCATGGAAAAAGTTATAGAACACATCAAGAGAGCTGAATATTTCTAAGTCCCATTCGTGTTGCAGCGTGGTCTACACAAGTCGATATATCCAACATGCAGCTGAGTTTATGAGTGAGTGAATAAGTGAGTGAGTGAGTCAGTGAATCAGTGAGTGAGTGGCGTTTAAGGGCCCTTCGACAGCTTGGTCATTTGGGCCCCAGAGTTTATGGGTAGTTTCTAGTTATCTCGTCTGTTGGACACTCAAATAGACTGTCTTGAATCACATTTGTATTTGCGAGTATATCTACAAATGCGAATGGTGATACAATACATTCAATACATTCGTGTCTCCGACAGGAGATGACACATGGAACAGAGACTATCAATAAACTCAGCTTCATGTTGCAAATATTGACTGAGTGAATATTGTAGGGAAAGTTATCTAAATGCAAGATATCAGATTTGTTTAGTAAGGCTCGGTTGCATAAATTTCGCTGACTGGAAATAAAATGTAATCTAAGGCGAGAAAATAAAGCTAGATCAGAGTAGAATTTCCCTGTATAACAACACTATATGTTGTTTCTCAGAAAGGAACTGCATGGAACGGAGTCGTTGGGGATTTCAATTTGAGGTTAGTTAAGTATTTTCCGTATTAATAGTTTTTATATGTATTTTTACCAATTATTGGATCAAAGCATATTTAAGTCTCACACATTTTTCTTAAATTTGAAGAACACAATTGTATATTCATTTCATATTTCTTAATGTTTCTAGAAGTAAGTCTCAAGCACAATAACTTCACATTTTACCATGTTTGAAAACTTTTCTAGGTTAGAAGTAATTGCTTTTGCTTCTCCCGTAAATTGTTTTTTTGACACTACATAGTTTGAAACATACTCCTATTTTTCAAATAACAATAACGTGCATTACTTACCATTTTATTACTTTATTTAAAGCTGTACTATTTATTTCTTCCTTTTTCAGTTCTGTTAATCTAAGTTCAAGTTAGCTGGAGAAAATTCACCAGTTAGGTTTAATCTTAGTTCAAGATGCCATGAACTTAGATCAAGGTTTATACAACCAAAATTGTAATTTCAGCTTGACTAAAGATCAGTATCAGGTGGTTGAACTGAGATTAACTTTTATGCATCCGTACCTAAACGAAATAGTATCTAAGCAATTGTATGAAGGGTAACGGGCTGAGAAAGTTTTGCCAGTATAACGCATCAAATTATGTCTTGTTTTCGTCTTGCCAACCTTTAATATCTAAAATCATATTGCGGAATTGCCTTTGAAGTAATGTCTCGTTATCTACAGTGAGGTATCCTAACTTTTTTTGATTAATCAATTGGTATTGCATTCTGTTAAATCACCTAAGCACATGTATTGTCAGTCGTACTTAGACTCTAGGGAAAACAGGGAATAATCCTGGCTAAAGAACTTTTGACATTCCAGTATCATATAGGATAGAATTTCTTTCAAAAAGATGTAGCACAGAGATTGTTTTAAACAGAATGCTACACTTTATTCTTTCTCTGTTGCCAGAGCATTCTATGCTAAGCCTTGGAAATGCAATGTTTGTGTGAAAAAACAACAAGCTTTCCTCTGTGTCAGCAATACCTGAATCATCAAACATTACCCGAACCTGCGCTTCCGCTGACGTGCCGAGAATGGGAAATCCTAGTTTGTTCACAAAAGTCTCACTCGATATCTGACCCAGTTCCTTGTGGTTTCCCATTCAATTTCTGCTACATTAGGGCTTGTAATATGATTTTGTTGAAGGCAGATTTCCCACAGCCGCGATGTCACCAGTCTCAGAATTGAGCCGGTGAAGCAAAATATGTTTAAGTACGTTTATCCTAAGTTTAAGAAAATTAAATGGAACTAAATTATTCTTAAATTAATATTTGGAAACATTTGAAAACAATTATCCATAGCAATTCCCATTGTGGTGGTGAATTAAAGTCCTCCAAAGTGATACTCAGCGATGCGCAACCTTGTCTCTTATGTGCTAATGATGTCACCTCGTTACTTTACCCCAACTCCTTCGTTTTGTGTATGCAGCATTCCCTTTCACTCATTCGGTAACCAAGCATTAGAGAGATTTTTTTAAGTCCCATAATTTGCCCCTCAGATTTGTCTCACCTACTTTTTCGCCGAGCTATGCCGCATTTCTTTTTTCTCTTACATTCAGGGCCCATCAACAAATTACAACCACGTAATTGATACCAAATTATTTTTTCTCTATTTCTTTTACGTCGCTTTAACTACGTAGCGATATTGCGACTGATCTGTTAGGAGATACTGGTAGAACGGTGTGTGGCGGACAGTTGGTATCAAAGGTCTCGTCCCTATACGATACCACCTTGCTTCGTCATAAGTCCACACAGAGAGCTGCACCTCCACCTCTGTGACAAGCAGATGGCATTAGGGTGCCATCCAGTCTATCTGCTTGCATTATATATAGATAGATGACACAGCTATGATTACTATCATGTATTTTTCATTTATACTGCTGTTTTAGATTTGAAGTGGAACTTTGGGTCGTGGTATTAAATATTCAATCCGGTATTTACCTTAGTGTCTGAGAGAAACAACGAAAAAAACCCAAAGTGATTGGTCGGCCCACGGGATTTAAACCCGGGATCTCCCGAACGCGGACCCGTTTCCAAATTATTATTGCAAGGCTAGATCATCTGTCTGTAAGAATTGGTTTTCTCGACAAACTAATGCATTGTTACCTAATTTGTTGCTATTTATTACATTAAATCGCTTTTTCTTAAACTACGAAGTATTCAAAATATGTTGAGGTATCTTTGCTTTTTCAGTCAATTTAAATATATAAAACTTATTTACTATAAAGTATGGACACTTTTACACATTTTTCGAAATAACTCCGGAAATAACTGTAGTCAGTGGAGATTCCCCTGTTTGAATTTATAAGTAAATGTAATATAGCCAGTAGTGGCTGAATTACCATGCATTATCTAAATGTTCAACTAAAATTTCAGCAAGCGTTTCATTCTTATCACATTAAACATGAAACCTTAATCAAAAGGTACAATGCATTCGACTAAAGGTTAAAAGGCATTTGTTTAAGATGTGAGTTTATGGTATATTAATTGTTACTTTCTCTACCATCTACCTATAGCAGACAATAATTGTGAATGTCACACGACAGACTGCTATCCCACATTTACAAGAAAAAAAAAAGCATATCCTTGCAAAAGTAGATCCTTAAAGCTTAAAGGTTTTTGAGAGATAGGTTAATTTAATATCTCAGAAATAGTGAAAGTTCTGGCTTTAAAACTAGAAGAAACCATTTAGTTCAGTTTTATGTATTTATTTCACTGTTCTAACCTAATAAGGGTTGCACCACATTTACGATAAAGCTGCACTATATTTATTATGAACGTAACAACTATCATTAGCTCTCCAGAGTATGTTCCCTCAGACAACTCTGACTATGATTTCTGCCGAATATTTAGCAAATTGTGTATACTGTTCCAGCGGTAAATTAAATTACTTGTTAACAAAGTTTTCACATTGAGTGTGCATCCTAATGACACTCAAATCATGTACATAATAGTGGAGACTCATTTAAATGGTAATCACGTCAGAGCAATTTGTCCATACAAGCCGATATTGCATGGTTTTGCATATTTTAGGGCCATTTTGCATATGTAATGACTCTTTTACGAATTTTAGTAAAGGATTTTCACGGGAATATCTTGTTCTATGGTCAAGAGATTTGTCTATGGTTGATTATGTTATTCATAATTTGGAATCCCTCCGATGCTGCTCTAAAGTACCTTGCACTTATGACACTTATGCACTTTTTTCCTAGCACATTAACTACTCAAATAGAGAAGTATATGAAACAAATATGTCTCTATAATCATGTTTTGTGAAATAGTTTCATGTTGTAATCTAAAACATTCGAGTGGTATTCATGCAGTTATTTATTTATTTTTTAAATTTCTTGTCAGTTATTTTCATATGCTGTTCTCGTAACTGGTAATCTCTCAATAAGGGCTACCTTTGGCTGGAAGGGAGGCTTTAAGGCGGGTCAAAGTAGAATTAATAATTATTCCATTGTACATATAGGATCGCTTTTCAGACGTTTTTATACTGTGCCATTCTCAAAACTTTAGGTTATAAAGTGTGGAACCTAGCGGCTGGAGTGAAAACGAGGCACTTCGGCCACATATGCCAACAACAACAACAATAATAGTAATAATAATAATAATAATAATAATAATAATAATAATAATAATAATAATAATAATAATAATAATAATAATAATAATAATAATAATAATAACAATAACAATAATAATAATAATAATAATAATAATAATAATAATAATAATAATAATAATAATAATAATAATAATAATAATAATAATAATAATAATAATAATAATAATAATAATAATAATAATAATAATAATAATAATAATAATAATAATAATAATAATAATAATAATAATAATAATAATAATAATAATAATAATAATAATAATAATAATAATAATAATAATAATAATAATAATAATAATAATAATAATAATAATCCAAAAACATAGCTCTCCCAAAGAGAGAAAAACTGTCCCGCGCCGTGGCCGAGCGGTTACACCGTTCGCCTATCACCTAGGCGGCACGGGTTCTTTCCCAGGGTATTCGTGGTGGACGAAGTGTTCTGTGCGGGTTTTCTCGTATTGTCCGGTTTCCCCCGCCACTCGTTTCAACTGCTCCGTCATTACCTTTCTATTCATTAAATTCGGCTGCATTTCATATAAATCTCTTTCTCAATCTCCTATGCCTGGTGCATGGCTGACCACCCGCTTCCAGGTCTTCACTCTGTCCGGTCCTAGGTTCGTCTGGTCCCCAACAGGCGTCTACCTCTAGGCACTGGCTTATAAGTCCTAGGGCTGTAAGCCCTACATACGGGGAGGGTAGTAAGAAGAAGAAGAAGAAGAAGAAGAAGAAGAGGAAGAAGAAGAAGAAGAAGAAGAAGATACCAACACAATACTGTAAGTAATTGGATATATGCATCTCTATTTTCCTTACGCTAGACGATTTTTTTTTGTATCTTAATACGGTTTAAAGTGTATATCCTAAACTCACGCACTTCTATTTTCGAGTGTGTGTGACGGAATATTGGCATCAGTTCAGGTTCCGTGCAGCGGAATAAGAAAAAAATCATTCATTATTCATTAGTACTAGCAGTAGGTGTGAAGATGCAAACGGCAGGTGCAGAATGACAATCATTAATCATAAATAAACAAAAAATATTATGGCAAAGTGACGTGAGAAATTTAACAACTCTTTTCTTGCATCGCAGCGTATGGTAACATGAGAATGTCGGAAGTAATAGTTGTATACAGACGGACCAATCACAGCAGGTATCTCTGAAACAATAATAGAAATTGTAAAACAAACGTCATGGGTATAGGGACCTGTTACCCATTAAAGCAAATAATATGGGCCGTTCAGAAACTTTAGCAAATATAAGTTTCAGCTTGAACTATTTAGTTTGTATGGTCAGCCTTAGATATTTATGATGTGGCTGATAACGTGGAAAATCACATTAAAAAAGCATCTCGGGAAATTGCAATTTGAAGTTGACGCTTGAGAAGCACACAATTACACATTTTGAGGTTCAAGTTGCAGGTAATCCCGATGTGATTTATACACTACGATGCACGACGCTGTTCTTTGAGATCTACTGATCTTTGCGCTAATCCATGGCTGGCGACTCATGCGTTTCCTTGAGCGACCTTTATCTTTTTGTGCTGCTAAACACAACAGCTACCAGTCAAGCTATCAGCGAGCAATCTGAGCTCACTGAGCACCAGTTGCCCAGCCCTAGGCTAATATCTTGTCACTGTGGCACTAATAGGGGTGTGTGTTTGTGTTTGTATGTGTGTGTGTGTGTGTGTGTGTGTGTGATTGCAGGAACGTAAGGGGGGGGGACACCTCGACCCACTGCGATCCCGACATGGATCTTTTGCGGGCTACCACCCTCCCCCCAGTGAGGAGGAATGAGGCGAAGTGAGACTGTAGGCTGGTGAGAGAGTGGAACCAGCGAAGACCAAAGACGCACAGAAGTCCCTAACAGTTACAGATATTGACATCTGGTGTACAACCGAAATGCTTCCCCCAACCAAAGAGAGGGCGAAGGGGCGACATTAACGGCCCGGGTGACAACACCTAGGAGGGACCAGGGAAGGAGTACAAGCATCTGTGCCATCTGTCCACATCCGCCAGTATGTACTGCGCTACTAACAAAATCTGAAAGATGAAAAGGAAGGGTAATGAGAAATGAAGGGAAAGGAATCCGTGGAGAAGAGAATCCACTCCTGCATTCGATTAATGACAAGGGGAAATCACAGAAAAACCCATGCTAGAGTGGTCGGTCGACGGGTACCGAACCCAGAACCTCCCGAATGCGAGTCGCACACGTTACCATGGCACAACCTCGCTCGGTACTAATACTGGCAGTAGACGCTTGTGAAAGGTCGACTTACAGTATAGACTCGGCATTGATATCCAAATACTCCAGTTGCGATGATGAAACTTAACTTTAAGGCCACGTAAAAATTGTGCCGAAAATCCGATTACTTCCCCCTTCTTGCTATACAATTTCTCTAATTGAAGATTATGTTAATTAGTCAGAATCTTGGCAGAAAATCGAACTAAAGCCTGAACTACTGAATCATCATGAGTGACGAAACATAATATGGCTGTTGCAATATCTGGAATTTTTTCGTCGAAAATCTGATCGGAGCATAAGGGCAACTTTCTCAATAAAACTGTAAGAAAGCAGCTCTCTTACCTATTCAAAACAAATGTGTCAGAAACATTTACCCTTGGCGAATTAGAAATCTAAGAAGGGACACAAATGAGTTATAGGAAGGCTGACGAACGTTACTCCGCAAGTGTGAAGAGAGCAGTTCCCCCTCCAAGACTACAGTAGCACGCTTTAGCCGGAACTGGTTTTCGCTTTGTTTTCCCCGCTTTTCCGTTTTCGTGGTCACGAAGAGAGCGGGAAGTAGGGAAATATGTTCACACCTGCAGAGTAACGTTCATTATTGAAGCTCCACTTTCTGTACCTATGTCCCTAAGGGAAAAGAAGGATGAAGTGGGAAGAGATACCGGGAGGCCAGTTACAGACTAACGGCACAGACATTGACAGTGGTCCCTGAGGTTTACCAAGTTTGAGGACTTCTCGAGGTCTTAGGTTTTTCGGGTCCGCCCACGGGGACCCCAGGCTGGTCAAACGCCCCCATATGCCGTCCCACGGATAACGAGGGATGGGAAGAGTTCCTGTGCGCATATTATCCCTGCCAAGCTGCATCTAACGCCTTCGCTGACACTTGCGACCCTGAAAGAACTATCGGGATGAACGATCAATGATATCGTTAATGAAGTGAAATGGAAGGATAGTAAATTCGAGGAATGTAATTATCCTTCTCAGCTTTCTCCTGATGGGCCTGGTAGGTCGGCCGCAGGAATCGAACACGCAACTTCCAGAATGCGAGTTCTACACGCTAGGCATCGGTCAGGTATTTTTCCCTTGCTACACTTGCCGTACACTCTCAGGAGTTCTTTTCTGGTGGAGGTGAAGCAATAGTTATTTTTCAGTAACAGTTCCGCCCGTTCCAGTTACTAATCCAGGCAACCGTTGCAAAATAACAATCAAGTACGCCCACGAGTATTTACGCATAACCGTAACGCAAGATTATTCTGGTTTGACTCGGGTTCTTTTTCATCAACCTACATTCAGCCATTCACACGGGAATTCGTAATATAGCAATAACAATACCTACATATGCCGCGTAACAGAATAGTCATTATTAATTCCACCCGCATTAAAGGAATTCAGGTCCATCGTAGTAATCGTCGTACTAGTTTTTGTGCCGAGTTCCAAAACGGTATCTCGGGTAATTACTTATCACATTGGTATCGCAAGAGTTCAATAGCATAATTAAATCTATTACATCTTCACATACTTGTAATTACTCTGCAAAAACATAGCATGCTTTTTACGAGCAGAGCGTTACTTTTGGAACTGTCTATGAAACTATTCGAACGATTGCGTTAGTGCAAAGTTGGCGGGCTGCTATTTCGGAACCAAAATTTAGAATTGCTGTTTATTTTTTGGCAGTTTTATCCTCAGACCGGTTACATTTTTTTAGGTGAAATTCCTACCTCTACTCTCTAAGAGCTGGGAGCAAGCGAAACGTCCTCTGCGATATAACAGAGCAATCAGTTTGCTGACACTCTTTCATAATTCCTACTTTATTTATTTATTTATTTATTTATTTATTTATTTATTTATTTATTTATTTATTTATTTATTTATTTATTTATTTATTTATTTATTTATTTATTTATTTATTTATTTATTTATTTATTTATTTATTTATTTATTTATTTATTTATTTATTTATTTATTTATTTATTTATTTATTTATTTATTTATTTATTTAATTTATTTATTTATTTATTTATTTATTTATTTATTTATTTATTTATTTATTTATTTATTTATTTATTTATTTATTTATTTATTTATTTATTTATTTATTTATTTATTTATTTATTTATTTATTTATTTATTTATTTATTTATTTTTTTATTTTTTTATTTATTTATTTATTTATTTATTTATTTATTTATTTATTTATTTATTTATTTATTTATTTATTTATTTATTTATTTATTTATTTATTTATTTATTTATTTATTTATTTATTTATTTATTTATTTATTTATTTATTTATTTATTTATTTATTTATTTATTTATTTATTTATTTATTTATTTATTTATTTATTTATTTATTTATTTATTTATTTATTTATTTATTTATTTATTTATTTATTTATTTATTTATTTATTTATTTATTTATTTATTTATTTATTTATTTATTTATTTATTTATTTATTTATTTATTTATTTATTTATTTATTTATTTATTTATTTATTTATTTATTTATTTATTTATTTATTTATTTATTTATTTATTTATTTATTTATTTATTTATTTATTTATTTATTTATTTATTTATTTATTTATTTATTTATTTATTTATTTATTTATTTATTTATTTATTTATTTATTTATTTATTTATTTATTTATTTATTTATTTATTTATTTATTTATTTATTTATTTATTTATTTATTTATTTATTTATTTATTTATTTATTTATTTATTTATTTATTTATTTATTTATTTATTTATTTATTTATTTATTTATTTATTTATTTATTTATTTATTTATTTATTTATTTATTTATTTATTTATTTATTTATTTATTTATTTATTTATTTATTTATTTATTTATTTATTTATTTATTTATTTATTTATTTATTTATTTATTTATTTATTTATTTATTTTTTTTTTTTTTCATATTTTAACTAGCAACTTATATCGGATGATGAATACAGGCAGTGAATGTGTAAATAAGCTTGGAGACCTGGATCACTAAAGCATTAAGAAAATAAAAGTGTCAGGCATTTTATCGTTATCATCATCATCATCATCATCATCATAATCATCATCATTAGCAGCAGCAACAGCACTACATAGAAATATTCTAATGATTACAACTTTAGTGGTAGATACATTATGACTGATACAAAATTTAATGGCGTGTGGCTCAACATAACATCCATTCAGAGGTTTGCATGTCTTGTGATGTTGTATAACTAAACATGCATATAGTGAAATCACGCTGTAAAGCCCGAGATGTAAATATCATTTGCGTCCACGAAATTTATTGGCACAACCGGAAAGAGAATAGTAATGGTCAGCTATCAGCCGCCATTAAATTTTGTACCTGGCATAGTCCACTGTAGTTTGTATGCACACAGAAAAATAAAATATAACCTTATGCAATGGTGTGCTTTAATGTGATTTGTTGCGTTAGTGTGTAATCTCTGATCTATGCTAGCTTTCCAATTTGTCACTTGCTTCTTGTTTGAATTTCAGTCTGCATTAAAACACACTAAATCAGCGATGTCCAACGAAAGAGGGGAGGTTGAATTTACCTCATTCCACTTTAAGCGGACTGTACCACTCTTTTAATACTCAACTGCGTTGCAGTGGCTGTTTGGTTAATGTACGCTGCGTTTGAATTACGAAGGCACTTCCAAATCTTATACAATAAACATCTGCTCATTAGTGACTTCTTTGGTACTGCTTACCTTTAAGAAGTCTATCAATATTTGCGACAAAGTCGAATTGCACAGCCTTAGAAGATCCACCAAGTGATCGTCGCGTAACATATTGGATACATACTTTTAACATACTTAAATTTGGAGAAACTCTGTTCGCAAATATATCTAGAGCTATACTCACTTTTATACGCACTATTCTTGCAAATACTTATTTCTCTATCTACTACATTTTAATCAACATAAGCATTTTCAGAAATAATTTTATTGCTAATTTTCTTGTAGGTGCAAGAGGCATTAAACGATAGTGAAATGTTTTAAGAGCTGGTTACTATGCGATGCCTTTAAAATTCCGTTCTCTTTGCAAGGCCTAGAGATAAAAGACGAATAACATATTCCTATTTAAGAAAAGTATAGGTATTGGCAAATTCAAACAAATAATAAACAATATCTCGGAAATGGTTCACTCAAAAGAAAAAGAAGCATTTGACATAAATTGTATATTTTAATGAGATCCACATTTTGTATTTAGTAAGCTTTTGTCTGTCTCTTACTGTTTACCATTCATGCAAAAATCATCCAGAATAAAGAGGTCTTCTGAGGAAATTCCCATAAAATTCAAGGTATGACTTGGAAACTGCCATGGAATCGCCTGTTTGTGTCCGTCTCTTTGTGAGTCTATACGCCAGAGGTACTACAGCGGATTCAGCGGGTGGGGAATAGCAGCTAATTACGTGAGCATCTCCAAAAACACAAGGTTGGACATCGCTGCACTAAACGTTAGTCAAGAAGGCACACAGATTAAACAATAATCGTTGCCGTGAACTTTGGGAACAGTTCACATGTGTGGGTGTTGTATTCGACCTCGTAAACAAACTCGCGACCGTGGTTTCAGGGTCCTTTGGCGCCAGAGTTTGCGGGGAAAATTGCTACAGATTACAGACACACGAGGGACACAGTAGTCCCACGCTGTGATGTAAGAGAAACTAGGTCAAGGTCACATTACGGTGCTTACTTGCTCCTCATTTGGGAGTCGTTGCCTTGACAACCGCAACTTGTGCTTTCCGGGCATGATTTTAATCTCTGTGTGGCGCTATTCTGGTTTCTTGTACGTTTATAGCCCCCAATTTGAGATTTCCCTCTCAAAATTGTATTCTAAAACCTATGTGTAACAATCGCAAGACACTGTTCTCGAGATGATCTCATACCATTTGTATGGATCATTACATATAAGTTAACAGTTTTAAAAACATATTTTGCAAATGTTTATTATATCACAAATAATAAGAACATTTTAGTAAATATTTTGTTTCAACATCCACCTTATTAATTGAGTGGTAAAATTAAAAACATACACTGCCAAACGTTTATTTCTCCTCGTCCATAAATATTTTAATGGCAGTCTCCTTTATAACCCTCAAAACATTTTACAAAATGTATGAACTTTGTTCGTGTTTGGTTACACCAGTTATATTTTCCTAATAATGCAGAATTGTTCCTCTCTTAATTAGTTCTCTTTTTACAACACAGTGTACGCTTAAACCTATAGAAAAATACATGTTTGTTTTCAGTATAGAATTTAAAACTAGTAATACATCATAATATAACGAAAGGTTGCAAAAATTTAAAGGCTTTGGAAATGTTATGTACTTACATTATGAACAGCCGTCACTTTACATCTTTTTAAATATCAAAATTGCATATTTCATTGTAAGAATATAATTTGTAATTAAATAAAGAATATTACTTTATATGCCTCAAAGTTCACTGTTGTAGCTGCAACGAAATAGATGGAAAAATATGTAATCTTTGCAAAAATGTGTTGACGTAAAATGTAAATAATCGTGTGATAGTATAGAAAGTACTTCCAGTCAACCTGAAAGTTTCTATTGGGTTTCATGGAAAAAGAGGTTTTTAGGCTCAAGAATATCATAAAGATGGTTTTCTTTTATCTTTTTTTTTTTTTTTTTTTTTTTTTTTTTTTTTTTTTTTTTTTAAACACACAATTTATGTCAAATATGTTTTTGAGTTACCTAACCATTCCCGAGATATTCATTTTATTTGTTTGAATTCTCCGATACTTTAGTTTTCTCAAATGAGCAATCGTTATTTGTTTTTTCCCCTTTCCTTCTTTTTTATCGCAAGCTCTTGTTACCGCGAAAGAATAGTTGAATGTTGTTCTTGCAAAATGTAACTATAACCTTCTTGTTTACATGGAGAAATCCACTTTCTATACGTATGTACACATCTGTGAAAACGTAATTAAATGCTCATATATCATTTATGAATTGTGCTTCAGCGGCTTTCACTTTGAGGGAATGCCGATTGAGCCGATTTCGAAGATCGTTTAATTTATATTTTATTTATATTACACTTTATTAGTGCTATTTTGAGGATCTCCTGAATGCGGGTCAAGACGAAACCGCCTGAACCATCCCTCTCGTTGGATAGAGCAAATCTCATTGGCTCATTCATATTTTCAAATTTGTTAGCTTTCCTCATGGGCACCTTACACCAACGGATTCTTGGCTGATCTGGGAAAACCAACATTGCATTCTTAATTACACATTTCATTGAATATTTCCTTATAACTAAACATTTCAGTTCTTTCTTATAACTATAACATTCAGAACAAAGTACTATAAATTATTTTATTTCCGAAGTACCTACATGTTATTATGAGTAAATTAGGCGCAGTGCTAAAGAAGTGTATTTTGAAGCAAGTACTATGTTTCAGTAAGACTAATTCTAGGAAAACGTGTACGCCAGCAAGAGGAATGGGGGTTATTGCTCCATATTGTGAGTAAAGTAAGTTGTGAATGAACCGAAGTTGTTTCCGCGCCTACACGACGGGCAATCCTTGTATGGGGCCTGTAGGCAACGCAAAACCCTGCATTGTCGACCTTGACACGTAATACACACCTGTCTTGGTCCACGTGGGCAGCTTCTGACTGAGTAAACAATGTAATGTATAGCCTTTCTTCCAGCATTAATCTGTAGATTGCACCAGACGAGGTCAGACACACAGCGACAGAAAATATGTATGAACTTTATGACTTTACAGAATGCCAATACCAAAATAAATCTAAAATGACTAAGCAAACTTTCAATAATGTTTCCAACGTACATTGACAAAGTTCAAAGAAGCATAAATCCATCACAGACACCAAAGTATCCTTCTTTTCTTGCTTGTTCCCTTCTGTGAACTAAATAATATAAGTAAACATGGAGAGAAAAAATCTAATGTGTCACTCACCTAACTTCCTATACTCTTGTACTAATTATCTTACAACCTTTATTCATTTATCTTCTTCATGTTATTCGAGATAAACATTTGCAGAAACTATCTTACTGCTGATTTCCTTATAGATGCAAGCGGAATATAGGAATACAGTAGGCTTTGAGCGATAGTCAAATCTTTTAAACCATTGAAATTTCGTCCTCTTTGCATGGCCAAACAAATCAAAAAGTGAATAACGAACTGCTACTTGAGAAAAACGTATAGGTACTGCAAAGCTCACACAAATAACAAGGAATACCTTCAAAATGGTACCCTCCACAAAAAAAAAAAAAAAAAAAAAAAAAAAAAAAAAAAAAAAATAAAAAAAATAAAATAAAAATAAAAAAAATCATTCGAACATAATCTGTGTGTTTAATGAGATCTACATTTTTTGTATAGTAAGATTTGATCTATCTCTTGCGGTTTACCAGTTATGCAAAAGCCCTCCAGAGCAAACAGGACTACATGGGCCATAATCAGAAAATTCAAAATATACCTGCATTTCACTTTTCATAAAAATATCTTAAACATTTTAATATCATTTTAATCAAAATAGAGCTATTTTTGAGGAAATAAACATTTTCAAAATATTTTCCATGTAAACAGTATTATAAAGTGGAGGAATTTTCTTCAAAATCTTCATGTTGCATCCTTGAAAGATATTACACTTAAATATTAAGGGAGGGAGTTACACCGAATAAAGGCTGGTTTACAACACACCAGGAATGGAAACAGGAACGATTACCGATGGCACTGTGGAAAATTGACTACGCATTTGGTTTGTGTAACCAAATACGTTTTTCCACCTGCTTTATATATGACAACAAAATGTGTATATGTCATTCATTAACATCGTAAAGTTTTCATTATTATAACTTCATTCTCTATTTTGAAAACAGAGGTCTTATGTGTTTCACAATTGCACGGACAATTAGGACAAAATGTAAAACATATGTTTAAACGTCAGCTTTTGTTGATAAGTAAGACACCGTAACTGATGGTGAATTGAATAGATGATTAATGATGGCTCAAGGCAGCCAGGGTCCTTGGCACCGAAATTTATCTGGTATTTGGCTATTCACACACACACACACACACACACACACACACACACACACACATATACACACACAAACACACACACAGAAGGGGGAGGGTAATTTAGTGCTGTAGGTAGTCGGTCCATAGGTTGAAACTTCATCTCCATTTTGATTTTTACATTTAGTTTGTATACGTTACCTTCACGAAAAAGAAAACTACCGAGGCAAGAATTGCACATTCTAAATAAAATTACCTTGCAACTAGCAAACACGTGAACAGAATATTTTCAGTGTTTTTATTGTTTTAATTCCTTTTGAAAGCTCCTTCAGCTGCATGAGTTCGACTCACATGCTGAAAAGTGCTTTCATATTTCATAACCTGAGACAAGGAAGATTGCATGTAGTTATAAAGAGTGGTTGAAAAACTGATATGTAAACTTAGCAGTTGTAAATGGTGATTTGAAGGCCGAGACTAACTTTAATGATGACGATGCCGATGACGGTGATGTTGATAACTACGACGATATTGATGAAAATGACACCAGATTTATCAATTTACAGGTCAGTCGAAGGGAATACTTTATCCACTCCCTATTTTATTCGTCATTTTATCGCCCAAGACCCAAGGAGTTCCTATTTTCATAGTGCACCATCCCCGTAGAGTTTGGTTACCCGCAAGATAAGTTGGAAGGGAAAGGAGAATAACACTGAATAAAGACTGGCTTACAATTCACCGGGAATGGACACGGGAACGATTATCGATGACACTGGAAAATGACTACGTAATGGGATGTCATTTGTTTGTGTAACCAAATACGTTTTTTCACCTGCTTGCTAAATTTAGCCAACATAATGCAGATTAACCAGCTTTGAATTTTGATGCAATAAGAATTTTCTGAAGGCAAGTCATTACTATTCCTGATTTATGTTACTTAAACATCATCATAATGCTCGTAAGTTTGCAGTAAACAATGTACAATAAAATTTCTTCATTGTTGTTTTCGGCTGTTCAGGTTTTGTTTCCTGGCTTACGATTAGAGACAATTCCTTGAACAATTTCTAACAGAAGACAGCTACTCACAGTACCAATGTAACACGCCGTTACTGGGAACACGAACTGAAAAGTTAAAACTTCAAGTTGGTTGTCGTTTCTGACTTTTCTCCTCTACGGGAGGTATCGGTCTGTCTGGCCGCCATGATGGGCATTCCGGCGGATTAGCCGATGGCTTATTGCACGTCAAATCCTGGGAGGAAGGATGATATGAAAGAGCCCTACAGGTGACCAGAACTCATCACAGGCGGAACTACAACTACAATGGGTACCTAACTGGTGCAGGCAAGTACTTCAGCCCTGTGGAGTTCCAGGTCGCCCCAGAAAGCCCGCCCACCAGCCAGTTCAGGCTGAGTAATCAGTCCCCCTGAAAGGGCGACCGGCCGAGCACAGCACCTCCTCTCAGCCGAGCACTGCATTTCCAGTGCAACGCAGCCCGCCGGCAAATCCGCTGACGCTTACAACCAGCAAAGACCGGTTAGAGAGATAATGAAATAAATGAAATGAATGGAAATGAAACGGGGGATGCATAATTCAAACTCATACTGGGATTAAAGAGAGGGGCAAAAGCGTGTATAGCGGAAAGAGGTAAACCCAAACTTCCCTCTTTCGGAAAGGCTGGATATCGCTGCTTTGTCCTCTAGAACCAAGGGTGTGCAAGTCAATGCCATGAATAATAATTGGTAGCAGCTTTCGTAGCATGGGACAAATTGAAGTACGCAACAGGTAGTTAGCGGAAACAAACGACAGTTCACTAAAACGGTGTGTAATAGAATAGATCCTTCAGGAGAGGAACTGGATGTACTGCAGCACCAGTACACAATCTTAACATGCCTCCGCTGAACTTTTGACGTCACAGAGGAATCTCAAATCTAGAAGTGATAACTGTGTGCTACATACAGTGTGGCACACGAAATGCTATACATTGACATTATCCAATGAATATTTTATTTTGTGGTTGCCAATTTTGAAATGTTGTGACGCGTAGCCATATTTCTTGCATAGTTTAACAGAAGACAGCACTTGTCACTATCATGCATGTGTGTCAGTCTCGTTTAGATTTAGTAATATGGCGGACAAAGGCCAGTTGACGTTAGAACACAAAGTGAAACTATTGTTTTACGCGGAAACGAAGATAGGTTCAATATGGCCGTCATACAGCCCGCATATTAATCCCTGTGATTATTTAAAGAACAGTCTACCACAACAAACCAAGTAATCTAATGCAACTGCGAGCGGCTATCACAACATTTTTCCAGGAAATAAAAGACGACTTGTGTCGTAGGATGATCGAAAACATCACTGTTCGTCTTGAAGAGGTAGTACGTCAATAAGGTGGACATATTGAATATGTACTAAGTGCTCACTGAGCATACACATTCTGAAGATTAATCTAAAAAGACAAAATTGAGATATTTCGTTCATTAAAAGTCATATAAACAGTTTTCAATGCACATTTCGTGTGCCAGCCTGTAGTTTCAAAGGGTTACTGCAAAGCAAAGACAATGTGAATGTGAGCGCTGATACATTTCTAATGCTGTCAGAGTATAGCCAATAGTTTTGCTATATTTGCTTTACGACTGTATCTCTTTCATTACATTCTAATACAGCGATGTCAACCCAAGCGCAATTTCGTGACCTTGGCAGTACTTGCGGGCATGAAACGCTCCGAGACAGACTGGTATACACACACAGGTAGCGGTGGCAATAAGCAAAACATAGCACAACACGAGTGTGGTATGTTCGAAGGGAAAATCAAGTCCACTCTTTTTACTGTAGTGTTTCTTCGTTTGATGTAAAAGTACTATCCACTTATATAGGTTTTGTGAACATAAGGTTTTAATATGTACTACAATAATAATTTAATTATTCAAAAACAAATTAATATTGCAAAATCAAAACAAGAGACTGTAAATGTGAAAGTGGGTTCACTTTTTCCAGGATAGGCACATTGTATAGCTCTGATCAACATTGTTCCAAGCAGAGCAAGCAAGCGCTACTGTTACGGGCAGTGTGAACCTGCTAGGCTCCAAAGCGCGCACTTGCGCTCAAGCGCACTGCTTCACATCCCTGTTCAAGTACCTAATGTAACGATTTTGTTATTTAGCTGTCTCGCACTTAGCCCACATAATATACCCCTGCTAAAAGATACAAAACTATCAGAAAACAAGCACAATACTTTCTGTTTATACCGTCTCTGTGCTGCCCACACCTTCTCAAATCCGAAACTGTTATTTTTGTTTTTCTCTCCATTGAAATGGAAGAACTAAGAGCGGAAGTGTTTCTATTGAGAAATCCTCGCCGAATACGTACATAAAATTTTGCCGGACACTCCCCGAGCCCCAAAGCAAGGAGTTAGTGTCCTACTTCAATTCGCACAGACAAAAGAATGCACGACCAGACTTGCAAGATTTGACAAGCGACGGTTCCCTGCTGTGAGACGGACGTTGCAGATCGTAAAATGTAGGCGTTTCCCGTTAGTTGGGCTAGCCGTGACTGATCCAGGGTGCTTGGTCTTCCTTGTCTGGCTTTATCATAGCCGCCATCTCCTACTCGATAAGTCCTAACATAATTAACAAGCTCACTGCATTTGTACCGCTGCAATTTTGTTAGTCGTGTCCGTTCCCAAGCGAGGAAACTGTGACAAACGCTTTTTATGGGCTGTACATTTCCACAGTAACGCAATCAATTTATTACCACTCTCGAACGTCACTACATAAATACACAGGACGGGTTAAACTGAAATTATATAGGCTTTCAATAACTCCAACAAGCACACATCTTTTACGTTTATAATTCTTACTTTCTCTACTATATATACTAATTGAAGTATTGTAGTGACCCAAAATTTCGGTCTTCGACATTTCAACGGAAATATACGTTTTGAGGTTCCCTGAATCAAAACAAAAGCATTTCTAGAAAAAGGGCTGCGTATGTGTGTGTGTGTGAGTTTGTGTGTGTGAGTGTGTGTGAGTGTGTGTGTGTGTGTGTGTTTGTGTGTGTGTGTGTTTGTGTGTGTGTGTGTGTGTGTGTTTGTGTGTGTGTCCATGTGTCCGCATAACTCAATAAGCGAAAAGTCGGTTAAACCCAAAGTTGGTATTTAAGTTTAATATCTTTTAAGGATACAACACAAAGATTTTGAAGAATATCCCTCCAGCCTAATCCACCCTTTACATGGAAAATTTTTCGAAAATTCTGATTTTCTCAAAATGGCTCTAACGATTGTGATTACGTCATATGATCAAGATATTTTATGGCAAATGAAATGCACGTATATTTTGAATTTTCTGACTATAGCCTACGTAGTCCTGTTGATGACTTTTGCATAAGAATCATAAGAGACACACCGAATCTTATTGTACAAAAAATGAACTCCTTAAAACACACAAGTTATGTCCAAATGCATTTTTTGAGGAGTGAACCATTTCGCAGATATTCCTTGTTATTTGTGTAAGTTTTGCACTACTTAAACTTTTGTCAAATAGAATCTCGTTGTTCATTATTTTACATCTTTGCCGTGCAAACATAAATGAATTTCAAAGCCTTCATATAGCGACCAGCTTTGAAGGATTTGACTATTGCTCAAAGCTTACTGTATTCTCCTTGCATCTACAAGAAAACTAGCAATAAGATAATTTCTGAAAATGGTTATCTCGATTAACGTGAAGATAAAGGACTAAATGTTTGTAGAATAGTTGGCACAAGAATAGAGAAAGTTGTTTGATTACAATACATCATATTTTTCCTATTAGTACAAACACTTATGGGTCACACATTTCGGGAGCTAATGTGTTTGAGCAGACAAGTTATTAAATACAGAGAAGGTAAGAATTTTCTCAAGAGTGACATATCCAAAGATGAGACTCGATTAATACTTTTGACTCGTGCGTTTATGTAAACAGAAATTAATTGCAGTAGGTTGAGTAGGTGATTTTGCTACTGTGAAGCAACAATAATGTTGCCTTGTCCATGTGTGTGTATGTGTGTGTTTGTGTGTGTATGTGTGTGTGTGTATGTGTGTGAAGCAACTAGCAACTAACTGGTATGGAGTTGAAATGTTGTATGTAAGAACTTGAAGAAAATTGATCAACAATTTTTAAATTTAATTGGATTTATAGAAATCCAAAGAAGTTTTACCGAAATGGGGTTTTGAAGAACCAGTGAGCCTCTAAAGCTGATCTTCAGCAAATCGTGAACATTCTTCAAATCTAAATGAACTTATTACAAAATCAAAGCTAGCTTAAAAAGTGAAATTCTTAAAATTATTAGTTTTTAGATATTTCCTAGAGTCTATGTTTAATAATTCGTGTTACAAATGATATAGCATTATTTCAACCATAAAGTGGCTGAAACCTAACGTTTTGTTTTTATTTGCGGTCTCATTTTAATTGTTTAAATAGATCGGCCATCTCGGAAGATGAATACACAAATGAAGTACGCGGAGTAGGCCTGTTGTGAGTATGGGAAATCGTCGAATAAAAGCCTGGGCCACACCGCTTGGAACTAAAGAGATTTGAACCAGAGTCCTTTGCTCTTCTCCTGTGATGTGATGGCAAGCACAAAGAGCGACAGGAGTGTGAACTTTATCAGTGCTAGAAAAGCTTTAGTTTTAGGCTTTTTTGTTACCAATATTAGGAAGCCACGGCAGCACCTCAGTTTGCCTAGAGAGCCCAGGGAAGTAGAGCAATGGATATCACCCGTGACCTAGCCTAAGGCGGTGAGACCTGCCTTTGGTCAGAACACACGGTGTATTTCATGCAGATTACCACCACGGAAAAGGATAAACAGCTTTATGGACTAATAAATTCCTAAGTACCGCTATTTAGATAACTTTTATTCAGTGGGTTTTTAATTATATCCGAAGTATTTATGTGCAGTACATGTCCTATTAAGTCATACGACACTTAGCATAATGGACGCCTAACTCTTATCATCTAACCACACCCTTTCTAAGTGACGCGATTTGCATGCCTCCTGCAGTTATTACAAATGCCTAGCTTTACTTCAGAAACGTGTGGACAGTGGTGGAATAACTGAAAATATTTCAAAATTTCCAACTGCACATTCATTTATTTCAATAATAATAATAATTAATATTAATAATAATAATAATAATAATAATAATAATAATAATAATAATAATAATAATAATAATAATAATAATAATAATAATAATAATAATAATAATAATAATAATAATAATAATAATAATAATAATAATAATAACTACGAAAACCGAAAGGATAAAATAGCAACCATAACTTTTAATTCTTGTAGGTCGTGCGGGTAGGAAATATCTTCAAAGGTTGTCTGTATTTACCTTTATTTATTACCTTATTCATACATATAAAGTTATATTTATTCCAGGCATGGGCACGGTAGGAGAGGTAGCGATTGAACTTGCCTCACTCACCAAACATTCTCTTGCCGAGTGACAAAGGTTGTTTTAACACAACACTTCCAGTGGTGACTTCGTTCCATCTGCGCGCTAGTAATAATTTCTGCACTGTTGTTAACTATTTTTTATATTAAACACATTTTGCATACAATAATTATTATAGCCACTTACTATGGTTATGCAAATTACATAATCTTCAAGTTTATAATCTTCCTTTATTTTATGCACGTAATATCCTTACGCTGCCTTATAATTAACGTATTTCATTGTTTCTCTCTCCCAATAAATAAAGCAGTAAAGTTCCAATTCTGTTTAGCCTTAAGAATAGCTTAGAACTATTTTATCAACATCAATTCTTTAGTTTTAAACTTATGCTTCTGTTCAAACTTTGAAACACAAAATACAATGGCTTATATTAAGCAAACTAATAAGAAACTAAACCTCTAAAAAGTGGTATCATATCATCTCCTTAATGTTTACGAATACGAGTATTCAAGAAGTACCTTTTGACATAGTAAATATATACCTTTAAGATCACCAAAGTTTGATTTATGCTGCTGATTAAAGTGACGTTTGATATTGTAACGCTTTATATTTTGAAATTGAAATCCGCATATTAAACTGTAATCTTTATCGTTCTTTTAACTTACAACAAATTTCCTCTATCACTCTTCATGAAACAGCCATACTCGCCACTGAATCGGGCGTATCGAAACCTGAGCAGGTGTTAAGAGGAGGGATGGCCGTTGGAGTGAGGCGAGAACGCGAGCCGATTTTGCCCATGTCTGCTGTAGTCAAAAGACAATGTAAACGAAATCTGGACACCGATGTTTATTAGCTGTAGATATTCTCGCTATTGATATGTTCATGCTACAAAATGTTCCTTGCACAATAGCTTGTGTATTATATTTTAAAGTTATTTTTAAACAATTTTTGCTAACAATTTAGCGAAAAAGTTATTTAATAATCAATTTAGAACTTTTTGGAACCTAAATAGGAAGAGAGACATAAAACACATAGCAACTTTAAAAATCTTATGTGTTGCACTCACATGATTTTCTCTACTCCTGTACTAACCATTCTTACAAACTCTTTTTCTTATATCTTTTTCGTGTTAGTTGAGATAAACATTTACAGAAATTATCTTATTGCTTATTTCCTTGTAGGTGCAAGGGGAATATTAGAATACAGTAGTCAAATCTTTTAAAGCTTTGAAATCCCATTCTCTTTGCGCACTTAACATATAAAAAAAGAACAACGATGTTCCATTGCACGAAAGTTCAAAGTTTCCTGAAACTGATACACAAAACAAGGAATATCTCCGAAATGGTTCACTCTACAAAAACATTTATCGGCACATAAATTGTGTATTTTAGCAAGATCTACATTTCTTGTACAGTAAGAATTTGTCTATCTCTTACGGTTTACGAGTTACTCAAAACTCATCCAGACTAAATAGGACTACATAGGCTATAGCCAGAAAATTCAAGATATAAATTTCATTTGTCATAAAAATATCTCAAACATATGGCATTTTAATCAAAATCGTTAGAGCCATTTTCAAGAAAATCAAAATTTTCAAAAAATTTTCCATGTAAAGGGTAGTTTAGTGTGGGGCTATTTTCTTCAAAATCTTCGTGTCGCATCCTTAAAAGACATTAAACTTAAATACCAACTTTTGTTTTTAACCGACTTTTCGATTTTGAGTTATGCTGTCCACAGACTGACACACAGACACACACACGGACCTTTTTCCAAAGATGCTTTTTTTGGATTCAGGGGGCCTCAAAACATATATTTCCGGTGAAATCTCGACATCGAACTTTTAGGTAGAATACAATGCTTCCCCTACTTACGAGTAGAGAAAGTAAAAATAGTTTATAATTTTGAATCCGGATCCCAAATATGAGATGGATTTCTTTTGTTAGGGTGCCTTTTATACTGCATGAAAAGCAATTCTAACCTAACTTCTAAAGCATTAAAGCTGTGGAGTCCTATCCACAGAACACCTAGTGTCCTATTTATTTGCATTACAATAGCTCCTTCAAATTAATTTAAAGCGTTATTCAATTTTTATCTCTTTGGCCGTGCAAAGAGAACGGAATTTCAAAGCTTTAAAAGATTTGACTATCGCTCAAAGCCTACTGTATTCCCATATTCCCCTTGCACCTACAAGAAAATTACCTATAAGGTAGTTTATGCAAATGTTTATCTCGACTAGCATGAAGAAGTTTGTAAGAACAGTTAGTACAAGAGTAGAGAAAGTCATGTGAGTGCAGCACATCAGATTTTCTAAATTATATTTACTGTTACACTTCTGACTGTGACGTTTACAGTTTTAGTTTACCTGTGTCACCCTCTTCTCTCCGCACTGTCCATACAAACTCGCAGCCCGCACACATTGCAGGAAAAAAAAGTATATTTATCGTAGCTCATGTTATAACCTATGGCCGACGGGAATAACAGCGTCTTTTCGTGGTGAAAGAATTTAAAAAACCATTTTAGACATTTCCTAGACTACATGTCTATGCGTAAAAGCAGTCGTTCTCTCTTTATCATTCTAGTGTTTATTACAAACTTCTTTTATCCTTTGTCTTTTTCTTCTTCTTGTGCATGTTTTTCTTCCTCCTCTAAGTAAGTTGTCTGCACTGCCCCTCCAAATATCTCGCGCTACCAATTTGGAAACGGATGCCTTAGCATATTTACCATACATTTTCATATCGTTTGTTTTGTTAGCACATCACATATTGAAGTTGGGTGTGAGCGGCCCGATAGACATTCTGGAGGAATGAGTAACATTTGTATCCTTGACAATTGCGCCTTATACGGTCCGAAACAAACGAGATGACATAGCAGCTTCAAATTGCAGGCGCCTTGAAAACAAATGATTGGGCACTCACTTTCGTTGGAACAGAGTGTCTCCGTTGTTTTGAATTGTAAAATCAAATTCCTACCAGATGCATTGTATGAAAATGAGATGCCTTGTTATCTAGCCCAACTTCCGTGGTCTCTACACCGACTTTAATTTGTCCCACTTCACGCCTCATTAGATATCTGTATTTACCCAAATGAATATTAACGACTCCACCATAAAGTATTGTCACGTGTAATAATCGTCCCTGGCGTTATTTATTCCTCTACATCGAGAAATGCATTGCTCATAGTTGAATGAACTCTCACCTGAGAAACCCCATGAGAAGGCACACTGAGGGGAGTAAAATGCTACAAGAGGAGAAACATGTTTTTCGCTCCTTCTATTTCTGTATATACGTAACGAGCCAGGGAGACAAAACATAAGCTGAAAATAAAAGCATCCCATCTTCTATTTTTCTTTTGGATTTTATCGAAATTTTATTGAAAATATACGGAAGGAAGACTGATGCAGCAAATTTCTATGTATTTGCCTGTGAGCAGCATAACTCAAAAACAAAAAGTTGTGTTAATATGTTGATAATAGGTATTATATTGATGGCAATGAAACATTACGTGCCCTCATTTTGCATGGATTTTGTTACGACAATTTACAATCCGTAATATTAGACAATAGCAGCATATACAGGAATGACTGTATTCCCTGGTATAATTTTTCAAATCCTAAGCTTGAAATAGTAGCATGCTAAATAAAAAGTGTATGGCAAATTCTCCTCATTAAAGTGTTTCCGCAAGTAATATATTCACACCTGAGAGGTCCCGAGTTCGAATCGCGGTTAGAGTGAGCTATCCGGATAAGCTATTTTTCCCGTGGTTTCCCTTATCTTCAGAAGACGAATGTCGGATAACTTTAAGCTCTATGGACCTCGGTCTCATTAAGCATCCTTTCACTAATTTCTCTCATTCGTCGTCTGACAGTAATTGAAGGAGGTTAATATGTACAACAAAAAAGTAATATCATAAGATGTCTGACCTAATTCATCTGGCAAGGTCACACCATCGAAGGATATTTATCTAGACTATTTCATAAATGAAACATAATTTAAATATTATATCAGAAAAATTTGATCAGAAAATGTTAAATTGTATAAAAAATAACCTAAAATATATAAATTTCGATTAGGGTAGATCGACTTTACTCAGCAGTGAGGAAAACGAAACCCAAGAATTACATGTATTTCGATGTTCTTTTGTTGTTATAACAGAAAACCAGTTTATAATCGCAAATAAATCTCACTTTACTTTTAAAATTAACAAATAGCCTTTCTTTTGAAAAAATACATTAATTGGTGAAAGAACAATCGTTAAAAACACAGTTGTCAAATTGAAATGAAGTACTATTTTGATTGTTAATCTATTTTAATGTGTAACGAATAGTGTTTGTTAGCTATTTATGAGATACGGTTGGCGACACTGACTAAACAAAAGAATGACCTAGAGATAATTTGTACAAAACAGAAGAGTGACCAGGTGATAACTCGTATATGGTAATTTAACACTTCTATGTAACAAATAGTAATTCTAATGGTGGCTAACCCAGCTGACAGCTGGCATATATTTTATCTATCACCTGCGTATAACCTCACTAACCTTGTGTAGACTTTTTGTGCTAAATGGTTGCCTGAAATAAATAGACAACTTTTACAGGGGCGAAACGTTCATGGAGCAAATTGTAACACTGTTAGATATATTATTTTTTGTGGTTTAACTTTTCATCTGGAACATACCACACTTCTCACACCTTTTGGCTGTCACTGAAACGTTTGGAATTTTAGAGCTTGCATGTTTAGAACAATACCTGACATTTGATTTGCAAACTATGTTACACGTATCGACGCACCAGCAATCACTGTGGGCACGAACCGAGGTATTTCTAGTGAGAGTAAACCCCACGTTGGAGAACAAAGATCTGTGGAGTTGGCAAGCATGTGTGGAGGGGAATGGATGCTGCTGAATCATGTTCAGGGCCACATCATGACAGCCAATGGACCAAAACGCCATGTGACAGAGAGGTTAGTAGTAAGGTTTTATTTCTGCCGACTGACTGTACGGACTGCATACCGCAGTGAAACGTCGTCGTGACTCTCCCCTGGTCGTGAACCCTTGACCTTGAGTCCGCGCCACGGTCTGATCACTGGGTGAAGGAGATTGGCATGTTCAATGGTGTACTCCATTATTTTGATACTTGACACATTTATTGATCTAACAACGTGTGGTGTGATTTTTACATAGCTCTGCATCGCGCATGTCGAGATTGTGTATTAAATCACTATTTCAACATGTTTGAGCATATTTTCTGGACATTGATTAAATGCGTTATTAATCTATGTGTCTCAGTATGCACTGTTAACCTATCGTTCTAAATTAAATTGTTTTAAATTCACAAGTACCTGCCTCAAAGCACTGGGTGTGCAATGGTCCGAAATTGTAAATATATGTTTACATGTCTTAAAAGACTCTTTATATATTTTAAATAATCACTTGTATTCAATGTGTTAACTGTTATTTTTTTGTTATAATCTTTTAATGTTTTAGATATTTTGAATATTAATTTTAATCATTTTTTTTTCTTCTTCTTAAAATTGACTTTGTCATATATCTCTGTATTCTGGATCTTTATGGTCACCTGCAATGTCAGGCAGATGTCACAATTTTTGTTTGTGAAATATATATAAGTTAACATGAAGCATACTTTTGTTTGCGGCACTAATTTTCTCATGGAGCTCAATAGACCACTTTCTCCAAAAGAAATTCCTCCCTTAGAAAATCCTGCTTGCATTTAGGGCTAACAGTTACAAATCAATCCTATGTTTAGTCGAAACACATTAGTTTGTGCGTTGACGTAAAATGTTGCTTTCAAATTTCTTTCCAAAATATAATTTCATTGCATGTATCAGTTTCCACGCCTGGGTTCCATTAAACATTACTAAAATATGTAAGTACGATAACGGTATTTCATATTTCTCCTGTACCTATTAAGAATTAGCCACTAAAACCTAATGTCGCCATTTGTGTTGTACCAATTTAATTTCCCTTTGAAAATTTATACCTTAACATCTCGGGTTCAACAAACAAACGCTTATGAAAAGCAAGAGGGGTTTAAATCCTTGAATCATAAGCCACTATAGACAAGAGAATGGTAGGTTGAACGAATAATATGTTATGAAGCAATATTTTTGTATCGGGGCTTATGATGGCGTTGAGGCGCAATTTGTAGTGGTCTTTGAAATATATTTTAGCCTCCGCGTAGCTAAAGTCAGAAAGCCGTAGGGCTCTTCCTTATATCCCGAGCGCAGTACAGATCGATGTTTATTCCATTATATATTATACAACGTGCAATAAAACAATTCTATGAACATTTTCTCTTTGTTCTGGTCGTTTACTCCACAAGTCTGTGAAGACGTAATATGCATTTTGCATTATTTCTCTCTCGCACTGCTGCTTTTCTTATTATATATGTTTTATATTCTGACTATATTGTAATCTTATCTTTAATTACCACAATATATAATATTATCAATCGTTGCACTCGAGATAGAAGTCCATTTTATATTTTTTGGCTGTTGACTAAACAAGTGAAGTTAGCTCCTTGATGCCTCTATTTAGCCTGTTGTTATAACTTTCGAGGGCTTAGGAAGAAGCTGTTTCAGCAAACTTTTGAAATGATGATGTAGAGCAGACTTAGCCAATTGATAGCCCTCGAACTGTTTTTATTTCACTCACCTTCTTTTTAGAGGTCTTAAAATAATATAAACAAAAAGAAACGGTGGGTCTGTATTAGATTTATTTATTAGACTTTTGAACCAGTATATGAATTAAGCAATCGTCTCTTTAGCACGGTGGATGCGCAGCTGTTTACCAAGCATCAGACCTGGGTTCGATTCCCGATACCGTTCCTGGGGATTTTCTCCCGCTGGAAGACCATGCCCAGATGCACTCACTCTCGCAAGGACCCTGGGGGAGGGGGGTTACGATCGAAGAGCGGTTCCTACTTATGAAGATCATGAAGGCCAAGAGGGATTCGGGGCACTAACCATGTCCCACTCTCCATCACTGCACCCTATTCATAACGCCTGATGTGAGCAAATGTGGGGGACGCAGAAATCCAAGGGGGGGCCTTGGCTCATTATGGGGCTGTAGCGCCAAGGACTTTAGTTTACAAAAACTTACGAACTCACTTTCTCTACCACGAGCATAGTAGGTAGATAATGTATTGCATTCCACCTAGAAAATCTATACCAATATTTCACTGCAAATACACGTTTTGAGACTCCCTAAATCCGAAGAAAACATTTTTAGAAACATATACGTGTATCCTTGTGTCTGTGGGTGGCATATTCGAAAACGAAAAGTCAGTTCAATACCAAACTTCCAAGGAGGTGACACGAAGATTTTCAAGAAAGCTCCCCCCCCCTCCCACATCAAACTATCTTTACAAGGAACATTTTTCAAAATGTTGATTTTCTCGAAATGAACCTAACGCTTTTGATTAAAATACCATATGTTTAAGATTACAGGTGGAAGTGAAATGATCCGCCAGACTTTAACAGCGAATTTCTCATGTTGTAAATAACAAGGAACTCTAATACCAAAATGTTGAAAAGTTTATAGTTTTCTAGAAAAAAATATTTTTATCAAAAAAAAATATCATCACCTGGCTGAATTATTATTGATTGAAGGTTCTTGAGTTATGGCTATATTCATAGAAAATTGAATAAATGACAACTTTTTCCTTTGGCGTATTTCAATAGATCCAACGGTTTTTGTGTAAATTAAATTTTAAGAACCCACAATTTATTGCAACAAAAAGGCAACTTTACTTGGTGAACGGTGGAGTGAATTGTATTGTGTCATCTGTCATTTCACTTTCCTATTTATGTTTGAGATAAAGGCACCACGCCGTGGACTGTGGCGTGTAGTGTATAATATATGTTGAGAACTGTTTCTAACCTGGCATTGATACCTGCCACCATGGTACCAGAGAGAAGCTTCATCGTATGCACTATCTGGAGAATACTAGGGGCCATAGTGCGCTGCATATACCACCATCAATTCTGGCCGCACCACATACCCTCTCAGTACATGCCTTCCACCTGAAAATTAAGCGGGCGTACTGCTTTTACCCACGTTTTATATTCACTTTCTGCTAAACTTTTGAACAATGCATTTTTTACTTTCTCTACTACGTATAGTAAAGTAGAGGAAGTATTGTAACATAAACTTAAAGCCCTTTCATAAACTGCAAATGATAGAACAAATATTGTTATAGAACAAAACATATAGTAATAACTTTATCTCTTGCTTTACCATTATGATTCAGATTTATATTATTTGGTTGAATCAGTAACACTAAGCACAAAAATTCCATATCGAGATTTCACCGGTAATATATGTTTTGAGGCCATCTGAATAAATAAAATTAAAAAAAAATATATATATTTTTAGAAAAAGGCCCGTGTCAGTCTGTGGACAGCATAACTCAAAAACGAAAAGTCGGTTAAAAACCAAAGTTGGTATTTAACTACCCTTTAAATGGAACATTTTTCGAAATTTTAATTTTCTTGAAAAGTTTTACTAAAATTTCATATGTTTGAGATATTTTTATGACAAATGAAATGTATATCTTGAATTTTCTGGCTATAGCCACTGTAGTCGTATTTACTCTGGAGACTTTTGCATAACTGGTAAACCGTTAGGGATAGACCAAATCTTACTGTACAAAAAATGTAGATCTTGCTAAAATACACAACTTATAACCAAATACATATTTTTTGTAGAGTGAACCATTTCGGAGATATGCCTTGTTATTTGTGTGAGTTTTGCAGAACTTATACTTCTGTCAAATGGAACATCGATATTCATTGTTTTATATGTTAACCGTGCAAAGAGAACGAAATTTGAAAGCTTTAAAAGATTTGACTGTCGCTCAAAGCCCACTGTACTCCCATATTCCCTTTTCATCTATAAGGAAATATGCGATGTGTGTGTGCGTGCGTGTGTGTGTGTGTGTGTGTGTGTGTGTGTGTGTGTGTGTGTGTGTGTGTGTGTGTGTGTGTGTGTAGTGTTTAACGCCCGCTTTTACTACATACGGCACCGCAGGCGGTGACAGTGATGATACATGTAATAAAGATTGAGAACCGGTGGAATGAGATGGCGGGGGAAAACTGGAGAACCCGGAGGAAACCCGCCCCAGCGCCGCTTCGTCCACCACGAATCCCACATGCGGTTGAAGGAGATAAGCAATAAGATAATTTCTGCAAATGTTTGTCTCAACTAACATGAAGATATTGGAATAAGCGATTGTAAGAATGGTTAGTACTAGAGTAGAGAAAGTCTTGTGATTGCAACACATCAGATTGTTAAAATAAGGTTTAAGCTCGGAATAGAGCACCATGTCGTCAAACTTATACCAGAAAACAAATCAGCATTTACAAAACAATTCTTGCTCGCTGATCTACATGTCATATTGTTATCCTCTTCTTGTCATTAATCACACGCAGAGAGAGAGAGAGAGAGAGAGAGAGAGAGAGAGAGAGAAAGGAAGTGAAATCTGTGAAAACTAATCATTGAAAAACCAGCAGAAGCACCCGGCGTTGCTCGGAGTATGGGTGATGTCGGGAAAACATAAACTTTTAATTTCTTTGCACTGGAGTAGATTGGACTGGGCTCGACTGGATTACAAGCGGAAGAGCTTCCACACTGTGCAAGCCAGAACCAGTGTATCTCAGACCCCTAGAGGAAGGGATGAGATGAGGGCGCCGTACGAGTGTAGCGGATCCGGGTGAGAGGCGCAAGCCAGTATGAGGGTCCCTAACCCGAGATGGAGTTGTTGTTGTAGTGTTTAACGCCCGCTTTTACTACTACGGCACCGCAGGCGGTGACACTGATGATACATGGAATGAAGATGGAGCACCGGTGGAATGAGATGGCGGGGGAAACCGGAGCACCCGGAGAAAACCCGCCCTGACGCCGCTTCGTCCACCACCCGAGATGGACATTCTTAGTTTCAACACCAGGATTTTCCAGGCAGCCACCAGTCGTATGGTTTCAACATTGATCTCTCCCAGCAGGTCAGGTGGCTACAATGCTGCCGCTACGTCCAGAACAGCGGAAGGTTCCTGGACAGCAGCGGCAAACTCACTTCTTTTTTATTCAGCGAACCTCAAACATGTAATATTAGAATTTTTGGGTGGAGTACAATACAATACTCCTCTACTTACACTCTAATACTTCTCCAAGTAATAAAGGAAGTAAAAATATAATCGAATTCCCAAATATCAACATGTTGCATCGTGGACAATATTCTGATTTCAAGTTTTAATGCAGAGTACGGCTGATGTTATTTGAAATGAAATCCTACAATCACATAATTTTTAATGGGATCGCCTCTACCGAGGTGTCTGGTTTATTCTTGTTTCCTTCTGCTTTAAAATGGCTCACTCAAGTTGATTTTAAAACACTTTGTTCTTTGTTTGTTGCAGCTGTGACTGTGCGATATCTCACAAAGAGGTACATTGGAGAGTACAGCTCCAACAGTGGTAAGTACAATTACCGTTTTATTTGCTCCAGACAACGCAAATACTAATGAATTTGCACCAGTTATAGAATCAGAAATTTGACTTAATGCTACTTCGTTTAATCTAGATTAGTTTAACAATGCGTCCCTCTTGAGAATCGAATCCATAGAGTTGTAAAATAAGAGATATGAGTTTTTATTCTGTGGATTTGTATTTCTTGGACATTATGATAAAAAACTACCGCAACTATAAAATGCTATTAAGAGTATCTAGGTCGGTGGACCTTAGACCTACAGAGGTCGGATGATGACCAATACCTGCTTGAACACGTAGGTGCCGTTATAATACCAATTGCAATCGGTTATAGAACCCGAGACTCCTTGGGCGGTGACCCCGTTTCTGGATAAATTAGCCTGCAAATAGACGTAGTATTTGTTTCTGTGAATATCACGAAGTAACGATTTAATGTCCAATATGAACGACCTGAAGGAAGGCAACAAATGGAAAGGGCATTGCCATAAATTGCAAACTCAAGACTGCATGAATGCGGAACGATAAGAAATTAGAGGGCTATAAAGAAATTCTTGTCGGAAGTAGACTATAATTGAGTTTTTCTTAGAAAATCGGCACCTCTCTTCATTTATCTGTCAACCTTTATCCTGATAAGGTCTCAATGACCCAAATAACATGCACTCGCTTCAATATCAATATGTTAAATCAATTGCTCAAGATCGAAAAATAGATCAGAAATATTAATTGATATTTGTACATATCAATTAGGATGTTCCATGAAGCTGTTCTCCAGCTCGTTTCCAGCCTTCTTCCGGCATCCCACGATAAAGTTAGGCAGAAATACCACCTCAACCTTATGAAACAAATATCTCAGCAATTGTACTGGTTGTTTTAACTCTTTTGTACATTTATTTCATTATGAATGCAAGTTTGTTATACCCTATCTGGTTAAGAGATGCTGAACTTAACAAAAACAAATTTTATGTAAATCTCGCAGATGATAACAGTTTTTGAAGGAAATCTAGCAGTTCTTCATGTAAGTTTAACGCTTAAAACGGCTGTTCACAAAAGCTGCTGAAAGTTCTAATAATGCATCCTTGAATCTTGCTACCTATACATATCGATGTGTTTAAATAATGGGTTATAATACTTTGTAGGCAATGTGCGTAAGCAATGTAGGAAATTCATTATAATGGATTATAATACTGTGCCAAAATGACAAATTTGTCTGGTTACTTTTCTATCATTTTGTTTTTCTTCAAAAACTTTTGCGCAAAAGCACGGTTCTCTTCTGCTAACGTTAGCACAGTCTGCAGTATTTCTTGATACATATTACAACTCACAAGACTCACTCCTTTGACTGTCTTTCTTCACTTTCCCTGTCTCTCAAAGACTACTCCGAGGATACAAACACTCTTTCTATCTTTCTTTACCTGACTGTCCTCCCCTTATGTAGGATTTACACCCCCTAGGACCTACAAGTCGGTGTCTATGGTCAGATGCCTGTCGGGGAGCAGACCTATGGACCTATGGACCTGAGAGAATGAAGAAATCCTTTATTTTCTAATTATTTATTATATTATATATGTCCTGTATTTTCTTTATTTTTATCTTTAATTTTATGAATATTAATAGCGGGTTTAAGCAGGTGGTCAGTCCAGCACCAGGTATGAGAGTGAGGAGGAGGTTGATATGAAATGCGGGCGAATAGGATGAATTGTGATGATGAAGCAATTGGTGGAATAAGTGGTGGGGGAAACCGGAGAACCTGAAGAAAACCCGCCCAGACCCCGCTTCGTCCACCATGTATACCACATGCGGGCCCTTGGGACTGAACTCGGGCCACCTAGGTGGTAGGTGAACGGTCTATCCGGTCGGCCCTGGTGCCGCCTGCTGCAATTACTCGACACTCAAAACTTCTTCACTTCAACGTGGCGTGTCTTTCACGACGGGAGTACCACACACACACGCACACACACAGCTGTCTCACACTCACCGACACACTGACCAACTCATATCTGTAACTCTCTCTTTCTCTGCTGTAAGACGGCAGTACCACACACACACACACACACACACACACACACACACACACACACACACAGCTGTCTCGCACTCACCGACACACTAACCAACTTATATCTGTAACTCTCTCTTTCTCTGCTGTAAGACGGCAGTACCACACACACACACACACACACACGCACACAGACACACACACACAGCTGTCTCGCACTCACCGACACACTGACCAACTTATATCTGTAACTCTCTCTCCCTTTCTCTGCTGTAACTCTCACTCTTTTTCTGTTGTTTCCACCCTTCCTTATACAGTGAGGATGACGTAACATGAACCTTTCCCGACTGCCACAAACACGCCGGCCGCCGGGTGCTTCTCGAAGGTTCCAGCAATCCTTTGTTATGCGCCTCGCTCATTGTTGTTAGTTATGTATACACAAACAGTCGGGCGAGTCACCCTGACCTTGAGCGTCTCTGTTTGCTCGCCGGCATGGTGTGTGGTGTGAAGCAGCTTAGCCCCGACCATCCTTTGTAATGCGCCGCGCCCGTCGTGACAATACTTTGTAAGCATTAGAAATTCTTCAGCCAAGTTCGACATTTAAAACAGTGGTTCAGAAAAACTACTGGGAATTCTAAAAATGCATCCTTGGGTTTTGCTCCCTAGACATATCTGATGTGTTTAAACAATAAAGTGTAATTCCCTGCAAGCAATGCAATTTGGAAACGAAAGTTCTGTTACAGCAGCTCCAATTCAAAACAGTTAATATCCGAAAGATGCTGAACTATCCTACATTGAGGTATTGTGTTTCTGTTTGACTGTGTTCGAGTAAATATGAAAACCGGATTCTTATCCAGTAGCACCTCCTGGCAGCAACCAAAAGAACCGTACGACGATCACACTTTCTGTTTTAATCGTTGTGGTTACACCATTCATTTAGTCACTATGCTATCTCTGATAAGGTTCAAAGGCCATCACAAATAATGCAGTCACATTTAATGCGGAGGTTGTGATTTAAACATATGTAATGCGTTATCAGATAGGCTGTAAGTGCTGTGTCCAGCTTTAAAAGGATTCTTCGATTAATGGAATGCAAATAAAAAGACTGAGGGGAAAGAAATAAGAGAAACTTACTACTAAGAAGGCTCTAGTGGGCTGTGAAATATTGTTGCCGCTTCAGTAACCATCCCCAGTGAAAGTGGTGTTGACGTCATCCCCAAATTGATGTATGTATGGTCCGTCCTTCCTTGTAAATTAACATCACCCTGTGCCTAAGGGTCACTTTATTTCCTTAGGACGCGTAGGCGTCCCGTTTTATATCTGCAACGTAAAACAGCTGGAAGTCTCGGTGCGATAATCTCATAAAGATGAAAGATAAAGTCATAAAACGTTCTTAAAGGTAGCTATAAACATATTGAAGTACAACCAACTCTTATATAAAGGCATGCATATTTGGAAGTTCTAAGAGACGCATATATTCGTTTGTTTGGGAATGTCACAACTCACTCTTGTTAAGCTTCTTAAGTGGCTTCCTAGTGTTCATAACCATGGGATTGGAGATCACATGAAATTGTACCTTCTACTGATTTTTCTTTCTCTACTACTCAGCTTTATGCAGAGAAGGTATTCCATTTGACCCAACAATCTTGAGATTTCAAGGAAAATGCACGTTTTCAGACTCTTGAATTTATAAACAATCTCTATATGTATTTGTGCCTAATCACAATAAAACGAATAAAAATAAATATAATTTTTAGACACATTTTAAGATTGCAGACGTCGATTTTTGGGGATTTCCCTCCAAATGAACCTCTACAAGGAAAGGGGAAGAACATTAGGCTTTATCAACTCGAAAATGACTGAAAATATTTTATTAAAATAATTATATGGTTTAAATAAAGTCATGATTAAGGTATATGTTTTAAATATTCTATAAAAGATCCTCTTTATTCCTAATGCATAGTTGTGCAACGGAAAATCCGAAATGTACAAGAAAGAATAATTGTAGATCTCGCTAAGATATACAATTTAGGCGAAGCTAAATCTTTTTGTGGATTAATTATTATTATCAAAATTTTCTTTGTTGCTCATTTAAAGGTGTCCACACCTGGAAACTTTTAGTGGATATTCCCTTGTTGCTCATGAGCTTATTCAAAAGTCGCATTTGCACATCATCAGTAGATGCTACCGTTTATAAGGTCAACCACTAATGAATTCTTCTTTATCTGATAACCCTCCCTGCATATAGGTCTTACACCCCCTAGGACTTACAAGCCTGTGCCTAAGGTCGCGGAGCAGACGAACCTATGGACCAGACAGTGAGGAAGAGTGAGGAAGAGGATGATATGAAATAAATTGATGAATGGAAAGGTTATGATGGAGCAGTGGTGGAATAAGTGACAGGGAAACCGGAGAACCCGGAGAAAACCCGCCCAGACGCCGCTTCGTCCACCACAAATACCACATGCGTGTCCCTGGGATCGAACCGGGTGATAACCAAACGGTCTAACCGCTTGGCCACAGCGCCTCCTAATGAATAATTGATTGTTTAAAACAGATAATCCTTGCATGGGTAATGTTTGAGAGGTAGAATACATACACTCTGGGGCATTTATCCCAGAAATTATATTCCCTTGTGATCTACCGGGGAAAAACGAATCAGTTGGAGAATTTAATGGCAGGCTGGCAAGTTGCCATGGTAGCTCAGAGGTGAAAACAGCCACGCGTAGAGCTGAAGATCCATGGTTCAAATCCCGGCTATGGCATTTAATTTTTCAGCCCTGATTCTACCTCTCAGATACTATCGTTAAAAGAGCTGAAGGTTTACCCAATGCACTATGCATATTTTAACATGTATTACTAAGTGAAATTATTTCTCGCGAATATTTTTCATTTTAATGAGGGTACAGGTCAAAAATAGTCAGATATAGTGACTTACTGAAAATAATTGCAATAGGTAGAGTAAGTCGTGTCAGTCTGAGGTTTCTTAAAAATATTATTGACTCATAAGACTAACAATTAGTATATAAAGAAACGATAGACACATAAATAAACAGTTGCAATAAACAATTTTCACTTATTAAAATCAATGCATAATGTAGAAGCACGAGTTATAATTTTATCAGGGGACAAGAGGTCGTTATTTAGAAAAATTCCGTGTTCACGACCGAGCGAGATGGTTCCAAGGTAACGTGTGAGGATCGCATTTGGGAGGTCGTGGTTTCGATTCCCAGGGCCGAACTATCTTAATCATGCTTTTTTTTCGAGGGTTTCCCAGGATTGCTAGGTGAATGCTGGTAAGGCTAGTTATATCCCCTAATTTCATGACCCCATTTCACCTTATCATTCCACTTCACCTTTCATATGCTTGGTTGTGTCAGGGTTCTAAGTTTTGGCGGGAGATTCGGCGTGCAAGGCAGGTGCTTACTCTCTGTAAATTCTCGTTCTCCGGATCCTGGGAGGTCTTCGAGCCCTGGCTCCCTCAGGGGACCTGCGAGGCAGCGGGAGAGAGAGGAGTCGGTGTACGAGTCGCTACCGGGAAGTTCCAATCTAGAGACACTGCCCTCTGCTGTCGTATCTCCTCAGGTCCGACTACCCCCCTTACCCTCTCACCTCACCCCCCCCCCCTCCCAGGGTGCGTCCAATCAGCGGCACAAGTACAATATACTTCATTGGTCGAGATGCTAAGTTTATCCTTCCGAAACTTGTCTGTTCTACTATCTATCCGTGTTAAGGAAAAATCAATTAGTAATGTAGTTAAGATAAATATGGTTTCAGTGAACTCATTCACCAAGAAATTCATTAGCTCTATATTTGGCTAATTATGTAGAGCTTAGTAATCAGAACTCACAATGTACATGAAAAATGCATGTGTACCAGCTTTGGGTATTAGAAAGGAAAGGGATTCTTAGAATTTAGCAAGCTATAAAGTAAAAACGATATTCCAAATGTGAATAAGAAATTAAGATTTGTCAAGTATAATGTACCAATTTTGGTGGGTAGTCATGAAGCAGTTGGGGCTTATGTTGATAAACGATCGTGCGTTTCTAAAATTCGAGCCTTTTCTTGCACTAGTGTTCTCTGTGATCGATTATGGGCCGTCCGTGGCGCCCAAAGATCGCACGCGGTTGTGTTACACATACTAGGCGGTTGCCGCAAAAGGATTCTTCGTTTTTGCATTTCAGCAACTCACCGCAACTTACGCTTCTTGTTGTTATTAAGGAAAGAGTTATTTTAAGCCGTAAAGCTAGTGATACGTCAGATATAATACAGTAATTATTACAATTTCCCTTGCCAAGTTTCGAAACAATTTAATTCTTTATCCTCAAACGTTTGGCAACTCGCTTCAAAAGCTCAATTAAATTTATCAATGTACATGTCCAACCTTCTTTCGCTGCTATTGACATGAACACAATAGAGAAGATCCTCTCAATATATATATATATTAGCGAAAGAATCTGCTGTTACCAAGCTTACAGGTTGTGCATTCACACTGTTGTTAAAGATTGTGTTTGTTAAGTTACACCTCAGAGTCACCAAAGTATAAGATGTGACAACGTCTACGCGACCAGTTGGCACACTAAAAGGCAGTGGGATGAAGAAGCCCGTTAAGGCTTGGACAATATTATAACTTGCGTTGTCTATTCTCAGATACACCCACACATATCCCGAGAGAAAATTTCCATTATTCGTCACTGTAGCAGCCGGTAGCAGAAGAGTGAACAAAGACAGAGATACTGGAGGCGGCCTCAAGAGTGTTGCACAAATGGAAGATTTCATCAATCTGTTCGTGACGACGTTTTCACCATATACCTAAGCTAAGTTTTCACATAGTGATCCGTTGTGCCTATGTCCCCGTTATGTGCTGCGGTCTGGAGCTACCATGGAACATTTCCCCTTTAATTTACGAAGAGATCCCATTTTCCAAGACTATGCTGTCAACCTTCACTTCTGAGATTTTACGACAGTGATCGTTGCGCTATCAAAGGGGGGGGGGGGGGGGGAAGGGTAATTCTTCGTATAGAGTTTCAGCCGATACAGCTCCAAAAAGAATAGTAATTTCAAATAAACATCCAAAAATAATCAATTATCTCCAAGAGTAGTTTGCTTGGCCATAACATCAAAACACTCTTGGTCCTCTGTTACGATGACTGATTCGTATTTGACTGATTCACTTTATTTCCACATCAAATCATAATTCTTGGTTTCCGGGATATTGGATAGGAATACTCTCCTCCCAAATGCGTGGCGTTTTGTCGCCCTTGGCAGTCACTCACATATTAAAATAATGTGTTTTCGTTATGCTTACTGTATTCGAGATAACATTGGGTATACAGAGGTCGATATCGAGTAAGAATACGATTTTCACAACAGTATACGGTAGGACCACACTGGGAACGTGGCACTCGATTATGAGTGGACTGAAGATGGTGCCCTGGTATAGGATATTCAGCGGCAAGGGTATTCAGTCTACAGAGACGGGTGGCAGTCCCTAATATCTCCTGGTTCTAAGACCCAATACACTACTGGAGATGCCTAGTGTGGGAGATCAAAGATCTACGTAACCAGAAAGTCCTCTGTCTCCACGGGGAAACTTGGAGCAAACATTTGCGCCATCCGTCTGCCATCGCCTCCGCTACGAAATCTAGAAGCACATGAGAAGGAAAGAAGTGGATGGGAAATGGAGTAAAGTAAATCCGGTAGATCACACATCACGAAAAGCCCAATGCCAGAGTGGGCGATCGACGGGAAATGAACTCGGGATCTCCCGAATGCGAGCCCCACATTTTACTGTGGAACAACTCGCTCGATATGATGCCTGAAATATGTGATGGAGAGCTGGGACACATAGAACTGTGTCAGTTCAATTGAAGCCAGTTGTAGCGAGTCCCAAATACAGTATAATATGGTTCTGCGGTTCCGTACTGACAACACTGTTGAGAAAGGTCAGCAGTCAGCAGCTAAGTGGCTATGATGCAACATAATATTGCTACTGTTCCTTTTACCTTGAGAGCCATCAGCCTTGCACGCAATCGTTACCATCTGTTTGGGCTACTTAATTTGAACCCACACACTACAACGGAATGTTGTATCTCGCCTCGCACATGACCGATATATTTAATGAATATAGATCACATTAAAGGAAGATACCATTAAATTGGTAAACTCATGGCATTTTAAATTACGACTGTTTTTTGAACATTGAGAAATAAGTTTGTAATTTCTACTTTCTCTACTACGTATAGTTAAGGGGGGGGGGGGAGAAGTAACTATTGTATTCGAACCACAATTTCAATGTCGAGATTTCACCGGAAGCATATTTTTGAGGCCCCCTGAATAAAAAATAGCATTTTAGAAAAAGGTCCATGTGTGTGTGTGTGTGTGTGTGTGTGTGTGTGTGTGTGTGTGTGTGTGTGTGTGTGTGTGTGTGTGTGTCTGCCTGTGAATAACATAAAACGAAAAGTCGGTTAAAAAACAAAGTTCGTATTTAAGTTTAATATCCTTCAAGGATGCGACAAGAAGATTTTGAAGAAAATTCCTCCACCCTAAACTAACCTTTACATGGACATTTTTTGAAGAATTTAATTTTCTCAGAAATGCCTCTATTTTGATTAAAATGCCATATGTTTAAGATATGTTTACTCCAAATAAAATATGTATTTTGAATTTTCTGGCAATAGCCCATGTAGTCCTGTTTACTCCAGATGGCTTTAGTATAACTGAACCGTAAGAGATAGACCAGATCGTACTGCACAAAAATGTACATCTCATTAAAAGATACAATTTATGTCCAAGTGTATTTTTTGGAGTGAATCATTTCGGGATATTCCTTGTTATTTGTGTCAGTTTTACAATATATGTACTATTCTCAAATGGAAGGTCGTTATTCACATTTTTATGTCTTGGCTGTGCAAAGAGAATGGAATTTCAAAGCCTTCGTATAGCGACCAGCTTTGAAGGATTTGACTATCGCTTAAAGCCTACTGTAGGCCATGACAAGGCATTTGATTTCCACGATTCTGTTATAAGGAATTAGTAATTCTTATTACTTGGTAACATATGCATACATATTTCTTGTTCCCTTAAGTTCAGAAGATACGCACTGGTTTGTGGAAATATTAATAAGAAGAGTTTTATATCCAGGAATGGTTCATTACGATTTATGGAAACGTATACATTATGATGGTTTCGAAATGGTTATATTTACATTGAGTGTCACACATGTGATTTTCTCTACTGATTGCAACTGTACTTAATTCCTTACAATTCGCAATATTCAAATAAGAAATGGCTTTTTCACTCGGTTATATTATTCATAGCGCAGGTTTTATCAGAAGTAAACTCAAATTAAGCAATATGCATGATATGGAAAACAAAGCACAGCTAGGCCAAGTGCGTAGTTTTGCGTGTCTGCGTCACATTTAAGCGGCCCGGAGTTTCTAATCCAGGTTAGGGTTAGTAACCCGGATAAAGTTTCTTTTCTGGGATTTTTTTTTTATCCTAAAAGGACGAATGGTCTATGGACCCTTGGCTCATTTAAGTATAATTTCAGAAACAAAATTGTGCTTGACTGCCCCTGCAGTCGAGTGACTTGAGACCTTGGGTTCGAATTCCCGGCTGGAGGTGAAAAGAGTAATTCTTTATCACACACAGAGTCTGAAAGTATGAATGAGGGAGCGAATATTAGCGTGAAACCCTGCGTTAAGAAACCCTACAGTTCACCGAGTTGGTTCTAAATTCAAAGCCCGCTTTATGGACAAACAAGTTGAAGGAGGATATACAAATGAAATTAAAAAGAAAGAAACGAAACGAAAAAGCAATATGCTTGTACTATTTCATTTTTTATTCAGTTTCGGGTGCTTTTAACAGTTATAATTGTAAACTGCACTTTAGCATGAATAAAAATACAGATCATCGTTTAACCTAATCTGCTACAGTGCAGTTAAACAGTGCAATATTCCCTAATTAGAACATTATATTTATTTTATTAATAACAATAATAATATTTGGCTGGCTGAAAATATTTACGACCTTACTGATCCATATGTGTTTTCAGGGGTTTCCCCGGTCGCTAGGCGAATGTTGGGAAGGTTAATTCCTTCTCCCGAATTTCCCATACCTCACTTCTCATCTCACTTCAAATTGCATCTTTTTGTTGTTTCGGGGTTGCAAGTGTCGGCAGGTATTTCGACATTGCATGGCAGGGAAAAAGGATGCCCTCTGTAAACCCCTGTCCCTGGCGGGATATCTCCGGTTTCCGAGTCCCCCGTGGGTACATGCAAGCTAGCAGAAGGGAAGGAGAGCCGGTTATACTAGTCACCGGCGGGAAGCTTAAAGCCTAAAAATGGTATGGACTGTCGTGACTCCTGGTTCGTCCACCCTCTGCCCCTGTCACATCATATCTACTTCCCAGGTCGTCCTCTAGTGAGTCAGAATTACAAAAGACACGGTACCGAAATCCCCTCCGCTGATCTTACCTTACCTTACATACATCTACATCTGAACTAACACTTTATCACTGCAGGCATTAAATAACACGTACACTCTACCCCATTCACGCAATATGTTGATCTGTATGGAGGAATGACTACGAGTGTGTTGATGTCTTCTCAACGTTTGTGGATGTACTGTATTACTTACGTGTTCTCCTCTTTTACTTTAAGGCTGATGACAGAACTCCCCTTTTGGTAACCCCCTTCCCCCACTATGCTGCTCGTTTGATGGTTGTTAGACGGTTAAGTCTAACTCATAAAAGGTAGTCCCTTATTAACATTATTATGTTTGTGTTCAGTTTACTTGGGAGATTCTTGGTCGAATGTTAAGGTGTTTAGTTACTCTTCAGTCTACTTTAGACAACGAGTTTGAGTGCAATTATCATAAAGTATAGTGCGAGGGCTCTGTATGAATACATCCAGCACGAATTTTTTCCTAATTGACATAATGCAGAGCCTTAGAGGCCATAGCTCACGTGTAAAAAGTAAGCCTCACGTGACAACAGAACACTATCCGCAAATCATTACCAGTTTAGACTCATGTGGTGAATCATACTTGGACCTTGACCTACAAACAGAGTCGGTAGTTAAACTACTTTGTAGGGCTTTTGACACAAGGTGGTTATGTACTCGCTGAGGAGAATGCGGCAGTAGTAAGTTTATTGAGGTGAAAGGTTCATCCCTGACTTGCGATGATACAATCAGAACATTTCAGGATTTGGACGAGGTAGAGGCAGTTGCAAAATGTATTTTGACCCGCTTGCCCCCTTTCTGTTGGAAGGCGTGTATCACAGCGTGCAGATTTTGATCGTCATTGATTTAACAGCCAAAGCCACTGCACTCAAGGTAGCCGATGTTCCAAGTAGCCTACCTTCTTCTTCCTGAATACGGTCCCAAGGAGGTTTCTAAAGCTATCTCATTGTGTATTGAGGTACATGCGTGCAAATCATTCTAAATAAATAGGATTCGTGTCTATCTCACAGCTAATAAAGCAGTCAGAAATGGAGTCTAATATGCGGTTTGGGAAAACTGACATAAGGTCACTTAGTTAAGTGGCTCTAACTTATGTAGCATCCTGTTCAATACGCGTCACTTTGATCTCTCACTCTGATAGAAGTTGGAAAAGTTGAATCAGATTTGAAAAAGTTCAATGCTATGCCTGGAATTTAAATCACAGATCTTCAGCTATGAAGATGAGTTTCTGAATTACCCCATTTGTCTTGTTAGGTGAGATGTATTTCTTCCTGTAAAATATTAAATGAACTGTTTATACGATATTTGTATAAAGATATTCTCTCAGTGATCACATTATTCAGTAGCTCATCACGCTAGAATAAGTGAGCTCTCCCTTTTGATAGGAGGCCTTTGCCCTCCACGGACATTTTAGGCTATTTTCAAGTTTCGATCTCACAATGCCGCTTTTACAAAGTATCCCACTGAAGCTACTGAACCATGCATATTGCTTAATGCCATAATCCAACTGATGATTAGTGAACATAACCTGCCCATGTCTTGCAATGATAACTATGTTTAGTAGGTAAAAAAAAAATAAGGTCGCTCGAGGTATCCCGCGAGTCGCCCAGTTCTGCCTATCCCATCCTTTATACCCATGGGTATGGAGAAGATTGCTGTAGGAATAGGAGAGATACGGACGGATAGGGTTCGACAATGAAGCCAGGCTTATTTTACCTTGACTCCAGCGAGGCACCGACGGAAGAAGGACAAGATGAGAAGAGACACCGGGCGGCCAGATCCGGACTAACGGCACAGACATAGATAGAGATCCCTAAAGTTTTCCAAGTTTGACGACATCTCGAAATCTTTAGGTCTTCCGGGACCAACTCAGGGGAACTACGGCGTGGGGACCAACGCCACCAGATGCCCTCCCTTTTCCACCTGGATCCCACGGACAACGAGGAACGGAAATATTCCTGTGCCCATATCATCCCTACCAAACTGCTCCTAACGCCTTCGTTGACTCTTGCGACCCTGAAAGAATCATCGGGATGAACGATGAATGAAATGCTTAATGAAGTGAAATGGAGGGACAAAATTCGGAGGATGTAATCATCCTTCCAAGCATTCGTCTGGTAACCCGGGGAATCCCCGAAAAAATCCATGGGTCAGGAAGGTCGGCTACGGGAATCGAACCCACAATTTCCCGAATGCGAGCCTCTTACGCTACCGCGGCGCAGGTATACTGAATATTGTCAATGTTTTCAAGAGAAAATAAAAATAAAAATAATAACGTAACCATTTCGGGGACAAAACCGCTCCACACAAAACAAAAGCTGATCTGTTTCACTTATATGACCTTATCTTCACGTTATTGTTTAATTCTATATAGCCTCTACAAGCCATATAAATTGTTATTGATATCCATCAAACTTGACACGGATAAGCTTTAACAGAAGCTGAAAATTACTGTCTAGCTTATAATTCGAAATTCTACTCTCTTTCACAAAATTAATTATTTAATTAAGCTTTCTAAGCCTGGCAAGAAAGATAATCGTATTGGCAACATAGGAATAACTACGTACTTGCGTTTTCACAGCATCACAAAATAACAAAGGAACGGCGAGATCGTGTAATATTCGTTGATTTCTCCGGCATCGATCATGGCTTATTAACAGTCACATTTGGTCTTTGTTTTGCTTTGATATTCTTGTGTTTCTTAGAAGTTCTGTGTACGTTGGTTACTGAGAAGGTTACATTGTCTTCGAATGCCTAAAAAAACGTAATGCTATTGCATACGCGTAGCCCAAAGGTTAAATGTCGTAGGGATAAACCATCAAACCAAGGACAATGCCAGATAGTGACAATCTAATTTGTATAAAATTGTATAGGTCACCGGCTGAAACAAATTCTAGCATTTTAAGGGCCCTGGATTGTCATTAGGAAACTAAGTAAACTAACACATGACGCTACCATAAACCCTGGTTGCACAATAACTACCGAATGATTGGTTACCAAAATTGAGTTTATTGTACTTTATGTATTTCTGCAATAATGATTATAAAACTAATAAGTTAATGAAGTCGTGTAAAATTGATAGAAGTGCCACTCTCCGTTTTAACTCAAATGTTGTAACTCGTACTTCACTGCAGTTTCTTGCAGTAGTACTTGTGGTTGTTCAATAGTGCTTCTGCATAGTGTTTTCCTTTGTCTTTATGTATTTATTTCATTTTGTTGTTTGTAGTATGTTAATAATTTTAATTAACGCTTTGTATAAGTATATTAAGTAATCATTTTTAAAGGGTTCAAACAAACGCAAAGCAATGGGGCAAGTGCAACCTGCAGGGATAAATCAAACCATGAGTAACGCTGGTTATTGCAGCTAGTAAATGATAATAGGTGAATTACACGTTTCGTGGTAAGTGCAAGAGAGATACAAGAAATCGAAGGGACAATGAAGCGTTTAAAAGCAGGTGGCTGTCTGTCTGTCTGTCTGTCCGTCAAGGTAAGGATTCCGACACGTCAGCTGATGGCCTATTGTGCGCCAGACCATGGGGGAGACAAATGATATGAAAGTATCCTACAGGTGACCAGAAATCATCACAGGCGGAACTACAACTGTGATGGGTCCCTAATAGGTGCAGGCAAGTTCTTCAGTCAGAGTTCCATGTCACCACAGAGAGCCCACCACCTGCCCGTTTGGCTGAGCAATCAGTCCTCCTGGGATGGCGGCCAGCAACAGTGTCTTCCCTCAGCCGAGCACCGCATTTCCAGAGCGCAAGAATCATCGCAGCGGAGTTCGCCGGCGAATCCGCTGGCTCTTGTAATCTGGAAAGACCAAATAGAGAGAATGAAATGAAAGGAAGTGAAACGGGGATGTAAGGAAACTGTCCAAACTACGACTCGCCTGAGTGACCCGGGAAAATCCCCGATAAACCTAAGGTCTGTAAGGTCGGCCGCTGGCACAGAACCCATGACCTCCTGAATGCGAACCACAAAGGTTACCGTGTGGGGCATGCCGCTCGGGAGCAGGCGGCTAATTCTGACTTTCCATGACATCTCGAGAAACAACTGAATGAGGCAGGTACTTCAAAAACTGGGGAGTTAAAAAAACTTCGAACAAATAAAAACGGGTATTTTGGCATTGGTTGATGCTACAAAAAAGTATTGCATATAAAATGTGTATTTCAAAGAAATCTGCATTCATTGTGTCGTAACTCTTCTCTGTCTCTTAAAGTTTACCATGATACAAAATTCCTTCTTCGCAGGCTATTCCCATAAAATTCAATACGATCATTCTATTCGCCATACAAATGTGTTAAATCTATGTTATTCTAATAAAAATTCTTAGAGCTATTTTTGAGAAGATCGGAAATAACATTTTCTTATCAAGAATCCTGTAGAGTGGAGAGATTTTCTTCAAAATGTTCGTGTCGCATCTTTGGAAGATACTGAATTTAAAATGTATTCAATTTTAGTGCTTATCTGACATTTATTTTTTGAGTTATGCTATTCGGGCGCGCACACACACACACACACACACAAACACACACACACATTCTCAGGAGGACTTAAACGTTTAATTCTTATTCAGGAAGTTTCAAAACATGTTTCCGTTGAAATCCAGGTATTGATTTTTTGGGTAGAATGCAATGCTCCTGTTTCTACTAAATACATGGTAGAGAAAATAACCATATAGGTTCATGTATACAATATGCACTAACGCAATGGTTTGAATATTGTTATAACCTGTTCCCAGAGTACGCTATGTTACAATTTAAGTTACAAGTATGTGTATCGTGTGAGACTTTGGAATCGTTCTAATAGAGGACAAAACTCCCTACTCACTACTCCACGTGTTCACACTTCAATACCTGTCTTCTAGTCCGGGTACTCTGGGGTCATTAGTTTGGCAGAAAGCATTCGAACTTCGCCACACAATAAAAATATAGGAAATGCAAGAATAAACATTTAATCCCCAATTAAACGTATTTAAGGTTCCTTTCTCATTTCTTTCTCTATGAAAGTGTGAGTTGTAGATAACACAAATAATGAAAATTTGGGCACATAAGAACCGTGACTGATTCCTATGCTTGTTATTGTTTCGTAAGAGTGAGGTCAACATTCGTTTCCGTGAGGTCTACCTGCACTGCTTTACCCCTCCCAACAACTTGTCCCGCACTCTCAGTTAAAATAAAAATGTATGGCTTGCATGTGCCACATGTACTTGGAAGTACTATCCTACCTGAAAGCATATTACTCTTAATAAGTCAAATTATGTCTGCAAATGTATTAAGCACTGATGTGATGTTGTTCATTATATTATCCTGAATTATCAACCACATGTCCGCAGTTATACCCCTAATACTTCACATATACGTATACTATTACACACACGTGGTCGATTTTAGAGTAGTAACTGTGTACAATTCACAGACAAGAAGAATGCTGCTAGCTCAGGAGTGAGGGGCCAGCACAAGTAGTCTACTCACGTTGACTACTACTGTATGCCAAATTGCCAATTGTAGCAGATTTCTGTTGTGCTGAAACGAATCAAGACGAATTTATATACTCATGTTGACAGTTCATTCTACTGCTATGCCGTCCCCTCAAAAAGCTGTTACTTCCTTGGTTGGTAACTCTGTGTGTGTGTGTGTGTGTGTGTGTGTGTGTGTGTGTGTGTGTGTGTGTGTGTGTGTGTGTGTGTGTGTGTGTGTGTGTGTGTGTGTGAAGAGAGGAGAAATAATTCTTTAGGTAGGACAATCCTGTTGTTACAACATTGTTGTTATCTGCGGACTATATATCGTTTAGTTTGTACTCACATTCCTCACATTCTGTGAATAGCCTCATCGATCGTTATGAAGTGGATAAACGTTAGTTTATGTACCAGCTTATGTCTCCAAGATACGGAGATATGAGATTTTCCCAGGGATTTTTTTATCCTTTATTTTATCGCTGACTTGTTTTTTATACGCTAGACGCGGGATCAACAAAATTATTTTTCGAAAGACCTTCCGAGATATACAAGCTATTACCTGAGCTGTTTACAACGGTAATAATATTGAGCTTTCGGAATTGCCACGGTCTGACTTCCAGGCCAAGGTCGAGAGCCCCTCTATATGTTAACAATGTAAATATAACATATAGGGCTAGAAGTTGGTGCTTGAAACCACACTAATGAGAAACTATAAAATGCGTACGAACAGTAGGTACTCTGAACAAGAACTAAAACACACATACATATTTCTAGCCTCATATGTTATGTTTATATAACATATTTATAGTAACGACAACTATGATGAAAATAGACGTACTTCGTGGAATAATATCATGCAGTTTACAAAGTGTCTCGGCAGCATGCAGATAGCATGAAGCAGCACTTTATTCATCAAGACTAAGCGATGTTGTGATGGACAGTGGCTATGGTGTCATACGTAGGTATCTGAGTTATGAAAATCATGTGAAAAGTAATATATTTCCCAGAGATCTGCTCTTAAGCTATTCATTCCAGAGACCAAATTTTAAGCAGGACTGTTGTATTTGATGCTCCAAGTAGCATAATTTATGCATACAAATTATTAATCCTCTGTTGATCCTCTGGAAGTCGATAATTTGTTCGTATCCAAAAAGTTCATAAATACATTCAGAAAAAGTTAGCAAGTGCTTAAAATGAATGAACCAGTAGGCTGTAAAGGCGAGGAGGAGAATGGTTTCTTGCTCTCGATCTAAATTGGATCTGTAATTGCCAGGAGGCCGTGCTCGGGGCAAGGAAGGCGCCTAGGCAGCACGAGCTGAGAAAGTCATGCAGCATCACGGAGGCCGTTCACACTGTGACTGGCAACATTGCCTAGTACCGTGAGCACGATTCCATTTTTCATGAATAATTTCCGCGAGAAAATGTATCTATCTTCAGCTCTTCTCGTGATTCATAAAACATCTTTCCAGAGCATGCTTTCCTGGTTTACACCACGTATCATTCACCAAAAATGTCCATCACGATAGCAATTACCCGCTTTATGACGTTTCAAAAGAAAATTTGTGACTTAATAGAAGAAATAAATAATTTTGTCCTTATAAGGCTGCAACTTCAATTAACACAGTCTTTTTCTGTTTCTGTACAGAAAATCTGACAGAGATCTGACAGTGGGGTATCATAAAGTGAGGGAACCGTGTGATGTTGAGGGTACAAAGTACCATCTTGGTATCTTAGTATGGACAAGACCATTATTGGCAACGCTGCCCAGTGGTAGTCAACTCCGATGCATCGTTCTCATCCAAGTATCACTTCTTAAAGATTCATTCACTAATACGAGTATTTATGCTTGAGAGGGAAAAGAAGACGTTAGGCAATCATATTACATAGAGATGTAAAAGCTAGGAAGACCAAAAAAGAAAAAGGAGCTTTTCTTACAGGTTACAGCTTTAGGGTCTTTTCTTTGCGTGAAGAGAATTGGACGCTCAATAGGCTCCCTGCCAGTTTTCTTTTTATGGTAAAACTTAGTCTTGGATCGAATTTTATTTCGTGTCAATTGGCAAAGCGGAAAACTCTTCTTTTAAAGAAAAGCGGCTACAATGTAGCCAATGAAAGATAAAAAAGAGAAGTTATTAGCGTGGTTTTCATGATTTCATCAATAATTTTATAACGCTCAGTGCATATTCAAGGTACAGTCTCTCGAAGAATTTATTGAAGCCGAATAAATACTGGAGATTTATTGGAACATTTTCTGACACTCTGCTCCTAGTAAATGTATATCAGTATGTAACTGAGCAATGTTCTTTTTTCAACGCCGTTTTGGATTGAAACAAAGGAATGAAGCGCTCATAAAATTGCAAGCTCAGCATTTTGAACACCCGACCTAAGTAAGGTAAATTCCAAAATTAGCAGGCATAGGTATTCTTAAACAGTTGACTTCAAGTTACCTACAGTCAAACCACATATCAGTGCAGAGAATGTAAACAGTAGTTGCCAAGAGTCACTGCGGACAGAGTAACATAGTTTGGTGAGCGCTGTCTACAAATACTGATAGACAGTACGAAAGACTGGAGTGGTTTGTAAGCTGAGACTTAAGCCCTGTTAACAGTTCAATTTCATTTCGTTTCGTTCTGGATTTAATAATTAAAAATTCCTATACCAGGTTATGAATTTTCTAACCGCAAATTGGACCTGTTGCAGATAAAAACCTATATTATAACATGCGATGTGGGCTGCAGTTTTCGGTCTTTTTACTGACGGGAAGATCTGTCAGTTAGTGCATTTTTTCTTCCCTTCTTGAATTATTTTGAATCAAAAGTCCTTGTCTTTCACGACGGAATTAGCCGCAATAATAGCGATGAATTTTGTTTCGCGTTAAAACGTCTCAGAATTGCAAATGGCGAGTTGTGTGCCACGGGGTCTTGAACACAGGAAAAGGACTTCGCATGCTTCAAGGAAGCAGAACGTGCTCTGTTTGCTCATACGTTTGCCTTAGAGCGAACGCCGACGCTGTGTCGGTCAGTCCGAGATTGTTATGGCTCCTTATATCAGCTGATCAGGAAGAGAGCGTTACCGACCCGTACCTATCTTAGGTTCCCGTTGGGGCATCCGCCAGGAGCAATATGCTCATCAGCACCCATTTGTCCGTAACGGCACCTCATGAATTATTCATCATCCTCGCCTTTTATTGGGACAGAATCACTTGTTTATCTTGTTGCGGGATTGATTGAGGGTTTTGCAAAGGGGCAGCGCGTCAACAACCTGCCAAGTTGTGAAACAGAACAACGAACCCGGCAGTGCGCCCAGAGCCAGCCTGCTTCACGTCGTAGTGTCAGGAATAACCACGGCAATACGTCCTCCTCTTTCGTGGGGTAGAGGTCTAAATATTTCTTATTGTCAGAGCAACGTAGTTCCTGTACTACTTCCCGAATGCCAGCCCAAACACATTACCGGAGACTCGTCTCAGTGCAATATTTGGCGAAATATACACGATGAAAAAGTTAAGTAGGTGCGGATATTTATTATTCTCAGGATTTATGAAAGTGCCCGAAAAGAATTATCCTGCAAGGCAAAAACAACAGAATATCTTGCAGAAACATGAAAGTGAGAGAGCCTTAAGGAAAGATTGCACGAATCACGGACTTTCGCGAAGGAAAATATTCTATTGCAGGAAACTTTGTGTGTTTTGTTGAACGTATTCGGGTCACTCGGTGAGAGATAGATCGTGGGTTCGAATCACGTTCCGGTAGAGGCTTCACTTGTGAGATGAAACCGATCTTGTGTAAGACTATGCAGGTGCAACACGGATACCTTTAGGAGATGTAAATGAGGTGCAAATGTGGGAAGTATGCAAATTCTCACACGGTGCTAAAGTGGCCCGAGAATTAACAACATGCGCCGACGTTCACCCAAAGGGTTTTTTGTTGGTCTGTCTGAGTACTGCTTGTAATATGACATGTGCCTGCAAGCGAAACCACAGACAGTTTCGAAAACATGGAAAAATTGATTTTAGTTACACTAAGAAGCATAGAATAATGGTAATCAGTTTTATTGGCTTTTGTTTTTATGTGTTAGAAGATATCACGGGTGTATGGCGTGCGCTCACGCGCGTATATAGCCACGCAAAGGCGTTTAAATTCATGACCGAATACGCTAGCCGATGAGGCCTCAGTTAAGAAGCGGACAGAATTATGATATAAGAGAAATACAGCAACAACAATAGTAATGTTAATAAAGCAGCAATAATAATAATAATAATAATAATAATAATAATAATAATAATAATAATAATAATAATAATAATAATAATAATAATAATAATAATAATAATAATAATAATAATAATAATAATAATAATAATAATAATAATAATAATAATAATAAGAAGAAGAAGAAGAAGAAGAAGAAGAAGAAGAAGAAGAAGAAGAAGAACAACAACAACAACAACAACAACAAGCTGGTAGTTTTGTTTTCATTTTCCTTGCCCAGATGTAGGAACCTGGTAAAAGCATCGCAACTTAGATATCCTTCCTTATGCAGATTTCTCAGCAGTTGAATTACGAAAAACACTTTCATTTCTGTAGTATTCCAATAAATGGCTAAACGCTTCTTTAGTCGCTTCACTTGCAGCTTACAAGACTCATAAGAAAAGTACAACTTCGGTTCCTTATTATGTAGACGACGCACTTGTGTTTTCAGAACGTTTCTTCTTTGCTCTTCATCTCATTGTATTTTCTGTAACTGAGAAATCTGAAAAATTACCAGAGACTTGTTGAAGAAAAATATTTAGGTTCATTAAAGTATAAGGTTCATGTCAAACAAATCATTTCTGTAGCTCGTTCCCGAAACATTTGGTTCCTCTTGTGTATTTAACTTTTTCAGTCTACTGGTGCATTGACCACTGAAACAATTCAAATAATGGTTAGGCAAAAATGTGTTGTGTTTGGCGTAAAGTGGGTAGAAGAATTACCTTTTACATGGATGAAGAGATCTGTGCTACAGTCAGATTATTTTTCTTTGTTTACCATTTGGAGCATCTAGCAGAGGAACTATTGTTGAAGCAATGAATGCAAATAGTCATTTTGAGGTTGCCGATATATAAAAAATATGTAGAAAACTGTCTATATGTGTATGTGTTCGTGCTTTATTTTTTTATTTTTTTATTTTTATTCTTTTTTAACGACTCCAATGGTTTTGGCTAACGTATATTTGAGATATTTGTGTGGCAAATCAGATACGTATCTTGAAGTTTCTTTGAAAATTCCCTGAAGCCCTCTTCATACTGACTGTTTGTCCAATTTTGTAGACTGAGACGACGTAAAAGATAGACAAGATTTACTATAGGAAAAGCCTAGAGTACATGAAAATAGTGAAGTTGGTCTAATACATAGTTTTTCATAGCGTTAGCCACTTTGTAAATATTGGCTACAGTTTCGCAAATATGTCATCTGACGGGTATGTTTGAAAGTTAGTGATTCTTCATTTTTCTTTCCATTGTACAGGGATATTTTTAGACGTGGCGAATGACCTTGCTACGATCTGCGTTATGCAAATTGATGGTGGGTGTAACGTCTCTGTTTCTTTCGTGGAAATAAACAAGACGCTGTTGACAATGCGAGCTGGCACTCTGTTTAATCACGTTTATTGCACGAGGTCGGAGAGAGACTAAATCTGGCACCCCTATGTCTTATAGATACAAAAGTAAACTCCACCATAAGCCACTGCGCATCTATCATCCATTCACCATGTCTAAAGATACCTCTGTAAGAGTTGTTACAACGGCTGAACATTTGAAGGATACTTCCGAATGGTACATACAACTAAACACACATTGTTTAAATTGAAATCATACTTAGAAATATATCATGAACTGGACAATGGCTTTTTCTATGTAAACTGTAATTCATAAAGCCGTATGTGAACTTTTCATGGGCAAAGAAAATCGCACGAGTGTTCATATCAGATGTTTTTCGTGTGATATATAATGATAAACCGAGTAGTTGCTGACGCAGACTCTGCAAACATCACCAACTAGCGCATAATTTCTGAACCATTTGACCACATCACTACATTAGATCGCTTGCGGAGATAACCACATTCACTAGCGCCGTGATGGCCTTAGTCTTGAGAGCATGCAAACCGGAAGTGGTACAGACGCTTACGTCGGCCTTGATGTACCAGCTCCAGCTACATGGTACCTGGCATGTATGTACATAATTCTACACATGTCCTCCCCGCGTGTAGACGCACAGCTAACGAACTTGAACGAATTGCGAGCTCAAATATTTTTCCTAGTTGCAGACCCGGAGCGAATTAGGAGCAGTTAAATAAATCTGTGTAACGTGTTACAGACAGTCTTACGAAGAACAAAAGGGTCACCTTGGACTGCACCCAGAAATGTCAGCATTAATCATTCTTAGGTACCTATTTTATAAAGCAAGCGTAAAGCTAACGGTGCACAGAAAGGGTTACGTGCCGAATCTGATTTATTGATTTATTGATACTAAGTTAGTAAAATCATTGGGTGACCAAGTTGGAGCTTACGTATTTCCTCTTTGGACTATTCGAAGGAACGCTTCTTCACTATTCATCTGTATGGTAGAGAGCGATACTTCTGGTTTTCCAAATATAAATGTATATCTACTAAGTAAAAACTGACATTCAAGGTGCTGTACCTAGCTCATCTTGATTTTGTAGCACAACAGAGACAGGACAATATTTTAATATTCAAGCAAGTGAATCAAGAGCAGCCCGATAAAAGATATGCAATCACTATTAATAATGACAATAAACCACACTTTTCTGCTCAGTGGCACATATGCTAATCAAACCCAAACTTCTCCATTTCTCCTCTTCTTTGTATTTCTCTTTATCCTTCACATATATCTGATATTTTTCATACCTTCTATCATCTTTTTCCACAGTCAGCCCATCCTTCATTCGGCATTCCCTTACGTATCTCATAGCAAGCAGTTTCTTATCAACCAATATATTTGTCTCTTCCTGATCGATTCTATACTGCCTTCTCTTCACTTCCTCTTTCCTAAACAGTTTCATAACCTTCTTTCCAGCCACATTTCCTTTGCTTACATTGTTTTCTTTCATTCCTTTCTTTCCTTCTATTATTCTCAATTTGTCACGTGCAAGCTTTCAGGCCTAAAGTCCCAAATTCACACAAACCACTTCTCTGCTGATTTCCTTAATTTATTTCTTCTGAGATGCATAGAAATATTTGTTTTTATATTAACACGGCGCGTTATGCTTCATCACACGTACCTAAAACTGTCCACCTACAGAGTTTGATGCTGCTTTTGTGCTTTATAGCTGCCGCTCTCGACGTAGGGGTGGCATTGTAGTCGTCTGATCTGCTGGGGATCCTACTGGATTGAAACCCATGGTCGCTGACGGCTACTTGGCGAACTCTGGTGTCAGGATAAAGAGTCTCCGGTACACATCAGGGACACTCACGCTGGCTTGCACCCCTCGCCCGGTTCCACGTACCCGCAGGGTGCTCTCATTTCATTCCTTCTCCCAAGGGTCTTGAGTGCGCAGTGTGGAGTCACTTCCGCTTGTACTCCAGTCCAGTCCAGTCCAAACTACTATTCTACGCGCAAGCATTGGAATTGAAATGTTTTAAATGTTCATGTCAATAAACACTAAAAGGCGTGACTCTTATGGTTCACTCAAATTTCAGATAAATAAAATACATTTAATTCATTTGAAGATGAAGAATACAGTCTTATCCACACAACAAAGGTCTGGAACGGCTGACCCCGTGGCGCAGTTGGTAGAACACCTGCCTGCTGTGCGAGGGGTCCTGGGTTCGATTCCCTGCAGGGGTTTAGGAATTTTTCTCCAGTCAAGATTATTCCTCGTTCTTCCCTGAGTCTGGAAGTATGAATGAAAGTATAAAGTATAAAAACCCCAAAGATCGAAAAACCCACATGTTAAACGTGTAACACCATTTGTCAATAGACAAGGCCGCCGATATGACTTCTGTAGTTAAAGGTGGGATATAAATGGAACAATTTAAAAAAAAAAAAAAACTCTGGAATAGGAGTCTATAAACATGTTAATAGTGTTTCGGCCACTGCCATTAACTTTATTGTAATTGTATTTTGTTTGTAATGGTTATGAAATAAAATAAAATAAAAACAGCATATTTTCTTCCCTCTGCACATGAATATTTTATTATTTCCTTCAGCCAGCAAAGTTTCAAAGACTTTATCTTCTATTCGGAACCATGATTCGAACTTAACTGCTCTTAATTTGTTACTGATTTAAAGAAAATTTTAAATGTTCCGACAAACGTTCAAAATTTCAATTACATACATGCTACCATGATTCGCCTAACAACTGAAAATATGTAGGAGTACTCCCAATTAAACTACCCTTTATTGTGTACCAGTTTCAAACAAATTTGAAACCTTCCGATACATTTAGTCAGTCTGCAGTAAATACCTGCACGGGCCTAAAAAGCGAACTGGCTATTCGACTATCGATTTTAACCAAATTCTTCAGTATATTAGAAAACCCAGGATGTTCTTTGTTGGTGCAGACCAATCAGTTGATCATCTTTTGCAGGAATGCTCATTTTTAAGCCAACAATGCAGCACATTCAACACGGCAGTTAAGTATTAGAAATTGGCCTGTTAATGATGATATTGAGATAATTTTGACCAGTTGTAAGCACAAGAAGTAACATACTTTATAAATTGCATATATTCTTTTATTTGTTAAAATAATACATTGTCAACACAATGTCAACCAATACTGTTCTAATAATCTTTGTATCAATCAAATATGACTTTAGTTAAATTTATTTGTTTTTTAGTTGTTATGGAATGTTGACAGAGTAATGATTTAGCAATGTATGCAATTATGCAGTTACATATTTGAATTTTCATGGTTCTGCATGCCGTGTAATATGTTACATTGCGGGGCATGGTGTTGAGATATAAATAAATAAGGACAAATTTGAAACGTAACAACAAATTTTATGCAAGCCACCATATACAAAATCTTAACTTTGTACTTAGTTTCTGTGGTTAGAGAATTTTTTTCGTGACGGAGGGATAGGCAGACAAAGAGAGGCTAATAATTGCTCAGCAGTAACGTTTGCACACAAAAAGTCATGCTGCCTTATTGAATGCAGCAGTATTACTTCAAAAACTCACAGTATAAGAATGCTAACTTCTTTTTAAGTACCCGATATTGTTGCCTTCTTAACAGCATACTGATTTGCTGAAAGACAATAGTTTAATATGAAACGTCCAGCGTCTCTGGATGATGGGCAGTGTATTGTTGGGAATTAGTGAGGCCTCATAACGAATGTGTATGACCCCAATATTTTGAAGTTTACGACCTAGGCTATGTTTGTAGCCCAGTTAGCTCTAGTGTCAACATATTGATACAGCCGAGATAAAAGGGGGACACAAGCAACGTATAATTAAAGGAAAGGGTGGAGCACAATTATAACAACAGATGTTCCAAGGGGACACGACATCAAAATATGAAAACATGCTCTTCCTTCCATATTCTTTAAATTAAGAAACAAAGATGAATGTCCTGCCCGAAGGTCAGGATCTTTTGTCCTCTAGTGATTGGACAATAAGAATTCCATAAACATGTTCTCGAATTTAAATAAATGCTTCGTCTCCTTGTGTACAATGTAGCGTCACAAACTCAGAACAAAACATGGCAGAGTTTAAAAGGTTTTAAATGCATCATATTTAAACATCATTAGTTAATGTTTAAAAATTAATTACATGAACTAACATACAATAAAAAAATTATTATGCCAGGAATAAGCCACAAATCACTTTAATGCTTTATAGGTGAATATAAACTGTTTAGAACTAATTTAAAATAAACAAAATACCGTTTACCACTTAGGAACGAGCTAAATGTGTATTATGATTTATTAAATTTGAAATTGTAACATTTTGACGTGTCTGCAATAGGAAGATAACATAGATATACTGCTCCAACATGATGGTGCACCATCTCACTGGGCAAAGTACGTCCATAATTAACTTAGTGACACAGTTAACAACGGCTGGTGTAATCGAAGTAAACATCATCCAATTTTTTTCTAGTCTGAATTCTTTTCTCTCTAGTCTTGTGAAGAAAGTGTGCATGTAAAGTAATCTTTAGGTATTCGTGAACCCAGAGAGAATATTTCATAGCTTTTGGAAGAGATTTTAAATATGCAGAAGAATTAGTCTCACAGTATCAATAATGGTGGCAATAAGAACAAAACTCCCATTGTTCTAGAACGTATTCAGAACTTAGAAGGGAAACAGAAAAAGGAGCGAGAGGTAGAACTAACTGGAACTGAAAAATTCAATGCCACAGTTGGGATTTGTGCCACAGACCTCCGCTTACCAGGCGGCTGTTTTAGAGCACTCACCTGGTAAGCGGAGGGTCTGTACTTCAAATTCCAGCTGTGGCATTGAATTTTTCAGTTCCAGTTCTACCTCTCAAACCTGGCCCACACATGGCGCGTGTGTTTAAAAAACACCAACAGTAAGTTTGTTGCCATAAATAAATAAGAAAAAGGAGTACTCATTTTATGATGTGTGACTTTTACATCTTTCTAAATGTGCAAATCCTCCGCCTACTCATTGTACTAATTCACTTCATAAATAAGGAATAACACATAAAGGAAACAAATATATGTTTAGTAATATTCATTTAACCAAAAAGTATTAACCTTAGCCATAAAAGCATAATTCTCTATTTAAAAACCTTGCTGTGGAATAGAATAAAACTATAATATGTTAATTTATAGTTGTTTATGCATGATATAGCTGTAGAAAATCATCTAGTTTTTATTTTGAGCTAGCAGAATTCGCAATAGTGCTCACCTTATTGTATTAAATGCGGATATTATCAAATTATATGTCATGTGATGCTTTAAAATCCAATGATAAAACTACTTTTTTTTGGGGGGGGTGGTATTATTGAAAACGATAACACAAGTGAGATAGCAGTATAGAAACTTCTGTCTTTTCCTGTGATTGCAATATGACCAGTATTACAGTTGCTTGTGGTACACGCTTTAAATAAACGCATAATGCTAATGAAAAAATTCCATATCTTATGGGTGAGAAATTTAGTCAGACAGAAGGGCGAAGCACAGCACTGCACTTAGGCCATGGAGGACCTTTTGTGGTTCAATGTGACCCCTGTGATGAAGGGGAGACCCGAAGGAGGATCACATTTGAAGAACGAAGTGCTCTAGCAAGGACGGGACCCCTAACGATTCCAACATGACAGCAATCCTGTCTTGCAGGTTAGGGGTCCCAGGTGCAGAGAGACAGCTGCCGCGCCAAACGCCAGGGAGAAGACTTTCCAGAGAGCAAATTCCACCGTTCTGCTGCAAAACATCAATCGCTGCACCTACAACCCTGAAAAAAATGAGGTTAAACAATTGAAAGGAAATGATGGCACAGGAAATTCGCAGTAGAATGGGAAGCAGCATAGCATTTATCTGCGGACCAGAAAAGAACACCTGGGCAGAGTAGCCAGCCCGACGAGAATCAAGTCGGTACCTTCAGAATGTGAGCGCCAGTTACCGCGGAGTTATCTCGCTCGGTTCATAACACCTAATGTAGTCATCCAATCAATAGTTGCAAAAGAAAAAGAATTTGTTCAGATACATCATGCTTATCTATAAACTTTTGTTGCGCAACATACTATTAAAAAGCTGAATATCTCTTTTTGCGCTCCATTAGAACCTTCCTCTTTGGGGAAAGAATATTAGATACCATATAGCCGCTTTTCTATGACATGCAATGTACTATATATTTAGTTTCATAACAATCGTGTTGTGCATTCTAGCGCATGCGCATACACACGTGCACACACACATACACACACACTTCTATTATTGGTTTCAGTGTTGCCCAGTGTTCAGTTTAGTAATGGCTATTCATCCAGAAAATTACCGGACAGTTCTCTGTCACAGTTTTGTTATATGCATAGTTAATCCCTTAAAGCCATAGCTTTTTTAGATTAAAATAGTTTAGTCTGGTCGGTGAAGTAGTTGCATCAAGATAAATAACGTAAGCAGTACAAGCCCTGAACATGACGCAAGGTATTCCTTTTTGGTTGAAAATCTGATTAATTCCGTAAGATGGGGGCGTTTCCTGGTCAGCGTGCTTAATGAGACTATCGATCTTCAAGAGGATGTAGTATCGGCAAGATAAGGGATCCGAACTGCCTGTGTCTAAACAAGCTCTGAGACTCTCCTACCGTGAGTGCCTTCTACAACATTTGTCGCTCTTGTTGATTCATCTCACACTGTACCTACATCCTACCTCAACTTTTCCAAGCATCATAATTAGGTACCCATAATTCGCAATATTGTTACAATTAGTTTTCAGCTTTTAACTAGCGTGGCTTAAAAAGGAATACTTGCAACCTCCTTGTGAAGCCTACATAGATCTAGTGTGACTACCAACGCCCCCGGAATGAAGTAAAGGAACCACAGGAGGCCACAGACCGTAGACAGATAGGTCAAACAGACGCACGGAAGTTCCTAACAATTCTAGGCTCGAATACCGTCCTAGTGCTAAAAGTGCTAGAGAGGGTGATGAATAAAGCAGACCTCTAGTGTGCACGGAGAGTACTCTTTCCTTTGAGCTACTATCCAACCATAATAATAATAATAATAATAATAATAATAATAATAATAATAATAATAATAATAATAATAATAATAATAATAATAATAATAATAATAATAATAATAATAATAATAATAATAATAATAATAATAATAATAATAATAATAATAATAATAATAATAATAATAATAATAATAATAATAATAATAATAATAATAATAATAATAATAATAATAATAATAATAATAATAATAATAATAATAATAATAATAATAATAATAATAATAAACTACAAACGTAAATAAAACAATAAATAATAACAACAGCACCAATACAATAACATTACTAAGAAACAAACAAACGCCAATGAAACATTACATGCCCTCACGCTTGCACTTCACAATCTGTTATCAGTAATGTTAGACAATAGCAGCATATACACGAGTGAGTTTATTCGCTGGAAAATAAAGATCCTGTAAGTAAAGTGAAGCCTTTTCCGTCGATTATACTGTTATTGTTTATTATCACGGACTGCACACGCTAGTTCAATTGCCTCTCACCTCATGTCTTCGCTGAGAGGCAGAACGCGCCTCTATCGTCTCTATGACCAGAATTGCGCCGTAGAGTTTTAACGCACGAAAGGTTATCTACTTACGCCGATTCCGGATGAAGTGGGCCACCTGGTATATACAGATAGCATTCGCAAAGCTCAAGTAGCCTTGTTTCACTAATTACTAACTTGTCTTATTATTGTCATGCTCATTTCGTTAATATGGCCGTTACTTCAAGTAGCGTTGCGGTCTGTGCGAATATTAAATCTTTGTATGCGTATAATTAGGAAGGAAACAATTGCACCGTAGCACTATAAAACAGAAGACTGGTTCTTGGTGTCAGTTGTTCTTAGTAACACTTCAAGATCCTTTCGGCATGATGGTAATACGCATTACCCTCGAGGACACTGAAGTAGCCAGGTGATTTGGTAGCGGACGGACATAATTCGAAAATAAAAACTGCTTCGTTTCGCTCCATGTTTATCAAATTAAAAGATGAAACTCGCTACTAGTATTAATTAGTAATATGATGACAACTGCTGCACTTTGTAGCCGAACAACCTTAGGTAATAAAAACGAGGAAAGTAAAAATATACTTCACACTGTTGTAGAACGTGGAACACAAAAATGACAAACTCAAACAAGATCGCATATTTTTCTATCCGCTATAAGTCAAGCATAGCAAATATCCACATAGATTATATTTAATTTATTATAATCAAGAGGTTGTGATTATATCGTAGTAAACGGCTGATACTACAGGTAGATATATGCTGGTAATAAGGTCACGGGAAATAAAAATTAAGAGAAAGAAGTTTTAAAACATGCGAGTTATATGTCACGGTATAATATGCCTCCAGCACTTTTCAAAACTAAGGCAGTTTCAAACACAAATCAATAAAGGAAATAACGCTGATACTTTGAATCCTGTATCTTGAAGACCTTTTAAATAAAATTTTTCGCATGTTAGTGACGGAATTTAAATCCATTACATAGCGAGCCACTCTTAAACGATTTGAATCCGCCAAAGATGCTAATTTCTACTGCACTCGTTACGCGCTGCACGCTCGTCATTGTTTCTTAGCAAAAGTGGTGTAATAAAATACAATAACAAAGCCACTTTTTTCCTATGATCTTGCAATATATTCTTCTAAAAGCATTCACTAACCTCAAAACCTACTTAATATACGCAGAAAGCATATTTTTTACAGGTTCACAAACATGAACCCAGTGACCAACTTGAAAGCTTGAATTCTTTGTGCTTGAGCCTTGCATATCCAAACCGATCTCATTACGGGTTGAATTCAACATGGAAACGCGAATCGTATTGAGAAGGGGATTGTACTCAAATAGATTTCATTTCGTCATGGAAACGTAGTGTTTCTATGTTCAAGACTTAGAAATTCTACCACACTATAATTATAAACATGAGAACATGATCTTTGTTTTCTGGGAGCGGGGCTATTAGGCTTTAAGGATTAGTTTAGGTATGTTAAACAAAACTCCCCCCACCCCTTAAATTTCTTGTTTGCGCAATGATTCAAACTTAAGTGTGTTAGCAGGACACAATATTGTTGTGTAATTCGTATCATTATACCATGAGATGTCCTTTTATCTGAAATATTACAATATTAGATTTATCTTTGTGTATGTGGTAAAGGGCCGCCTCTGTAGCGCAGTTCGATTCCCGGTACCAGCAACTTCATTCTTTTATTCTTTTTTTTTTATTTTTTTTTTATTTATTTATTTATTTATTTATTTTTTTTTTTTAATTTTTTATTTTTTTATTCAGGGACTTTAAACTTGTATTTCCGAATACATATCCGAATATTGCATATAATATTTTTCGAATATTATGAAATTTTTGGGCTTCTCTGCCTAATACGCGGTAGAGAAAGTAAAAAGACCTGTATTCGCAAATGTTGTGTAACGACAGAATGCCGTAGTAAGGAATCTTACATGTTGATGGAATGTAGCGGGACTAAATGATATTCCGGTTCAGACTGGCGCCAGTATTTGGTCTCACACAACCTAAGAGTAATTATCACATTAATAAACGTAATTTATTCTTTTAAATACCAGCTTACCTTGCATTGCGATTGACATTAAGGACCATCTACAGTCCACATGTGCTCTTGGCACGTGCTTTGTAGGATTAATTTAATCTGGCTCGTTTGCTTCCATGTTACGATGTTGCAATTAAACAAAAAAGCGCTGTTGCTATATTGAGACGTGTAATAGTACTTCACTTTCCTACACCATTTCGTTATGACTACTATTGTTTGAAAGGCAAGTCCTCGATAGCTTTTTGATTATCGGTTAAACGTTTTTATTGGTGTCCAAAAATATTAGCTTGTCCATCGTTTTTACCAGACTTCTATTTACATAGGAAATAGATACCCTATCATTAGTGACAATGTGCCTGGTCAAACTTGAAGACTGTTCTACTTTTACAAAAACTGTTTTCGGAAAAGAAAGTCTGAATCCACTTGTGTGGCGTGAAGTGAAAGGAAATTGAGACAATCATCCTACCGTTTTCTCGCCTTTCTGATTCTAGAGGTCCTAGCACGTTTCAAATGTGAAAACACATGCCCTTTTTCTTGTATCTGAAATAGAAATAACAACATGAAAAAACAGCCTCTTATGGTTTCGACAAAGGAAACGGTTTTCCTTTTCTGTAAGCTATACAAAGTGGATCGATGTTAACAACATAGTGGTTAAAGCGGTAACTATTTAAAACTACTATCGTGAATATTTTTGGAACGAGAAATGTTACTCATGCACTGTTTTCACAGAAATGGAGTTCAGTCAGGGGTAGCTACATATATTTATATTCTTGAACTGCAGCAATACAAGCAATCGCGTTTGTAATTCAGAGTTACAAACAATTGTTGCTTTCTTCAATAAAATAACACTAGTACACCAGACGTGATGTTCTAATGAGATTCTTGGTAAATATTGTCATACGGAACTTTTATCAAGAAAAAAATACAATACTGAAATAATTCAGTTTACAACTGGATAATAATAATAATAATACAAAATGAAAACTATATAATAATAATATTTTTATACTCCCAAAGTGGATTATCTATGTTACTGTTCTAATCATTGGACAGAGGAAAAATTTAAGATGAGTATTTCTATTGATGTATCTGATATCTCAGTATCACCGTTATGATTTTTGAAACAAGAAGTTTTCTTTAACTAGTATCATTCGCTATCTTTCTGGAAGTGTGAATGTGTACGTCTGCTCATTATTTGATCCAGCTAGTGTTATTTCAACTTAATATGGGGAAAAAAGGAAAAACGAATACAAAAACAAAGTAATACAATACAATACAATACAATATAATACAATACAAAGTAAGCTTTGTGCGATAGTCAAATCGTTTAAAGCTTTGAGAATCCGTTCTCTTTGCACACGTAACATATAAAAAATGAACAACGATGTTCGATTTCACGAAAGCTTTAAGTTTTCCGAAACTCACACACATAACAAGGAATATCTCCAAAATGGTTCACCCTACAAGAAAATGTATTTAGACATAAATTGTGTATTTTAGCAAGATCTACATTTTTTGTATAGTATGATTTGGTTTATCTCTAACAGTTTACCAGTTATGCAAAAGTCGTCCAGAGTCAATACGACTACAGCGGCTATAGCCAGAAAATTCAAGATTTACATTTCATTTGTCATACAAATATCTCAAACATGTGACATTTTAATCAAAATCGTTAGAGCCATTTTCAAGAAAATCAAAATTTTCGAAAAAGTTTCCATGTAAAGGGTAGCTTAGAGTGGGACTATTTTCTTCAAAATCTTCGTGTCGCATCCTTGAAAGACATTAAACTTAAATACCAACTTTGGTTTTTAACCGAATTTTCGTTTTTGAGTTATGCTGTCCACAGACTGACACACAGACTGACACACAGACACACACACACGGACCTTTTTCTAAACATGCTTTTTTTGGGTTTAGGGGGTCTCAAAACATGTTTCCGGTGAAATCTCGACATGGAATTTTTGGGTGGAATACAATACTTCCCCTACTTACCATAGAGAAAGTAAAAATCAGATAAATATCAAACTTGGTATTCGAAACCAGAATAATTCAAGGACGAAAAACATGAAAGGATATTTTCACGAAACCACCCTACACCGGAGAGAAGAAGAGGGAGAGATAGAACGATGAAGAGAGCAGAATGATAGTTATTCTTAAGTGTTCTAGGAATAGCTATAACGTATTTTATTCATGTGCTTCATATCTGAAGAATATCTGAAGAATAAAATATACACTTTTATATTATGCGAGTCCACTCCATTCAAATTGAATATTGTATAAATTTTAATAACATGTAAGCGAAAGGAAATACGCAAGGACTTACTGTATTATTTAGTTCAGTTCTTTCTAGGTAAAAAATGTACCAATCATGAATGGCGTAACATGGATAGAAGAATTAAATGTTATGTGAATGCCAGCGGTCTTACCTCCAATGTAGCTTTTTAAACTCAAATGACACTTTAAGTAATGTCACCTTCGACGGACGGTAAATGCGTATCAGGACTTTGTAGAAGAAAGAAGACACAAGAACGAGTAACTCAACATGTTTTATGAGCGCTTTCTTCATTATAATTACTTACAAATAATCTTGTGTAGAAGAATTTTTTCGGAAACACATCTTATCATTTTACTAAGAAGCATTGTTGTTTGTACAGCGAAGTATCTATGTAAAATATATGCTTCTCCAGCGAAAGTTACCTCACACCTATCCTGTTGTCATTTATGGCTGACGAAAAATTTAATGGCGGGTGACCCGATATAACATCCATCCAACCTTGCGCTGTTGTATAGTTAAACACACTGTGAAATCACACTTTAAAGCCAGTGATATAAATATCATTTGCATCCAAAAAATGTGTTTGTACAACACGAAAAGGAATAGTAATATGAGGCGCCATTAAATTCTGGGTTTGCCATAGATAATTAGTTGTTGCTGCCTTCTCTGTATCTCCATGCCCTTAGAGATATTAGAATTTTCAAGCATAAAGCCTATTGAAGCATCAAAATTACATCGATTTGATAGCGTTACCAACATAAACCCAGCATTAAAACCCTCTGACACATCGCTGGCCGAGTAAGATACTGTACATCGTTTCCCAGTTCTCTGGAGTGGTATCTTTCAACTGCTCGACTCGAATTCTAGCTCATCAATCCATCTCAGAGGACTTGTACCACACACGTATGAGAGTTTCATGAACATTTGTGATGTTAAAGACAGTCATGTGACAGTTGTCCTCAGATTTTGCATAGCAAGGAATAAAACATATTAGGTAATTTCTAACACGTGTCGTTTCCTTATTGTGCACATGGATCGGTAGTCAACATACACTCGCAGTAACACTTTGTTTAGCGGTTGCGTGGTTATTATTATTATTTAACTTTTGTTTATATTTTCGCTTGTTTGAATAACATGAATCGGCATACTGTTACTATAAAGCTCGCGTATGAAACAAGCAGATGGTCACGTTATCCTAGGCAGACATAGGACCATAAAACCAGGCACTAGAGTGACGTTTGTAAAGTGTCCTCGACCTCCCTTAACACTTGGCTCTTAAGTGGGGTGAGATAGCAGGTAAAAAGCAGCAGGGGAGTTTTATAACCTTAATTAAAATGTTACTTCAAAGGCAACGGTTACTAATTGCAGTGACGGATCTCAACACAAATTAAGGAACACAACCAACAGCTTAACAATTTCAAAAATAAGCAACATCATCTATCTTCTCTCATATCATCACCATTCTTACTGCTCTTAAACCCATCACTTTCCCTTTGTTCGCATTGTATAATTTTCAAATCTTTGCCCTTTTTGCCATCCGTTCTAACTGAAGTGACAGTCAGAAGAACTTCACATAACTTTGATATACAAAGAGCAATGTACCATAGGGTAACAGCATGCTACTTTTTATATACTAAATGTCATTTCAATCACAACATATGTCTGCTTGCAAATGATTTTAATTATTAACAAGCTTTGAGGCTAGAATAGCTATCAGCTGCTTGTAAATTAGTCAATTAATGTTAATAATAATCTAATGGCAACCAAGATTTACTTATTCAGCATACGAAACTCAATATATTATTTGAGAAAGTTCAAATTAAAAACAGCTAATATTTCCTTAAAAAGGTTGAAAGGTATTATTTTAAGTGTACCCAGTACTGAAGTTTCTAATTTATACAAATTTCAATCATATAGCTGAAACGTTTATACCAGATTTGTTCAAGATAGTCGGAAAAGTGTTTCTATGTAGCTTTATGCGAAATGTCTCACTGGTGAATTTTGAAAACATTATGCTTATTGAATGTTGCATATTGTTTCTTGAATATAGTACAATGCCTAACTTTAAAGCTTTCCCTACATAATAATATAAAATGTGTAATACTTAATTTCCTAAAAATAAATCATCTGTTTTTACTTTATCAAAATCCTAATAAAGATGCTTGATATAAATAGCTCTTTCGATCCTTTCCTGCACTTTAAAAAACATGTATGGAAATCTGAAAGAAACTGAATTAAAACTGTATAATTAGGAACATTTTGAAGTGTACGATAGTAAAAGAAGCGTAGGAGAAAATTAAGTTTTAACGTCACCGGCACTATTTGCATACACCTCTGCAAGTGCATTTACCCGCCACAATTTGCAATTTCAAAGACCAGAAAGGCAAAGTTTCAACTGAATGCTGATAAACAATGTTTATGGATCCTTCCCTGAAAAATTTAAAAAAGTGGCTTTTGTCCACAGAGCAGGTACTCTTAAAAATACACTTTTTAAACAAGTGACACCGAAGCACGCGTCCTCAAATTAAATTATTTTGTTTAATGACGCTGTCAATTGCCAGGATCACATCAGTGTCGCCGGTGTGCAGGAGTTGTTTTAGATACCAATAAATCTGCTGACACGAGCTGTCGTTTTTAAGCACACTTAAAAACCGTCGGTGTGGGATTGACCTTGGGATCATTAGGCCAGCGTCTGACCAACTGAGCCACCCAGACCGACGCGCGCCACTCATACTAGAAAACTGGGGATTAATACACGCATTGGAATTCAATTTTCAAAGCACTCCTTTGTTACCAGCCTTGTTTCTTGCGATGAAAACTATTCATATTAAGCAGAAGCCTTGTATCGATTCATGCAATGGCGGATTACTTGAGTGAATCGGAAAGTCATGCGAACAGCGCGAGAAGAAATTGTGCAAGTAATGGAGAGGATAACGTTGGAACTGTTACCAAAGAAATCGAGGAAGCAGTTCCAAATTGCATACAATAGATTCCTTTAATGGTTTTAATAATGATAATCCCACTTCGTCTGATAAGGAAATTAATACTACAAATTGTAACACGATCACCATCGTCGTCATCATCATCATCGTCATCATCATCATCATCATCATCATAATTACACCAATGAAATATATGCTTATTCATGAAGTAACTGCTTGTTTTATTATATAATTTTACTGTTTCCACGGCCTTCTATATAATATGCTGATTACATCACCTCCTAGTATTGCGAGGATGATCACTCGCGTATATGGGCATGAGGCCGACAATCGGATTGGCAGGCCCAGGTCCTTCGGGGCTGTTGAGCCACAGGTTTCTTTTTCCCTTTCTTTTTTAAGGATATAATTGTTCATTTTTCAGGTTAAATGAAAGCAAGATGACAGTGAAGTTTCATTGTCCGAAACCTTTATTACTGGTGTATAAAATGTACAATTCTTGAACATTGTTTGTGGGGCTGTACACTCAGAACTTCATGCTGTGCGTGATATGCCAGGATCAACACACCACTGAACTTTATGACCACTTGCACGGCGGCTTTGGGCGGTAACATAGGTACTAACATGTTGGTGCTATTAACAGATACCACAAAACAATTGCTGTAGGAAACATCGTATAGGCGTCATTCAGCCCATGCTGTCGGCAACAAAACTATGTTCAATCGTTCCTCTCTTTAGTGCCTCTGCATTAAAACTGTTTATAATATGAGGTTTGCATACTAAAATACATCCAACTAAAGAAGAAAACATGTTATGAAATTGGCATCATGGGAGATTCATGGACAGATTCATTGCAAAAGCATGTTTTTAAAATAGCGGAATCCATCTTATTAACAGACGCATAATGCAGTGTCTTTTCTTGATCCCATAGTCACTTTGAGAGATAGTGGAAACAAACGTAGTGGAACCTTAAGCCTTTGTACCCTATATGTATAATAATTCGTTGACAATGATCTGTCATGGGTCTTCCGTCTCGTGCTGTAACCTGCAACAAAATCACATATGAGATAATTATAGATATTGATATTAACATTAATGCTTTGAGAATTTAAACCATCGCTTACAATTCAGCAAGTAGTTTGTATCATAATTTATCACTTAATTATTTTGTATTTATGAAGTATTTTTTATTTGCGTACCGCTTCTTCAAAATGTTTTACTTTCAGTGATTAATGCTTACTGTTAACTTGTTATTAGTGCAATTGCTTTATAATATTCACATATTTTCATTTAACGTAAACCGTAGTCATGCACAGATTTGTAAACTTCTCTTAAGAATAAGATAAAATGATGTACTCTTAGATATATTTTGCTTTAGCTACTCAATAAAACACTGGCGTTTAAGTTTTCAGTATATTAAAGCGAAAGTCTGTAAACGCACACAATATGTCATGCTACGTAAATTGCAGTATGAACATTTGTATTTTAGCTTTTATCGGTAAAGTTAAAAAATACATTGATGAGGACATATTTTTTATTTACTTGAAATAAAACAAATTTTATTCATTATCTTATGGACCTTTAAAGGGATATAATTTAATCGGAAAATAGGAGGAGAGAGTTTGGGAAGTTGGAAGAGTGACTCTACAGCTTTTAAGGCACAGGAATTTAAAAATGGCTAACTAGACAGTTTTTCTAATGCGCTTGTAAGCCTAATACTTAGACAAGAGGTTCTTTAGGTATCAAAGTAATTTGTAAAAGAAAAACCTAAAATAACTTTTTTTTTTTTTTTTTTTTTTTTTTGCAGAAAATTGGCATAATTTCACATCACCCGCCCCAATTTCTAGGTACTTCCTTCCGGAGGGAGTGGAGTGGAGTGTTAAATTTAAGGGCCTCCTTCCGGAGGGACTTTTTATAGTTTTGTGCCTGACGATTAATGAATTACCTTTTAATTTAGTTATCTTTGTGTAGTTTGTTTCTCTTTAATATTAATATTTGGCTTAGATGATGTGAAAAAAGGTATGAGGAAATGTGGAACTTTCAAACTTTATATTGGACATCGTGGATTGCTTCTTGTGGAGAATAGTTCTTGACAGATAATTTCTATCATTTTCGATCTAGTATGATTCTTCATATATGTAAGGAATATTTATTCATCGAAAGAAAATACATTAGAGGATTTCTGGAGATATTCTGTTTTCTTATGCATGTTTTGTTGTAAATACACATATGTTTACCTTCACTTATCAGTCAACTGGATAAAGGGGAGAATAAAAACTGCACTGTATACAATTTTAAAAACAAGGCTGTCGATGACAACATCAACGCTGTCGTTGAGGTGAGAGGCTAGCTGCCCTCAGTTCGACCCCTGCCCGCAGAGCTAAGAGACGCCAAGGCAATTCATGTCCAGCAGAAGCAGTAAATTGTCTATGAACAAGAAAGGCTGAAGATCGAACAATTGATAATGTAGAACGTTTTGCGTGTAACTGGCTATCTCCATTGTGCAACATCTGAGCATTGTTCGGCTTCCAATAGGTGTGATCTGATCGGTTTCGTTCCTTTCTACGGCTTCTGAGTCGTTCTGATGTAATCTGCTGCAGGAAGGCATGCCAATTCTTCTGCAAAACCTTAAGACCTCAACAGTTAAATTACGTTTCGTCATAACGCTTCTACTTCACCTAAAGTTACCTCATAAGCGTTTTGAAGGCGAGCAGTGTCCAGGTTTTTCAGCTAGATTTTAACACAATCTGACAAAAATTCGTGCATTTTACTGAATCAACAAGAATTTTGCAGGAGGTTTTAAGTCATAAGCTTACTAAACGCTCTGTTTATTAAGCGGGATAGCTCAGGCGGTAACGTCTGTAACTCGCATTAGGGAGGTCGCGGGTTCGATTCTCGGAGCCGACCTTCCTGACTTTTTTTTTTTTTTTTTTTTTTTGTGGGGGGGGGGGGGCAGGGATTCCGGGATCACTCAGCCGAATGCTGAGAAGAATATTTACCTTACATCCCCCGAATCACTCTCTTTCGTTTCATTTTCTCTCTATTCGATCTTTCCAGGTTGTGTCAGCAGGATCACCGCTAGAATGCGCTGCGGTGGAGCTTGCGCTCTGAAAATACAGTTTTCTGCTGAGGCGAGGCGCTGTGGTGGTCTGGCCGCCCCCGAGGGGGCTAATTGATCAGCTAGACCTGGTTGGTGGTGCGCTCTCTATGGCGACCTTGAACTCAGTCTGCCTGCAAATGTTAGGGGCTCACTTTTTTTTAATTAACGTCCTCCAACGTAATGCTATATCGGACGGTGAGTGAATGAAACGGGTGAAATGATGCTCAAATGAGCCCGAGGTCCATGGAGCTTTAAGTTACCCGACGCTCGTCTTCTCAGGATAAGGGAAAACCTCGGAAAAAAAATAAAAGCTTATGCGGATAACTTACCCTAAGCGATATTTGAGCTCGCGACCTCTTGAACGTGAGGCAGACACGCTAACCATCACGCTATGCAGGCGAGCTTAGGGGCCCACTGCAGTTGTACTTTCGTCTGATATGCGTTCTCTCAAATCATCCTTCTTCCCGGGGTCTGACGCACAATAAGCCAACGGGTGACGTGCTGGAATCCCCACCGTGACAGACAAGACAAGAAAAACGGTATGTTTACAAACTGTTCCACCAATCTAATAGAATTCTTTATCAACAGCCAATTAATTGTTAAAAGTGTGGTAAAAGGTTATTTGTAATTTTGAAATAAGGATGCGCAATGATGAGAAGAAAACTTTCCCCTTACGAATGTAAACCCGCCTTGACAAGTAAGACGTACTCAATCTCATGTTCACTTCACATACTGGTTTATCTTGAATGACGCGACTGACAGCCCGCCCCTTGCAAGAAATTACTGTGCAAATCCATTCACAGTAAGCTCACCATTTCATCCTTAAAGGACGGGAATGATAAGAATATGTTACGCTTATCTTTCGTTAAAACGGTGTATGAAATGATACCCCTCTGAGTATATATAAGTATACAAATCTGACACTCATTAGTGAACACTCGAAGAGCTTTTACGGCTGTAATATTAGTAAATACGTGCCAGATACGGCACGTATTTCTTCTGTTTCGTCGAACATATAGGGGTTTGTTGCATAAACTTTAACTTTGGGGATTTCCCACAAATAAACCATCTGAAGACATTGTGGGCCAGTCAGTTGTTCTATCATCAAAAGCACGTATTAATGCGAGGCAGTAATTTCTATTAGACTTGTTTCCATGACAGTCCTAACCTGTCCAATTTTACTTTGGTTAGGATACTTGGCTGTGTTTGTTTTTGTCTAACACGTAAGCTGCAAACAGCAAAGGTAAAGGGTATATACGGAATGGGACGTCTCGCGCATTGCGATCCACACAGATCTATTGCGGCTAGCAATCCCTGGAGGCAGCATGAAGAGAGGGAACCATAGGATGTCACAGGGTCGCAGGCAGACTGAGGAAGTCCAAAAGTGCAGAGATCTGTTCATCCCGGCGCCAGAACCTCCCAGTCACCATCCTGCGGGTCCGGTGTCGTACAGTCCTCCCTATCCATAAGAGGACAGCGACCAACCAGCACCACCTGGCGCCGAGAATAGCAATTACAATGCGCAAACATCCGCGCTATCTGTCTGGCGCCGTCATACTAACGTGTCTCAAAGATGATAAGGAAATGGAATGTAGGGAAATGATGGAAAAGAAATCCTGGTATCAAATTAAACTTCCCAGCATTCACCTAACTGTCAAGCGAAAACCACAGAAAACCCCAATTCAGAGTGCGCAGTCTCCGGGAATCGAAGCCAGGACCTCCCGAATGTGGTCACACAGGTTACCGCTGCGCCATTTCGCTCGGTAACACGTAACCTCTGTGTTCAAATTTGTCTATCGACCTATAAATCATGAAGTTGATAGTAACGGTGATACCAGGAAATGTCTGTTCTGGTAGTCCTACAAGACTCCGTACGAACAAAACACAATAAACATACACTGCTCTGTAGTACAGACCATGCTAACTGCACACCGTAAACGCAATCAACACATTGCTTCAAATGACGCTAATCCCGCTATACACAATGCCAAACAACGTTAGATTGAACTGCACATGTCATTATCCTTCATAAGCGCGTGAGAGTTAGCATTGAGGAAGCTCCAGGTACGTACATATACGCGCATAACAGAAGTGAATGTACAATCAGCACAACTGTACGGCATTTCCACAAGGTTAACAATATTCAAAATACAATATTTTGAAAAGCGTTGTTTCCCATAGCGCCTTATGACTAATTTTCACGATAATTGCTGTTATTATTTTGTTACGATATTTTAATTTGATGACATCGATCTAGGTTCATCTCAACAATATCAGTTGTGGTATCTCTCACGCTCATCTTTTGGATACCAATAATTTACAGACACAAATTTGTTAACATCTCAGCCTTAATATCGAATTGTTATTGGTTTATTTTTTAAATAAACTCCCTGGACATTAGGCTGTTCCTGTAATCTCTGCTGTAGATCTAGGCGCATATCATTAGAGATTTTGCAGTCATGATAAGTAGTCCGAAACCTGTTCCACAATTTAAATACCAATCACCAGCTTTATCTTTGTCAGTATTTCGCTTTGGGATGTGTTAACCATACAAAACGTGATGAATGTATAGCAGCTAAATCTCTGTAAGTTATTTACTGGGGAAGAGATATTCTGCAGAGAACGATACGATGTTAAATAAAACTTTCTACGTGGTGTAATTGTGTTAAATTACATGCTACACCTTTTGCTCCCGTCGGTCGCTTACGTTTCAGAATCGCCCTTTTGTAATAAACCAAGTTTTCTCGTTAAGAGGACGTTATTTCTAATAAATTGATGTACAGCATGGTGAGTAATAAAAAAACGTGCTGAAGTACTTCTGGCGAGTTTTTATGACAAGAAGCAGGCATGTTTTAATAAAAATAAGCAAATTATTTGTAATAATGCCCAAGTGCTTTCTAAATCTTTGATACATTCTCGAATCAGGAAGTACGAGAAAATTTATGTAGAAGATTTAGAAATCAAGAGTGGCATTTGCAAACACTGCGAGCATTTCATGAATAAAATGAAGCTATTTATCCAGGAATCATAGTTACTATAGTATAATCATAATCCATTCATAATATGAGTGTAGGTTTCAAAAATAAATTAGAACGTGTTGAACGTGTTTCTTTTACCGTGTTATTTTATCTAACATTGTATCGGACATAGTTTATGACATTACTTTCTTTTCACAAAAAAGGCTGACAAATGTAAACTTGTTAATTGTGACGTTTCACATTGTTTTCACAGTGTATTCCTTGTACTCTTGTCCGTTCGATTTCCCCATTGATGCTTCAGTCTTTTAGCATCTTGGTGCTGTGTACTGGCAGATGATACTCCAAGCCGTTCAGAGTATGAGAAAGGAAGAGGTGTCTTTATCGCCCAAAGCAGTAGGTGATAGGCATTTCGATAAACACTGAGTAGAGTCATGGCCGTGATTGGTTGAAGAAACAACTCCCCTTTAAACGTAATTGGTTATTGTTTCCCATTTGGGTCACGAATGAAATAGTCCATGAAAATAAATTATCAGTAGAGCAAGGCATATGAATTGTTACGCACCAAATTTTACTACAAAACCAGTTGTATATTCCTTCTCATTAATGATGCTCAGAATGTTCCCCAACTGGAATTTGCCGCTAGTTTCTAAATTTAATTAGGAATGCTGAATAACGAGGTAATATAGTTCTTTTTAATCACGTTTATTCTAAGCGATAAAATAGCAATGCTGTAAAGCCTGTTCCCACGCTAATAGTCTCCCTAAGTTATTCCCGTTCTCAATAAGAACGTGACGTAAGCGTCCCACATGAGTGTCTGCCTACTAACTCCATTTCACACTTCAGTCTTGCCTCAGATAAGCGGAAATGAATGTTCCAGCTTAAGGGAAACCTGATTGGCGTTCTGGAAACACATCTCTCGTACCTTTGAGTAGGGATCTCGCCGACTTCAGGCCTAGTTCGAGGAAGTAAAGCGTGGTACATAGTAATGTGTCTATATCCTGGTGGAAATAAGGCCCACATTATTGTTTTTCAGTGATAACCGACTCATTGGCACATTAAATACATTATCCACCATGTATACTCATTTTCATAAATACTATGCAGGCTGAGTTATCCACCTCCAAATACGAGGGCAATTAGAAAAGTGCGATGTTTCATACACATCAAATCATCATAAATAGTTCAAAAACGGTTGTTTTATTTAATTTCTTACACCTTTCTCTATTTTTCTACATAGTTACAATATTTTTAAACATTTGTCATAACGTTCCAAAAGCTTTTGTATGCAGACGTCATAGAAGTTTGCCGCTTGTGAAGATAACCAGTCAATCGTGAATTTTCACGGATCTGTTCATCCACGGTATTAACCAAATCTTCTGTGATCATTGATGGCCAGCCTGATCGCGGTTCGTTATGGACATTGTCCCGTCTGTGCTTGAAAGTTCTGACTTACGCAATTTGCTGTCACTCATCGCATTGGGCGCATACCCCCGCTGCTGAAACGTTCCTTGCTGTTAAAAACCAAATCACAGACCGTACTTCACAGTCGGCAGGCCCATCGATTGTTTTAAACATTTTGAATCGACTCAGTGAACAGCATACTCAATACTACCACTGCAAGTGGCGTTGTTTTACACGCAAGACATCCCGGGAATCAGTGCGCATGCGCGTTTCAATGTTCGCGCGAAATTTGATGAGCTATGGCGATTCGGACCTTACTTTACGAATTAATAATTTGATGAGCTATGGCGATTCGGACCTTACTTTACGAATTAATTAAATTTACTTAGCCACTGAGCTGTACATCGTTCTGATGTATAGTATACTATACTAGCTATAGCTATTACCAAGCATTGCATGGATGCATTCTGTAAATAAGGGAATAAAATGAAGATATGAGTGACTTTCTAACGTGTATATTTTCATTTGTGCCTATGAGTAAGGTTCCAAAGTTTTATCCAAAGTGGCAAAATGTACACATTTGTACATAAAGAATTGAACATTTATAGTTTATATTTTTAAGTTGTAAAATATTCTATAATTTTGCCAAATCCTGATGCTCAAATGTAGAAATTTGTGACCTAACTGGCTGAGCAGTATGTATAGTTTTGCCCATAATTGGTTGAATTGGGATATATTCTTCACCACTCTGTCCTCTATGTGATCTGCAAGAGGAAATGGATCGAGACCACCTACAAATATGCCCGGCCACTTCTAATGCCCCATCCATCAGTGAAAAATATTGGAGAGCGAGAGGATTAATGACTTCATTGTCAGAAATCCAGCATTAGCTAACAACAACATAACTGGTTGAAAATAAAGCTCAGGGTATTTTAAAGTTTTGCAGTATTTATATTGCAGTATTTATTTTTAGTAGTTGTAAAGCAAATTTGATTTTCTCCGAGTCCTGTAGTTAAATTACTGTACGGGGTTACGCAGAGAAAACTGGTTACATTAACTTGAAACAAACTTCTAATGTAATAAATGAATGTGTTTCGTATTTAGTTGCATAATAAAAGTTGGAAGTGCCCTTTACCTGCATCCAACATTTCTGTACATGTCTTAAAAAGCTTATAAAACATGGGTTACTTATGTCTCATGGGTGACAGTGCGGAGCAATTGCTGGTGTTATATTTTAGTTCATCAATGGAACGGAATTCTGCTAGACGCTTTTCCCTTCAAGTAGGCCCATAAATAAAAGTAACATATCGACAAATCTGCCTTTGCTCACAGCCCTTTCTTCGGTGAATATCTTATGAATACTGGTGTCCTCTTAGATGTGTAATATGTTGCCCCATCTTGTTGAAAGAAGCAATAATAACTCTCCTCTTCTGTTAGTGAGGGATACTTTTGATCCAGTAGCTCAAGTTTTGACTGTGGTGTCGAAGAATATTCGATCCATAATGTGTTTCGCCGTCATAGTGAACCACACATTGATTTTTTTTTTTTGGCCGTGTAGTGTAGAGGTTGTTCGAACAATAGGTTAGGATTTTGTGTTGCGCGATACGTAAGGTAAAGGACCCATACATGGTCTCCCTTCCTAATATGGCCACCCTATGTAAACCCTCCAGCAAGTGGAGCACTTACAAGGTACTAGCATGAACTACAACAGAGAACGCTAGTAGTCCATACAAAGTACGAGGAAGAAGCAGCTTTATGTGTAGTCCTATTCTAAGAATTGTGCTTAGTTTTGAGCGTAAAGATGAGTTTTCGACACGTTTTCATTACAAAACATATTTTACCTGGAACCTATTATAAACCAGCTTTTTGCATCACAGAAGCCCGAGAATCTTTACTTTATCACAAAACAGTACTACATAGTAAAAGTAACCTCTGGTAACAATCGCCATATTAAATGCAAGCCCTTCTAATATGCTCCCCTTAGTGATGCATATTGTGACATGGCTTCTCCTTGTCATTAAGACTCTTTGATTTTCAAGGAGGTTGCCATAGAGACAGTTTTGAGTTGTTGAAGATTAAGAGACAGAAACTAGTATGGTGTGAGAGTTTGGAAAGATTAAGAGACAGAAACTAGTAGTGTGGCTGTACTTGAAGCTTGAGAAAATAAAAAGATTTGGTAAATTTGTTACATTTAAATTTGTTACATTTGGTGTCAGGAAGTGGGATATTCGGAAACCAGGATGATGGCAATGATGAAAGAGTTATTTGCCAAAATGGAAACGAGAAACGACAACCTCGCTGCCGAGCTGAAAGAGATGAAGACGGAGCTATCGGCGAAAATTGACGGGCAACTGGCTGGCGTGACGGAAGGCGTGGAAGAACTCGGCGAAAAGGTGGAAGACCTCTGCCAGCACGTGGACGTCGTGGAGGACGACGGGGAACGTCTTGGCGCCCTGGTAGTAAGAGTTGACGAGAGCGTCAAAGTATTGGATGCCAGGGGCAGACGGAATAGCGCGGAGCCGGGGAGGGAGCACCTAGTGGCCGACGCGACAGTTGCGCCCGTTTCGGATGATATGAGGGAAAACGTGGAACAACTCGGCGAACGGATTGGCGTGACGGAAGACGTGGAACAACTCGGCGAACGGATTGGCGTGACGGAAGACGTAGAACAACTCGGCGAACGGATTGGCGTGACGGAAGACGTGGAACAACTCGGCGAAAAGGTGGAAGACCTCTGCCAGCACGTGGACGTCGTGGAGGACGACGGGGAACGTCTTGGCGCCCTGGTAGTAAGAGTTGACGAGAGCGTCAAAGTACTGGATGCCAGGGGCAGACGGAATAGCGCGGAGCCGGGGAGGGAGCACCTAGTGGCCGAGGCGACAGTTGCGCCCGTTTCGGACGATCAGCAGGGAAGCGCACAAGCAAACGAGCAACACGCGAGAACCGACTTGGCGTGTGACATGGGGGGACCGTCGGGGCCATCCAATCACCTGACGCATAGTGCCGTGAACGGAAGAATGGTGGACATCATCGTGGACGGCAGGATACAGGAGAGGCCGTGCCGAGCACGAGTGAACACGAGTGCAGCGGTGGACGCGACTCGCGCGGATGTGGTGGGGTTTGTTGCCGGACCCATCGGAAGCAAGGTGGCTGCGAAGGTGCGCCAGAGAGGTCGGCGGACATGGTACCCAGTGAGCCGTTTCAAAGTGCGCAGGATGGCCCGTCAACACACCAGGAAGAAGGGCAACTGGACGAGGGACCGTCAAGACCGGCGGTACTGTTGCAGAATTTCGAAGCAGGATGGCATACATCGTCCTACCTGGACCAAGGGACACTATCCAACAGCGATACCTAGGATCGTGCCCCCTGGAGAGCGAGGTCCTACTGGCCCTCAAGGTTTACAAGGATTCCCTGGCCCTCAGGGTCTGGTAGGCTTGCCTGGAATGAAGGGTGAACGTGGATTCCCAGGAATGAAAGGTGAACAGGGCAATCCAGGACCTCCAGGACAAGCTGGTGCATCAGGACCTGAAGGACCTAAGGGTGACTCAGGCTCTCAAGGACAACATGGAGCTCCAGGACAACCTGGTCCACAGGGCCCTCCAGGAGACAGAGGACTTCCAGGATTACCCGGCCCAACAGGACCTGCTGGCCTCAGAGGTCAGAGAGGTGCACAAGGTGAGACAGGTCCACCAGGGAAGCCAGGCAGTGAAGGACCTCCAGGACCACAAGGTATTGCAGGACCTCTAGGACCACCGGGACCAATTGGAGAACAGGGACCAGAGGGAGCACCAGGTAAAGCAGGAACACCTGATATTGCAGGAAGACCGGGAGATAAGGGACCTGTAGGACCTTCAGGACCTCCGGGAACTCCAGGGGCACCAGGTCTTCCAGGGCCACCTGGTCCAAATGGACCTCCAGGACCAGCAGGAGAACGGGGTCTTCGAGGAGAAACTGGACCACAGGGTGTAGAAGGGCCACAGGGAGCTAGAGGAAAGCCAGGACCTCCAGGGCCAGAGGGAGGTAAGGGTGATAGAGGAGAAGAAGGTCCAAAGGGTGCAAAAGGACACCGTGGTCTCATTGGTCTACAAGGGTTACCTGGACCTCAGGGACCTCCAGGAGACAAAGGCATGACTGGACCTCCAGGATTGTCGGGAAAAGATGGTGAACCTGGAACTAAAGGTATGCCTGGAAGAGATGGAAACCCAGGACCTCAAGGTATACCAGGACCACCAGGCCCTCGTGGACCACCAGGAGAAGAGGTTCGATGGGTTAATCCACCGGGGCGCAAGGGAGATGCCGCAGTGATAGTGCTGGTCGGGACGACCAGCTCTGAGGAGGGAGCAGTGTGACATGGCTTCTCCTTGTCATTAAGACTCTTTGATTTTCAAGGAGGTTGCCATAGAGACAGTTTTGAGTTGTTGAAGATTAAGAGACAGAAACTAGTATGGTGTGAGAGTTTGGAAAGATTAAGAGACAGAAACTAGTAGTGTGGCTGTACTTGAAGCTTGAGAAAATAAAAAGATTTGGTAAATTTGTTACATTTAAATTTGTTACAAATATGGTACTATTCCACGTACAACTGCATTTATTTTCACTCCTCATTTGAAAATAAACTATGAATATTAAAATGTTTTCCAAAGTTAATTCATTTTTGCAAAATTATATGTGCTTAACTATTTACATAGCTTACTCCCACCACGGTAGGGGCCATATTGGTACAGTTTTGTCATGAATAAAGAAATGCCACTTTTATATTTGATTATTTGCTAACCTCTAAGTAGAGCTATTACATATTATAGTGACATTATATCTAATTGTAAGCTTACATGAGTGTATAACAAAGCATGCATAGTATGTCATGCAAGCTATGCGAGGGAGTTATACATAATAATAAAAAGGGGGCCATATTTAGGGAATTTATCCATACTGTTGTGGGAGTTTACTTATTCCGATATGTTTAACCAAGCGCCATCATTCATTACAAACATTATCTGATCATATTAACAACCAGTGGCAGAAATTTACACGTTTATCCCTATCAACTCCTTCACTTTTTATATAGTTGTCAGTCGGTATGGTTTTAACGTCAAAGGCTTTAACACATGCCCACATGTTCTCCTACTCGCGTGAACCTGCTGAGCCAACATCGTGGTAGACTTTGGAGGATTCCTACCAGTCATCATTGCATCAATTCTTTCCGTGTAACGGAACCACTTGTAGGCCAATTTTGCGCCAATCTTGAATACTGCTTTTCACTGGTACAGGGCGAAGCGGATATTTGTCTTAGAGCTGGTCTGTATGTACATTTCTACAGTGAATATTCGCTTTGCTATTGAACAAGTCACATTTATTTACTGCACAAAACAACTCTTTACAACAGCAAACGCAACCGTTTGTAAATCATTGCGAATTACTTATAAGAAGCTACAACAACAATGAGGCTAAACGCACGGAAGAAAGGATGGCCAACCGAATTTCTTACCAGTTTCTTTCATACAAAATGAGATGGGGCTGGTTTTATCTGCCCAACCTTGTATAAGTTTTCTCCAGAAGCAGATTTCTGCATAAAGAGTTGAAGTATAATAAGGAAGTTTCTGTACCTAATTGTAATCCGACGTATAATTTTAATGCGATACTGAATAAATATGTAGTTTTTTTGTCGTAGCTCGGCGTGTTGATTTCCTTGTTAGGGGTTGAAGCTAAGGACTGGAAATAAGGGTAGTTGAAAGTTGTAGAGTAGCTTAATATTCTCCTACATTCTAGCACCCAAAGTTTTGTTGGAGCCATACGAAAATACTGTTGGATTAGAAATGTTATTAAAATCAGAAGGAAATTTGGTAAGTCTGTAAGTTTTAAATAAATCTTTAACTCTTCCGTGTTCGCAATAAATCGCCAAAAATTATATCCTCTGATATTCTTTGTCGGAGAAACAGGACTGAAACTGGGAAGCCTCCTAAATCTCTTCCTAATTTTAAAGCTTTTATAAATAGTATACATTCATCCGGAACGACTGTTTTTCATTTGCGGTCGTTGCGTAGTTTCCGAGTTTCAACCTACCTCACACACGCTTTTTTTCCTTATATTATCAATATGATTTGTGCTTTAATAACTCTAGGAATATAGAGGAGAACTGACGTGCAGTGTAAAAATAGTTTAAAGAAATACGGGAATTTAAGTGTAAGTCCATACAAGAACATGGTGCTGCTATATACATATAGCGCTGTATTACTTTTCAAGCAGTACTGTACAATCTATATTATCATTAGGTAGTCTATAAACTGAGGTTGAAACTGTATTTTTAATAATTTTGTTTCTGGATGAAATATTTATAGTGTATGTACCTCTGGAGTCACTGAATCACTTCAGAATTGCTTCAACTAGATAGTATTTCAAACGTAATATTATGACACAATCTGTTTAAAATTATTGTTACTGGGCAATATTTAAGTAATGACAGACAAAGACCCAGTGTAATAGTACGGCTCAGTCGAAGTTCCATTTAAGAATTTGTACAGTACTCTATATCAGATCATAAGCAATTATTTTATGTACCCTACTTCAGCACTAACAGTCTGTAAACGATATGAGAGTTAAAAAAAAAGGGACGCCTTAGTTCTGGCATCGATGTGTAGTATATATTTTATAAGTACACTATATGGATTTATTATCTTAATATTGCTAAAACAGACCTAATAAATGCAAGTAGTTATTTCAAACATGCATTAGGTAAATTCAAGTCTAAGTGTCACTTATCATTTGTTTATCAGCCCAAAGCTCGCAAAGTAATGATATTCATTACTGATATATTTGTGCTGAACAAGTCGTAAACACGATTTACCAGACTGCGTAGTAGCTTATCTAAAAGGAATGTTAGTCTTGCTTGAGTTGTTTCTCAGTTTTGTGTACAAAGCCTTTAAAGCTAACGCTATCAGCATTCCAGAAAAGGCCACAAATTTGTCAGCGTGCTTTGCGAGGAATTCTAGTCGCAATAAAAATTCTTCTTAGTTTTAAACTGAAAGTAAATATGAGTAATCTTCCCCAACAAAGAATGCAGTAGATACTTTATCTTTAAGCCTTTTAGCATACGTGGAAAAGTACTCCACTTTGTTATATAGGTTGATTTAATAGTTATCATGTTTAAAACTCAATAAGTCGTATATTTGTCTCGTAGTCGAAATAATGTATATGGTAATTAGAATTCTTAACCGAGCCCAAATGGCCTAGCTGTCGACAGGCCCTTAAGCTCCACCCACCCACTCACTCACTCACTCACTCACTCACTCACTCACTCACTCACTCACTCACTCACTCACTCACTCACTCACTCACTCACTCACCTATTCACTCACTCATTCAATCACAAATCTACTCTTATTTTAAAGCACCTGTTTTCATATTTAATTTCTATTCAATTTATAACTTATTTAAGCAAGGAACAACTATTGTGTACATTTTATGTACATTGTGCTTTATGAATCTGTTTAAGTGTATTATTTCTGTTTATTTTTTGTGTGCAAACCCGTTTCCGGTCAGATTATTAAATAAAGATTTAGTCGGCCTTATTATTTCGTTCAAAATATAAGTATCATAGTGTTATGAAGTTTTGAAAGATCCTGCATTGTCGGTGAAACCACCTCTTCGTTATCATACAGGATATCGCCTCCCAAATTCGGATTACCCCCCCCCCCCCCCTTTTACTGAAGTCAGACTATCAGACAACCCTGTTTAAGTGTAAATTGAAATATGCTCTACTGTATTTTGGTAAAAGTGATTATTAGATGCTATACCTTTTATTTGCTTTCTCTCGACGTGCTTTCTTTTGTACGTACAGCTTAACAGCAAACTCCCCTGTGTTGACTTCCTGCATTGTTAGAAACTGAAAATGTGCAGCTAACTTATATGAAATGAAAGTATTCAGTTAAAAAACGGGGTTGCGTATATGTCTCTACCCTCTTTCAAGCGAAATCACGAAATCAAAATTAGATATTTCGAGTAACTAGTTTGGGATCTAAATAGAAATTAGAACTCTCGATCATTTTTACTAATCCTCTCCTTTTAGCCAGGGAGCAAGCAGAATTCAGTTTCTCCTTTCCTCATTATGCGAGCTAGCACCACGAGCTTAAGGAACTGACTGACCAATTGGTCCTCAACTGTACAGACCCTAAGTGCCCAGTGTATAGTGTGATGCAACGGTAATGGGCAAGCGCAAGAAGTTTGGAGAGAGGCAGTCGCAAGATAAACAGATAAGTCGCGCGCTCACCTAGCGTAAACACAATAAGCGCTATCGATAGAATTTTCTGGATGTTTCTCCATCTCGAACGTTATGTAACTCCGTTTTATACCGCTATATAAATGAGCGCTCCCGCGAAGCGAGTCTTGCGGAGCAAGTTAGTCTCACAGAAAGAGTACGTGAGTGAACCATTGAGTAAGCAAATTTAACTTACAAAAAGTACAATATAACAGTAGTATTATCATCATACGAACAGAATTGAGACCACTGATAATCTGTTCTGACTTCAAATTAAAGTTGCTCCGCCACTCTTCTAGTACAACAGTAATAATAAAACTGAAGTCACGTACAAAACAAAGTCAGCGAACTAGAGAATGCGTTTCTGTTGTGGGAAAAGTGTTATTTCCCGAGCGAGTTTGTGACGACTTTGGCACTGGCAGTGCGTGCTGTTATTACAAAGGATTCGAAACGTCTTGTGTTCGACTCCCAGCGAGTGAACCGTCCAGAAGAAGAGGCTGCCTCTTGCGTAGATTCATTACGACGCTAAGAAAGTGAAGCGACGGTGAACTGTGGAACGAGTTCACGTTAATGACAATGTGAACTCAAGGATGTATTTTATTTGTGTTTCACTGCCAAGAGATGTTTAATATCAGAAATCATTAGGGATGGTGACTTTTCGCAAATGCGAATAGCGCGAGATGTTCATAAGCCTTGTTCTCTTGTTTTATTTTTCACAACCAATACACCACTGTTCAATGCGTTTTGGAAATACGAAAAAATGTAAAATTGATTCACATTGTAAAAAGTATATTGAAATAAATATAAATTTGAAAATGTGTTGCAATACATGGACTCTTTTTTATATGAAGAATACAAAAAGTAAAATTACGACAACAGTTCTTTTTTCCTCCAAAGAAGTTTATAAACCTTTTAATCCTATCACGCTGGCTGAGTATCGTCAATATAGTTGAAGGAATTAAGTAAAAGTAAAAACAAGATCCAATCTTTTGCGAGTTGTTAAAGAGATAGTTTTCTTTTTATGCGTATGAGTTCATTTCCAACTAGTGGTACAAACTATGCACAAAAATAAATATGTTAACATTTGCAGAGTATTCGGGAACCTGCCTATAGCACTGCTGAAAAATATTTCACCAAGCACAATTGTAGGTAATGGTAACGGAACGGAATGACAGTGCAAACTACTGAGGTATGCTCTATGATTTCGTTCATAAGTGTTACTGATTTAGCAAATTGCATGACTTGAGTAAATTTTATGCCTGTTATTGTTGTTATTATTATTGTTGTTGTTGGTGGTGGTGGTGGTGGTGGCGGCGGTGGTGGTGGCGGTGGTGGTGGTGTTTTTTTTTTTAACATCAGAATTTCTACGAGTACTTCAGCTTACATCAGTTCTCATTTAACCTATATAGGTAACTTAAATCCGAATTTCACTTTATGCATTTTTATTTTACTATAAAATGTTGCATTAACTTCACATCAAAGGACCTTAACTGTTAAAAGTTATATGGTTTTGTTTAAAATATTACAAAATGTTAAATTTCTGATTTGTAAACACTATAAATCACCTCTCCTAGAAATCACATTTAGGAATTACCCCTGTCGCTAAGCATCCCGCTACACATACAGCTCGAAACGGACTGAGCCGTTTAAGCACTTCATTTCGAGCTCTTCAGCAAAGAGATCTAGAAGGACCAAGTGCCTTGTTGTTTTATTTCTAGACTGGAGATTTCAGATTAAAATTTTATTCATACACTTATCCTATTACGAATAGAATAGACCAGGGTCTATTCCATTGGAAAGAACATTTATGCGAATTGGGCTTTTGAAGCTGATAAGAATATGTCCTAAAATTAGCTGGAGCTGAATGTCATCTCGAAGCTGCTGTTGAGATTTGCTTGGGCTGATTAGTGTTTCACATTGAAAAGCACACTCAGCTCAAAGGATTCCAGGGCCTCCTGCAGTCTTTGAATGGTAACTTGCTCGTCACCTGTTCCAGTCGTGACGCAGAGATTACAAAAATGGAACTGTTCGTCAATGCCTTCACAAAGAGGATTCCATTTACGCCAACTCTCAACAATAACAGGGGTATAACAAAGCAAGCGTGATCATCGTTGCTAATAACTTTATTGGCAAACACATTAAGCTGCGCTTACTAAGCAAAATACATTTCAATAACTCCTGCTATTTTTATATTCAAGTACATCTCTAAGGATGAAAAGTTACAAAAACCAGCTTGCAGGAAAAAATGATTATGTTATGGAATGATGTTCGTTTTACGCATGTAAATACAGTAAGGATGAAGATGTTTCATTTTTCTTTAATAAGGAGCACACATCAAAGAACATTATTATGTAATTGATGAAAACTACTATGGTGAATATACTTATTTCATTCTTGCTTCAAGCTTCCGTCTTGTTATTTTAATTACCCCTACTGATGACTAGGCAGTTTGTTGGAGTAGGGGTGTACCAAATGAGGAAACTGTGACCAAGCAAAAACAGTTCTTTACCCTTAACGTTGGCTAAATAGAGCTTCTAATGTATTATGATCATAGTCACTCGTTTTGTTGTATGTGAGTTTCATTACAATCTGTGCTACCAGATGTGTGTGTGTGTGTGTGTGTGTGTGTGTGTGTGTGTGTGTGTGTGTGTGTAAACTCATGTGATTGATATAATGCAAAGAATGTCAGAAAGATGGACAGAATGGTAAGAAAGAAAAAAAATAAGCAAACTCCATCATTATACACAGAGAAACAACTGAAAGCACTTTAAAAATGGCAGAGTATTGAAAAATTCAAACCTATAATAACGGATATGGCTATGTCACCACCAAAAAAGGTTACCTAAAATGTTTAAGTTTTATAGGGGTATAGTAAATGCTTGTTTATGGTTTATAATTTGCCCGTGACAGATAATTTTATTTGGAATGTAAATCTTAAATATATTTTATTTTAATGAAATTTCTTAAAAACATTTTCAGACATCCAAAATTTCGAAAAATGTTTCATGTAAAGCATAGTTTGGGGCAGAGGGATTTTCTTGAAAAGCTTCCTTTCGCATCTTTGGAAGACCCTGTATCTACGCACCAAATTTGGTACTTATTGGACACTTCGATTGGGGGTTATGCTGCGCGCGCACACACACACACACACACACACACATATATACATACACACACGCACGCACACTCACTCACATATACACCTACACACGTAATACAACCCACGTTTTTAAAATGCTTTTTTAATTGAAAACGTGAAAGGTGAAAGGCCCACATCGAATTTTTTAATGAAGTGCGGTACTTTTCTATTGCAAGTATTAGTAGAGAAAATAAACCATCTTTTTAATGAATACATTCGTGTGCATTTATATATCGCTCAAACCTAACATCTAAAGTAACATGATGTCTGTGACTAGAACATATTCTCAAAATTGCCGACAGTTTTATTATCGTTTATATTAGAGATTGAGTGTTACAGTAGTTTAGATGTTATTTTTAAAAAAAATTAAATCATGCACAGACATATGCACATATACTCACAGTCACATTGACACTCTCTCTCTTTCTCTCTCTTTCTTTCTGTCTCATCAATGCTTCTTGACTCTAGGGCAGCAAAGAGAGTATTTGTTGCTATGGAAAAGTTTCTATGCTTCAGCGAGAATAAAATTCGGGACTTTTAGATTAGGAAGCTAATAGCTTACACTGCTTACAGCTATGAAAATAAATTATAATGCTAGAGAAAGTCGTCTAAAGTAGGAATGCATTGGATTTTCGCTCTCTTTTCCTCTCGACTTAATAGCTAGAAATCTATCAGTTTAAATATGCGAAAGGGTATTGAAACAAGCTGCAATGAACTACTTAAAATGACAACAAGGGAATAGAAACCATCTAATTTTCCATCTTTCATCTATGGTTATTGCACCACAATGGTTCCCTTATTTCACGTCTCGTTTTCCTTAAAGTGCACTGCATCGGATGTATCTTAGATGCATATACTTGTTAAGTACTATTTTCTAGTTATTGTGAGACAGCGTGTTCAATTTCCGCGTTATTTCCGTTTTGCTGCGTTCCTCGGTAACACGTAGTGCACGGCTTGTGCGCAGTGCCGTGTCCTTGTCTAGTTTGCAGACATTCATACCGCGTGCAAACAACCGAATTTGCAAGGTGTGTGACCTCGTTCTGTTAACACGTAGAGATAAAACTGCATGTCAATATTTGCATACCAACCCCTTCGACCTTCTTCTTCCTTCTCCTCTTATTCCAAATACAGCAATTTGATAAGATGGTGGAACTTGCTGAGGAAGTGCAACGTGAATTGAATCTTCCACTTAAATTTGAAAATTAGGGTAGATTATTACGAGTACGCGGGTTATGATTACCCAAGATGTTTGAAAATTGTCCACGAAAGGTTAACCAATTTTTAAAAAAACAATACAATATGTATAGAAAATGATCTAGAACTGATTTGTTTGATTGACTGACCTTTAATTTACTAAAACTAGTGTGACAATAAATTAATTTATGCATGGATATAACTGATTACAGGTTGAAAGGATAGGTATAAGCAGTATCTCTGTGCTGTGGGGTTAGCGTGTTTGCCTGAAGACGTCCGGATTCGAATCTTAGGGGTGAATTACCTGGATAAGGTTCTTTACGGAATTTTTCATTATCTTCAGTAATGAATGGACCGCTGGCTCATTTGAGCGTAATATAACAATCATCCGATAGTAATAATAATAATAATAATAATAATAATAATAATAATAATAATAATAATAATAATAATAATAATAATAATAATAATAATAATAATAATAATAATAATAATAATAATAATAATAATAATAATAATAATAATAATAATAATAATAATAATAAATTAATTCAGAAGTTCATTAAAATGTCCTTGTTCAATGTTCTTGTTTGAAGAATATACGATTGCCTGGAAATTTGAAATGACTAGAGAAACTTATGCTTATCCACCACATTGGATGCTTGTAAACTTGTTCGGAATTTTAAGTGCTTTTAAAAACGGAAAGAAGTATCCTAAAACTTACTTTTATCTTTCTTGGAGTTGTTTAGTACTATTACTTGCTGATATAAACAGATGTGACTCTGAGAATACAGTTTATTTAAAAATATGAGCATTATTTGGAAGTGAACTTGTACAATTAAGTACAATTGAAATTTCTTATTTGGAGCAATGAGTTTTGTAAGTGTTTCAAGCAACATATGCTACAATGTCTTCCACAAGCGACTATAGACCAGTATTGATTGTGAGGGATTTAATGCGTGGATTTAACCACGTTATTCACACTATTTATATTGGAATTTACAAATTGTTAGCATCACAGAGTTACATTACATGGCAGAGGTAACTCAAAACTAATTTAACACTGAAATAGTGTTAGTAGACCGTTGCTGGGATTTTTGTCTTCGGGTAATAAGGATAACTGAGTATTTGAAATTTACAGAACCATTAAACCAAAATCCTTTATGTGACTGAAGAACTGATAAACTTGATCTAAAATGTCAGTGGCGCAACACTGATTCCAATGTTACAGTATTATGCAAACTTTAAAACTGTTCCTTCTATGTGAGGATAGGCCACCCTCGAGCCACGCATGCACACCTTTTGCGCGGTGATCCTGAGCCTGTCTGTGCGACGTGCAATGTTCCACTCTCCGTCGCACATGTCCTTCTTGATTGTCCGCAATACGGTCGTGAGCGCCAGTCCGTTGGCCTGGGCCTTGCATTGGGCTCTGTTTTAGGTAACGACCCAGTAGCTGTAAATGCAGTACTGCGGTTTTGCCAAGATTGATTTTGGTAAGCAAATTTAAGGAGTCTTTTATCCTGGCGGAATTAGGATTTTAAGGTGGTTTTAGCTTTCTAACAGTCTTACAAGGTTAAATTTTTACCAGTTTTAACTTTTAGCCGTTTTAACTCACGTTTTAGTACTCTTAACTTTCCGTTTTAGTTATTATAACTTCGACATTTTAACTTCTTAGGGGTGAGCTTTTACTAATTTGCTTGTTTTTATTTTCGGACTTCGGGCCCTAATGACCTAGTTGTCGACGGGCCCTTAAACCCAACTCACTCAGTCACTCCTTCTATGTTGTTTCACATGGCTTACCATCTGCATAAAGTACCTGGCTGTCCTTTAAAGGCCCTGTATTTATGAAGCCCGAGTAAATAAATAATGCTATAGTGTCTAGAAAGTGCAATTTGCTTTCCGAGTATTGTAGTGATTAATAATAATGTCAAGGAACAAGTGTACTTTCACTATAAGGTTTAGCAAACAATAGAGTAGAAAATGTAAGCTGTATACAACGAAATCAATAAGTCATTTACATGGTAATTTTGCCAGTCCCGAAAATGTAGCAATCACAGACTTCCTTGGTTACTAAACAAACTTGCCCACCATGGGGAATGAGCAAGGTATTCCTGGTGTATTACTTATATGTCTGCAGAGGATTTCTTCAGGGGTTAAATGTGGTACATATACTTCCCTATTTACTATACGTAGTAGAGAAGGTAAAAAAAATTAAATAAAAAAATAAAAGGTCGGTGTTTGTTAATCAGTTTATCGCCGCGTGAAAAAAATGTTTACTTATATACAACCTCTTCCTCCTTCTGCGTATTCTATATATAGAGGGAGCCAGCCAACCATCACAACAACTGTTACTTTTGTATGTTTGACATTACCATTACAAAAGTACCAAGAACAGGAAACACACTCAATATCCTAGCATACCATCATCCATTGCTTCAAAACCGCACTCTGAGAAGCTGCCAATTCCATTGCCACCAATAAAGAATGGTACAGGATGATAGTGATGACGGTGATTTCAGCAATGATGAGAGCATTTCAAAGGAACCGCAGCTCTTCAATCAACAAAAACTGGATGACCTTATAAAGGAGTTGGAACTAACTAAATCAAAGGCCGAAGTCCTTGCATCCCGTCTTAAAGAAAATAACTTGCTCGCTAAAGGATGCAAAATAACAAAATATAGAGTACGCCATAAAGAGTTTGCATGCCTCTAAGAAATGTCCGAAAATCTATGTTTTTGCAGCAATGTTAATGGTCTCTTTCAACACATGCAGATTCCTCATGAACCAGACTAGTGGCTTCTTTATATAGATAACTCTAGTACAAGTCTTAAAGCTACACAATGGGAGCAAGTTTCCTTCCATCCCAGTAGCTCATTCTGCGCAACTGAAGGAAACATGAAAATGTCAAGGTACTATTGGAAAAACTCAACTATGAATGCCACAGATTTTCTTCTGGCGCTTCGAGTGGCTACACAAAGTATTTTTGCTTTCTCTGCTTCTGGCATAGCAGGGCAGACGATCAGCATTACACCAACAAAGACTGACAAGAGTTGCTGCCAGGAATTCACAATATAAAACCTACTGTGCCTACCAATAAAATTCTGCTACCCCCAAGTCATATCAAACTTGGACAAATCAAACAATTTATCAAAGGTTTGAATAGTAACTCAGAGGATCTATCTGTCAACCTACAAATGTCCCCACTTGAAGCAAAAGTCAAAGGTGGGATATTTACAGCGCCTCAGATTCGAGCAATGTTACAATCTAAAGAGCTTGTAGATGTGAAACGTACTGCTTTTGAAGCTTCTATAATTGCACTGCAACATTTTTTGGGCAATAAAAGAAGTAATAATCACACGGAACTGGTTGAGAATTTTATACACTCATATGGAATGCTTGGGTGCAGAATGCCTACCAAAATTAACAATTTTTTTTTCATCTTCATTTCTTTCGACCAAATTTAGGAGATGTAAGCGAGGAACATGGGCAACGGTTCCACCAGGATATTCAGCTTATGGAAAGACGGTATCAGGGACTTTGGGACTCTGCAACGATGGGCGACTATGTATGGGGCATAGTACGTGCCCAATACATAATCAAAAGAGAGGAGTCAAAAGAAGACCCGTTCTCATGTCTGTTTTGAATGAAGGCCCTGATGTATTGATTAGCAGTGTTTTTTCAGTAAAATGTGCACTTATGTGAACCTATAGAACCATTATAGAATGTATTGTAGGTTAGTTTTTCCCTGTCTCATAATACACACGCCAAGTTGGCTGTTTTTAATAAAATTGAAGAATGGGTTATGATATCCGAAATATTGGCATTAGAAAAAATCACTCATATATTCGTAATCGCTGAATTAAGCGATAAACAGTAAAACAACAATGTAAGCAAAAACGTTGTGAAATTTTGTTACGTAGATTTTTAACCATTGTTAACTATCTTCAGTAATACCACGATTACCAATATTTTCCAATAGTTTCATTGAGGTTACCGAATAATCTAACAAACATTTGAAAGTTCAATTAAATTATCTAAGAAAAATTATGAGCGAGAAAGGGATTCGTTAAGATGATTATAAGGCAAGAATGATGCCAGTTTATGCACTTATAGTATAATCACTAAAATGACTCACCTGTTTCGTATTGTATGATGCGGCATTATATCTTGTAGCACTTCTTTTATATTTCCAGATCAGCAAATCTAGCGATTTTTATACGATTTGTACCATAGGAACACGAAAACCATGAGAATAGGCTTCCAGTCGAATCGAAGCAGGGATTGTAGGAAAAAAAAACTGAATGTAGCAGAAAAAATCTGATGTGTTGTACTCACATGACTTTCTCTACTCTTACAAACTCTTATTCTTCTATCTTCTTCGTATTAGTTGAGGTAAACATTTGTAGAAATGATATTACTCCTCGTTTTCTTGCGCGTGCAACGGGAATATGGGAATACAGTAGGCTTTGAGCGATATTAGTCTTTTAAAGTTTTCAAATTCCGTTCTCTTTGCACGCCTAACATATAAAAAAATGAATAGCGATGTTCCATTTGGCAGAAGTATGTTCTCCAAGACCTGCACAAATAACAAGGAATATCTCCGAAATGGTTCACTGTACACAAAAATTTATCGGGACATAAATTGTGTGTTTTAGCGAAATCTAAATTTTTTTATAACAAGATTTTGTCTATCTCTTACGGTTTTCGAGTTATTCCAAAGTTATTCAGAGTAAACAGGACTACATAGGCTATTGCCAAAAAATTCAAAATATACATTTCATTTAAACATATGGCATTTTAATCAAAATCGTTAGTCATTTTTAAGAAAATCAAAATTTTCGAAAAATTTTCCATGCAAAGGGTAGTTTAGCGTGCGGCTATTTTCTTCAAAATCTTCGTGTCTCATCCTTGAAAGACATTAAACTTAAATACCAACTTCTGTTTTTATACGACTTTTCGTTTTTGAGTTATGCTGTCCACAGGTTGACACACACACACACACACACACACACACACACACACACACACACACACACACGGACCTTTTTTCTAAAAATGCTTTTTTTTTTATTTTGGATTCAAGGTGTCTCAAAACATATTTCCGGTGAAATCTCGACTTCCAATTTTTGGGTGGAATACAATACTTTGTTCTACTTAGCAGCAGATAAAGTAAAACGTAATTACCAATTATTGGTTTCTGTTCACCACGCTTTCAAACTATCGATTAAGTTCGATTCTAAATGGTGAAAAAAGTACCCATGAGACCGTACATTGGCTGAAAGGCGTTCGTGCGCAATATATCAAAACGGAGCGATTGCGAACCTCCTTTGATTTATTAATATATTTATTACTTTAATCTGTTTAATTGTATTCATATGCGTGTCGGGCGAAACCATCATCTACAGGTGAAGTATCACCCATGTCACGTTATTTGGGTGAAACCTGCCGTCCCCAGATGGACATTGAGGACTGCCATAGCAAATGCGAGGTCTTTGTCAAGAAGTTTGTGTGTCATATCTCTCATAATAATACATGTCTGGGATTGCAATCCCAACGTATACTTTGTCTCGAATAGAAAGTGTCCCAGTGAACTGTGCATACTCAAGTGCAACCATTATGTGCCTCCTATCTCTCTTCCTCTCTCTCTCTCTCTCTCTCTCTCTCTCTCTCTCTCTCTCTCATGCGAGACCCGACCTCACGCAATTCTTCCGGGTCTTCATACAATTGCGTTATTGTGAGGGAAAACCAAACGATTTACATTAACATAATATGCGCGATAGTCTATAACAACTTTGCTGATTTTTACTTTTTTTGTAGAACTTCCTGGGACAGAAAGTGACTCTCAAATATTATACATGTAGTAGCCAGAATTTTACACAAAGTTTCTATCCTTTCACATTCACTGTTACCAGCAGTGTTGCCAAAATTAGAAAACTATGTAACTTGATACAAAAACAACAAGCAAGGTTATTTTATGCCAATTAAAATCATTGCTTAATTACGTAGAATACATAAAGAATAACTACCATTAAGTATTTTTGAAAATTAAGCTTTTGTTTACAACTGGGTCAAAAGATTGTCTGGGATTAGCTAGCCAGGGTTGCCGACGGCGATAGTAACAGAGCTGTTGATATATTGATAATTTACTGTCATCTTCGATTTTTACAACATTCATGCTTTACCTTTGATCCATTTGCCCTTTAGGTTGGATATTGGAAAATAGTGAAAGAGGAACTGCTAAAGTTAAATAAAAACGAGCTAATTGCTTTAAGATTAGATGAATTGGTGAAGCACGCAGGAGCAACTATGAGAACGAAGGATGATCAACCCCTCCCCCCCCCCCAAAAAAAAAAAAAAAAGTTGGTGTGGTAAAGAGAAAAGTAAAATAAGGCAAGTAGTTTAAAGGAACTTGAGAAAAATGGAGGCAAACGATTAATTCGGTTGATATGAATGATACGACTAAAATAAGCTTCCATAAGAGTGGTTTGTTGACGCTGTTATATAAAAATCTGATGTGTTGCACTCACATGATTTTCTCTACTGTTTTACTAACCATTCTTACAAACTCTTATTCCTATATCTTCGTGTTAGTTGAGATAAACAATTGTTCAAGTTATCTTATTGCTTATTTCCTTGTATGTGCAAGGGAAACATGGCAATACAGTAGGCTTTGAGCGATAGTCAACTCTTTTAAAGCTTTGAGACCCTGTTCTCTTTGCACGCTTAACATATAAAAAAATGAACAACGATGTTCCATTTCACGAAAGTTTTGTTTTCCGAAACTGACACAAAGTACAAGCAATATCTTCGAAATGCTTCACTCTACAAATAAATTTATTCAGACATAAATTGTGAGTTTTAGCGAGATCTACATTTTTGCATAGTACGATTTTTTCTATCTCTTACGGTTTACGAGTTATTCAAAAGTCATTCAGAGTAAATAGGACTACATAGGCTATAGCCAGAAAATTAAAAATATACATTTCATTTGTCATACAAATATCTTAAACATATGACATTTTAATAAAAATTGTTCGAGCCATTTTCAAGAAAATAAAAATTTTCCATGTAAAGGGTAGTTTAGGGTGTGGCTATTTTCTTCAAAATCTTCGTGTCGCATCCTTGTAAGACATTAAACTTAAATACGAACTTTAGTTTTAACCGACTTTTCTTTTTTGAGTTATGCTGTCCACAGACTGACAGGCACACGCGCGCGCGGATCTTTTTCTAAAAATGCTTTTTTTTGGATTCAGGGGGTCTCAAAACATATATTTCCGGTGAAATTTCTACATCGGATTGGGTAGAATACAATACTTCCCCTACTTAACAGTAGAGAAAGTAAAAATAAGCTGCAATGGGTACAGAAAGTCGCGTGAATGTAACACATAATAATAAATGTTTCTCTTTAGATGAAGTAGATACATACATACCATTACGAAACTTAGTGGGAGGACTATGTAGTCGTGTTCCATTCCCATAGCGCCGATTATACTGACCCTCGGTGGTGCCGTGTTGCCGAAATTCTTTTCGGTTTCTTAACACTATCCGCCTACCATTGCATACAGTATAATACCCAACCCACCTGCCACAGGTTAGTGTTACTTGTGGAGAGAAAATGCTAATTACGCAGCATTGGCCTATGGTGTTATTGTTGTAATTAAAAATTGAATTTCATCAATGGTAAATCACACGTGCACTTTATTGAAAACTGAGTATGTACGAGGATGATCCAGGAAGTAATGACCGCGTGCAGATCGCTGTCGCGCTTCTATCCGAAGTCGAATGGTTTCTTCGACATATTTTCTGTGTTGTGTAACTTTCAATAGAAATAAGTTTATATTTATATTCTTCAGTTGTACAAAATTAACTATATGATACAAAGTTCCCCCCATCTGTTACATAAGAATATTGAATATTTTAATGTTCCGAGGTTAAAACCTAAAAATCTTACCGCCAACTAAGACAAGTGTATGGTGATTAATCAGTAATGAAAGAAGTGTGAGAAAGAGGTGTGATATGTTCAACAATGCGCATGAGCAATATCGGGCGTCCGTCACTCTTCACGATGATCTGAAGTATTAAGTGAATAACAAATCCTTATAGACAGACGTGTAAACCGAAACATTTTTCTTCCTTTGCTAGGTAAAGTTGTGTCCGAAAATCTTGAATTAAAGAAGGAATTCTGAAGTTCGTAAATATATTTTATAAATGTTTAAATAACGGAGAAATATGTAGGTTTGAATTTTGTAAGTTCAAGGTTACCAATGCGACAAGATCAGTACCCAACAAATTTCACTATGCAGTTTATTTCTTAAGAGATGATTCATCTAGTAATAAGTATATTATATAGTAGAGTATTAATTTGCATATACATAACGTATTCTGAATGTTAAAGTAATGAAAATTATTACAACTGTATTATGGTATATTTCATCTACTGACTTTAAGCCTCCAAAACAATTTGATGGGTTTCTAATAAAATTGGTTGGCAATATAGCTTGCGGTTACCTATAAAGAGCTCGTGCTTCAATAACAGATTGCATTGCTTTCCCTTTCTATATAACCACGTAATACACCCAAAATTATGAAGACACTAGAAATTATGGAAATCAGTGAAGGTGAAAACCATAAAGTAGTGACTGGATGACCATTTCGTGCAACTGTAGACCTCCGAAATCTATATTCCCTTATGTATACTTTCTTATTAATCTGTTTCCTTTCACATGATGTGGATTGAGAATGTACTTAAAACAATTTCATTTATAAGGTTACTACCTCAAATTGCAAAAATTTTATCAAAGCCTTTCTCTTACTCTGTCTCCATCTCTCTCTCTCTCTCTCTCTCTCTCGCTCTCTCTCTCTCCCCCCTTTTTTGAAGTAACTCAAATATAACTGTAATTTTGTTCGTTTAACTTCCTTGGAAGGCGCTTGTGCTAAACACTAGTACTTGTACGATTTTTCAGTTTAACCTATACCATTTACAAACCTCACACAAAATCGCTGTAAAGAAGTGCAAAGCCTATAGGACTTCCTCTACTCTTTTCCAGTTAACAAAGTATGATTGCAAGGTTTCATACATTTCAAAGAAACGTGGATGTCACATTAGGAGCAATATACCAAATCTCATCAAATAATCCACCACATTTTCCTCTCAACCATGTTCCTTATGACCACGGTGCAGTTCCACCCAAATTTCTCTGTAACGCACCCCTGCAGGATACACATTTCCTAGCACTGCAGGTGTTATACCGTGTAGTGTGAGAGTGTGAGCTCCAGGAAGTCCATCGAGTGTGGATTTCAATCTCATGTGATTCCCTATCTAATCATATAAGTGGGAACGTGGTATCCAAATACTCATGAACAATACTAATAAGGTGAAAAGGTGCTCCATATGTTTGAAAACTACTGCTTCGAAGATTGCATCTCCAATTGTGGTGAAAGAAATGGCTCCAGTATCTCAAAATACGAAGTGTCATCATGAGGAAAAGTAATAAGAAGTGGGTTTACTGGGCGTTCAAAAAGAAAAACAAAGAGTATATATTTTATTTACCATGTAAATGGGTGCCACTTTGTCAAAACAGAACTATTTTTGTGCAAACAAAACTAATAAAAGATAGGGTAATTTGGGATGGAGGATTGTTGAAAATGTTCCTGTCGCATCCTTGGTAAATGCTAAACTTAAATACCAAGTGTGGTATCAATCTATGTAGCGTTTTGTTTTTTAGTTATGCTTTTCACAGTTAGACACACGGACACATACACTCGGACCTTTTTCCATTAGTTTTTTATTCAGGGGAGCTCAAAACCTGTTTATAGTGAAATTTCGATATAGAACTTTTGGGTGTAATGCAATGCTTATACCTTGTCTGTAAGTAGATGCTGCAGAAAGGAAAAACAAAAATTGTTCCTAAAAAAGCTAGAATTGGTTAGCATATTAAAAGCCTTCGCCTGGCAACCTTTACGGCGTGTGGTCCAAGTATGAAAGTTGGTGTTTAACACTCTTTTGGTTTTATGAATTATGTTGTTCAAAAGCACGTATATCCACATACATATTACTTTCTCTACTGGTAAGTGCTACCCTTTACATGGAAACATTTTTGAAAATTTCGATTTTCTTGAAAATGGCTCTAACGATTTGGTTAAAATGCCATATGTTTAACATATTTGTATAACAAATAGAATGCATATTTTGAATTTTCTGGCTATAGCCTATGTAGTCCTGTTTACTCTGAAGGACTTTTGAATAACTCGTAAACCGTAAGAGATAGACCAGGTCTTACTATACAAAAAGTGTAGATTTCCTTAAAACACACAATTATATAAAGTGATCTTTTCTGCGAAGTCAACCATTTCAGAGATATCCCTTATTTGTCAGAATGTGGCAATGCTAATAAATGGTTCCCAAATGCAAGTTCGTTATTCATGTATTATCTCTTGGCCGTGCAAAGAACGGAATTTCAAAGTCAGAATATACCATCTGACTATCGCTTAAAGCGTACTGTACTTCCCTTGTACCCACAAGAAAATTAGCAATAAGATTTCTACAAATGTCTATCTCGATTAACATGAAGTAGACAAAAGAACAAGTAAGAATGGTTTGTGCAAGAGTAGAGTGAGTGCAACACGTCAAACTATTTTTTCTAGAAATGCAATTTTCTTTATATTTAAAAATGTCCTGGAGAAATCTGGATATCGAACAATATGGTACAACACAATATCTCCAGAACGATTGAGAAAGTAATCTCTTTAACATATTTGGAGAGCATCAAAATGTGAAATCTACATTTTCTGTATGTGCATAGCTCTACTAAGTAGCGGTTGCCGAAAGTAAACGTTAAACACAGAATTCTTTAGAACTGGAAATTGGGAATAACAAAGGGAATCAACCAAATTCCTGATTTATTCTAGAGGTTATGAACATGACAACGCTGAGCAGCGAGGCAGCACGATGAATGGACTGTTGCGTGAAAAAGAAGCTACTGCAACATGCGCGAGTCTGACAAGTGACTTGAATGCTGGTATAGAACACGCCCAAAGCCGGCCACTCCCACGCACGCGTTGAAATCCTTATGAAGACAGCGTATACGCGTCAAGATAGCCGATAAACAGCCCTAGCATAATCTCTCAAACTGCTATTTTACTTTATGACCATTGTTGTCGCCTTCAGTTACACAAATACCGTTCCGGTTTATTTATAAATGACCATTGTTGTTAACGCAGACATTAACATATAGAGCACATTTTATTCGCTTGAATGCGTCACGACCACGAGCTTTATCACGTGCCATCGCATTAGGCATTCTTTGAGTAATGTGTGCGTTCATTCTGTGCAAACTGAGACAGCAATTACTGCGTTCGAGTTTTATCTGTTGACCGAGATATGATCTCAATGGAAAACAAAACAACAAAGATTTAGAAGCATATTGTCTTCTTACCAGCCATCGTGTTCGACCCCCGGCTGGGCTCGGTATTTTCTGATATCTTGCTTGCCCTGAAACTTGGAGTGTCCTATGTAAACAGTCTATTTAAATTTTATCGTATTATATGCATTTAAAATGCAACATACCTGTGAACCTCAACCCTTAATTTAAGATGCCCTATGAAAATTAACTGATGTGTTACATTGTAAGATTTCTTTACCCACTCTTGTACAAGTTATTCTTCCATCTATCTAATTCATTTTAGTCGAGATAAACGTTTTCAGAACGTTATACAGCTTGTGTAGGTGCATGGGGATATAGAAGACTGAAAGCATATTCAAATCTTGAAAAAGTGGGTAGCAGCATTGTGGCTGTAACACTTCACCTCAAGTATGCCCACGAGAGGAAAGAAAGGGGGAAAAACGAATGGGGACGTAGCACTTTTTGAGCATTCGACATTTAAAACCCTAAAAAAAATAATATCGAAGTAACTGTGTGTGTGAGAGTGTGTGTGTGTGTGTGTGTGTGTGTGTTTGTATGTGTGTGTGTGTGTGTGTGTGTGTGTGTGTGTGTGTGTGTGTGGTAATGAAAGGGGCACACCTTGATCCACCGCGACCCCGACATGGATTTATTGCGGGCTACCACACCCCCAGGGGGAAGGGAAGCAAAGATTTCAGTTTACTTTTTCGAGACCATCGCCCTGAGAGAGGAAAGAGATGTTCATGCTATGCTGCAGCTATGCCACAGCAAGGGACAACAAAGAGTGAAATTAGGAATCAACATAGCACTTGGTGTAAAAACAACTTAAATCAGCTCACACAAGAAGGCCAAATGCTAAGAGCAAACAGCCAACGAAAATTCCCATCCCATGATTTGTGCCACTATCTTAATATATAAATTGAGATTTTCAGTGTTTACGTAGTAAGTTTTTGTCTATACCTTATGACTTATCATATATGCAAAATTATGCAAAATCCATTCAAAATGCAGAGACAACAGAAAACTCAAAATAAATGTTTTATTAGTCATACAAATATGTTATATTTTAAACTAATCATTTGAGCAATTTTTAAGAACATCAAGATGTAATGAAATATTGTATGCACAACATATACCTACATGGCTTTCTCTAGAAACTATCGTTTATTGTAATATAGGTCGGTTTAATGTAGCCTAACATTGTACCATAGCGGATAGTCTATCCGCTATGATTGTACAAAAAGCTTATTTTTATACCTTCATGTTAATAGATAAACATTTACAAATTCCTATTTACATACAAGAAGGATACAGGAAGTTAAAGCGTTGGTCAAATGTTAACGAATGTGTTGCTATATGCTGGCCTTTGAATGCTACGCTCTTTCCATGGAATTGCGGGAAACAATTGAGTGCGATAACATTTAAAAAACTATATAGGTATTGACAAACTCAAATCGATAACAACGGATATTTCGAAAATGGCTAATAGTACAGAATAACTATTTGGAAAAAAAATGTATTTAAAGATATTTTTGGTGTTTTTGCCTATCTCTACTGGTTTACCAGTTACACAGAAATATACAAAATTCCTTCAGAATGAAACAAACTTCATGGACTATTTCCAGAAAATTCAAAATATACAATTTATTCATAATGTACATATATTAAAGATACGCTACTTTAATCAAACTGGTTAGAGCCATTTTTGAGAGAATAAAAAGCATCGAGGTGTTTGGGATAATAATTTAAAACTACCCTTTGATTGCAATTAATTTTCCTTCTTACTCATATTAGCTTTGAAATACGGATATTGAATACGTCTTCGAGCCACATCTTTGGGTGATGCTGAGCTTATATATCAATTTTGGCATTTTCCAACATATATTTTAATTATAATCTGATCACTTCAGTTTTGGAGAGTCCAGTCAAGCACTAACAAGACTGCGAACCCCAAGAAAATGCGCAAGGCATTCTTTAGGTTTTGATACTTGTTCGTTAGGAGTTTTAATTTAGGCAATATTAAAGAAAGGAAATAACTTTCTCTATGTTATCTGCGGAGAGCTCACTAAGCTACTCGTTTGCTGTTATTACCCACTTTTACTACGTCATACTGCTTTTGACAAATAAGTTGCTATGAAATGACTTGTTTCAACCAATCATGGCTACTTATCCCATATTGTTATTGTCTCTCTGGCATTTGTCTGCCTTTATCACCTCCCTGGTAATTTGCACACGTCATTTGTATTCCACGCAAATATTCAAAATTAACTTCACCAAAAAGCAGGACACCAAACGACACAAAATGAAACAGAAACAATATATGGAAGTAATTTTATCAGCTAATTTAGTAACTTAATGTTTTCTTGATTTTATTTCTTGTAATCATTATACACCTTTTTAAATCTTGAGACAGCCAATTAAATCCCACTCGAGTTTTCATTTCCTTAAAAAATCAAATCTCTAAGGATTACTTTTCATAATATATAGAGGTTTGAAGGGTGGGAACTGAATGAATTCATGATCAAGTTGTGTTCTACATGGTGTGGAAATTCTTTTCGATGTGAATATGAAGATGTAACAAGTGATCCATAATTATGTTATATTTCTTCAGTTTTAACACACTAACATATAGCATGATTTCCAAGTTCGTCTTTCCCCTCCGAAGAAATATTATATAACTACCTTAGATGCAGTTGTGGGTAATTTGAAAGTAAAATCTCTGTGTGTTTAAAAGCCGCGGGATACGTGCTTGGAACTAGGGATCATTAATCAGAATCGGTTCAGAAACGTAGGAGTTGCGACAAGCAGGTACAAATGCATCCCATAAAATCGTCTGGGGCTGGTCAGTACAGAGCCGTTGCACGCGATGCAAAGCACTTGGTCATTACTCTAATAAACCTTCGGGACAAGTTTATTGATGGTTGAACTAAGTTTCTTGACCTCTTTTTCTTTCAAGAGCTACGCCCCATTTGTTCAGCCCAGCCCAAGAACTTAGCTGAAATGAAGCTCTGGGCGAATCTGGTTAATTGCTTTCCTCAAGCCAATCCCTACTCTTGTGATTATTAAAGCAGTGGCGTGGAGCAGTTGCCCGAGGAAAGAAACGGCAATTATGCTGGCGCCACATTCCCCCATCAACTGGAAGAATTTGAGAAAAATAATTTGGCTGAGCATTCCTCTAATTCTTAAATATAAAACATTTGTATCATTTCACTTTAGGAAGTTTATGTTGAACAAAATTTATGAAGAAAGTTGCGCAGCAACCACACACGTTTTATTGATTCCTTCTTCCAGTTATTTTAAATGTATAGAATTGGTTCCAAGTTTATCTAGTTTCTGCTTTCTTCAGTAAGTACACGCCTTAGCATTGACTTTTTCTTTCTCTACTACGTATAGTAAGTAGAGGAAGTATTGTATTCCACCCAAAAATTCGATGTCGAGATTTCAAGTTTAATATCTTTCAAGGATGCAACACGAAGATTTTGTAGAAAATTTCTCCACCCTAAATTAGCCTTTACATGAGTAATTTATGAAAACGGCTCTTACTATTTTGACTAAAATGCCATTGTTTATCATACTTTTACGGCAAATGAAATTTATGTTTTGAATATTCTGGCTATAGCCTATGTTGCCCTGTTTAGTCTTGATGATTTTTGCATAACTGATAAACCGTAAGAGATAGACCAAATCTTAATATACAAAAAACTAGATCTTGCTAAAACACACAATTTATGTCCAAATAATTTTTTTGTAGAGTGAACCAATGCCGGGTGATGTGGTCCACCTGGTATATACTCATATATATTGGCAAATTCTTGCTCAATTTTTCTAGATAGGCTCCCTGTTTACTTCCTTGCAAGTCTCGCTTTCAACACATTAGTTATGCATACAAAGTCCTTGGGTTTATGTGTAGAGGAAGCAGGGTAGATATTACACAATATTGACACATAATTCTTTTCAACATAATTAACAAATATTTTTCTACAATTTTTTGGACCAAAGCACGTCTACCAGAAATTTTAAATCATGTATTTGGAGCAATGCCACACTTAATGAACAGGAATAAAAGTATAATTACTAGGCCTCGGGTTTGGGTCACAGAGGCGGCAGACTGATGCTGGGAACGCACGGCTGAGTTGATATTCTGACCCGTGGAGTCGGGGGGAGGGGGGGTTACTTCAAAAGTGCATGTTGTTCGTAGCAAAGGTCACTGCCGTCATTCATACTGCTCTGCTCATAAACTTAATAAGTTCATTTGATTCAGAGAAGCTTAGTGCAGTGGCTATTGTAAAATCTTCATTTTAAATCGATTAATAGGGTCTTTTACATTAAACTAAGTTTGAAATATTTCTCAAAACGATGTCGTATCTGCAGGCTGATATAGTAAGATGATATAGTAGGTAACTATGCGAAATGAAATCTACTTCATGTAACTGTATGCGATTAATTACCTGTCAGGAAACTTAACCTGTTCGCTACAGTGTTGTTTTAAAGGCTAATACAGTATGTTTTCAAGGCTCGTGAAGTATTTGAAACATCGGGAGACACTTCTTCATCACTTTCAACGAAAACAAAGGATGGACAGATTCATTTAATAATAGATGACAGTTTGAGGGATAACCCACACAGTGGGTGAGCATCAGCCTCGCCGACAGAATCCATAACACTGAATTTGTGAAGGTGTGGACATCTCATCAGCTGACCGGGTGCAGCGGGTGTGTGCATGTCTTCGTGACAGTCCCTTGGCTCTCGGCCAACTTGATGAACTCGCAAAGAATTGCGGACACACGCCCTGCACTCTAATTCATTTCACTACACCCGAATTCTTGCTGAATTAACGCATTGTTAGTACTTACACAGATTTCCATAATACAGAGTACTAGTTCTTTCATAAGACGATACAACTTTGTTAGAAATTTAGAGGAACTCGGCAACTGCAGAACAGGAAATGTACGTATGCAGCTTTGCATCTCATCCCAGTTTTATTCTAAGGTAGGTGGTGGCGTGTTAGAATTGTGGAATATGCTAAAGCTAAAACTTAAAACCGAAAGGATCGTGGAGATTAGATTGTATCAGTAAGTACATACATTAACTGTAATTATCATCATATAATTTAACCTCACAAAATAGTTTTCAATAGTGAGTGTGGTATTGCCTTTAGCTTCACCTTTATTCCTGACTACATTGTGTGCTTCAATGAGAATTCTTCTTTACATGGAAACATTCTTCCAAAAATTTTGATTTTTTCGAAAATACTCTAACGATTTTGATTAAAATGTCATACGTTTAAAATATTTTTATGACAAATGAAATGTACATTTTGAATTTTCTGGCTATAGCTCCTGTAGTTATGTTTACTCTGTATGAGTGTAACTTTAGCGTAATTCGCAAACCGTAAGAGGTTTACTACACACACACACACACACACACACACACACACACACACACACACACACAGACACACACACACACAGACAGACAAACACACACACACATACATACACGCACAAAAATGTAGATCTTGCTAAAATACACAATTATGTCCAAATAAATGTGTTTGTAGAGTAAACTATTTAGGAGATATTCCTTGTTATTTTTGTGAGTTTTGAATACTTAAACTTTCGCAAAATGGAAGATCGTAATTCATTTTACCTTCTCTAAAGTAAAGTAGAGGAAGTATTGTATTCCGTCCAAAACATTGATGTCGAGATTTCGGAAATATGTTTTGAGGTCCCCTGAATTAAAAAAAAAAACATTTTTAGGAAAAGGTTCGTGTGTGTGTGTGTGTGTGTGTGTGTGTGTGTGTGTGTGTGTGTGTGTGTGTGTGTGTGTGTGTGTGCGCGCCTGTGTGTGTCAACCGCTAACAGTATAACTCCAAAAACGAAAACTCAGTTAGATACCAAAGTTGGTATTTAAGTTTTATGCCTTTCAAGGATGCCACACGAACATTTTAAAGAAAATTGCTTCATTCTAAACTACCCTTTACATGAAAAATTTTTAGAAACATTTGATTTTTTTGAAAATGGCTCTAATTTAATTAAAATGGCATATGTTTAAGGTATTTTTATGACAAATGAAATATATGTTTTGAATTTTGTGGCTGTAGCCTATGTAGTCCTGTCTACTCTGGATGACTTTGCAATAACTCATAAACCGCAGGAGATAGACAAAATCTTACTGTACAAAAGATGTAGATCTCGCTAAAACATACTATTTATGTGCAAATAAATTTTTTGTAGGGTGAAACACTTCGTAGATATTCCTTATTATTTGTGTCAGCTTTAGAAAACAAACTTTTGTCAAATACAACATCGTTCATTTTTATATGTTAACTGTGCAAAGAGAACGGAATCTCAAAGCTTTAAAATAGTTCACTATCGCTCAAAGCCTACTGTGTTTCCGTATTCCCCATGCACCTACAAGGAAATAAACAATAAAATAATTTCTGCAAATGTTTATCTCTACTAACACGAAGAAGGTATAGGAATAAGAATTTGTGAGAATGGTCAGTACAAGAGTAGAGAAAGTCATGTGAGTGCAACACATCACATTTTGCTTTTTGTTACACTTGTAGTGCGGTTACTGTTGATAAACACGAAACAATATGCTCCTTCGCATGTTAGAAGCTTATCTCAATTATTCTGTTATTGCTTACGTGTGTTCTAACCATTTAATTATGACATAAAGCTCCTTGAATGAAATGATCAAGAGACTGCTCATCTGGAAACTGAGACCTATATTCACTAAATGCACGATTCTGACATCGTTTCCGATCGTTAGACTATCTTACTGTTACTGATTTCCATAATCTTGGCTTCTGTATGCAAATTACTCATTATTACAGTATAATTTCATAATTTCGTTTACCTCTGGGCTGCTGTGTACAGTTAAACGCAGTGTATTGTTTGGCCACTAATTCCATATTGAATATCACGCGTGCGCTAAGCCAGTAATAGTAACAACACTTGCGACATCCTGGAGGAGGCAGAAAACCAGAATACGTATCTATAAACAAATGAAAGAAATTTGAGGTTGCTTTTGTTATTTAGCTCATAAGTGAGGACTAATCCAACATAGCAGGTAATATTAGGAATATCATCTATCCATGGCCACAATTTTATCATTTACGTTTTATCTCTTGCATTTGATTACAACTACGTGCATTTGTTTTCGTCTGAATTCATCAGATCACCGAACGGAAGCGTTTCCAATAATACGTTTGTTATAAATGAGTTTCAGTGGGAAAAAAATATCGATGTGATACAAACACACACACACACACACACACACACACACACACACACACACACACACACACACACACACACACACACACATTACTGTCTCCGCCAACTGCAAATTCACACATATTCGTGTTGCATTACAGTGTTTAACGGGCTTTTAAAAATGAAATATTTTAATACGAATAACTTCTTCACTTTCTTATTATTTAATCCCGCATAGAAGCGCGACTTGTAGCAGATTTTGAAGTTGTCCCAATATTGGTAGAACTAGCTGCAGTGGTAAAGCTGTAAGATTCCTTCCTATATCTCTGGCCGTGGTGTCAAATCGATCTGTTTATAAATAATTCGTCTCCTTAAATTACTCAAAAGAAGTTTATTTCTTTTTTATAATATTTCAAAATTATAAATAATTAACATATAACATACAACTTTTCTATTAATCTCTCTTCTCGTTGCTGTTTATATAATAAAAGAAGAACGACTTCTCAATGCCTCTGTTTTGCATTTGGTTGTCAGGGCTTAGAGCAAAAGCTGCCTTAGTATTCATATAAAAAGTGATTATTGTATCCACATATTTCGTATATGTGACAGATTTCTGCATAGGAATGATTTCAAACTAAGCAAGATGTACCGAGCGAAATGGCGAGATGGCTTCGCGGTAACGCGTTCGGGAGATGGCGGTTTCTATTCCCTTCGACCGCCCACGCTGATTTGGGTTTGTCGTGGTTTTTCCTGGTCGGTAGGCGAACACTGGAACGGTTTCTTACCTTACACGATTTCCTTTCCATCAATTACCTTTCCTTTCGTTTCCTTCTGATCTTTCAGGTATGCTTCTAGATTTCCTGGCGTATAGCGGTGCTGGAGAGATGCTGAATGCTGGCTCAAAACAAAGAGTATTCTCTGCGAACACTAGAGGGCTGTTTGGTCGACAGGTCTTCCATGGCCCACTTTAGCAGATCTAAAAGTGGGACGGTTCTAGAGCATGGAAGTGCTAGGGACTACCGCGCGTCTTCGTTGCCTGCCTGTGGTCAGTAGCCTCTTGTGACTGCTTTATCTCTTCTTCCCGCAGATTTATGGAGGTCGCATTGCGCGAGCTGTCCCTATTAGTAGTATAACCTAAAACTTATAGAGAAAGTAAAAAGAATTCCATTACGAGCACTCATGCCCAATTATCTCTATAAAGCCACCTTCATTAAAATTGAGGTATTTTCAGTAACAGCTACTTATATAAGGATAAAATTGGAATATAAAAACTGGAAATAGGCCACTTTTATAGTTTTTCACCTGAATTTGCTTTCCATGAACGTCGCCGTCAACATTTTTCAGCCAATTTGCCCAAATATGATACAGTTGTTTACACTGCAATAAATTTCCCTGACAAGGAGGAGAATGTGCCCCACTATCAAAACTGATGATCCCGCTTATTATTCTGCGCATGTTTACGAAATGGAACGGTTATGTGATTGCCTGCTCGTTATAAAACCGGCAGGGAACGGCCTTCATGATGCAAAACAAACGAAAAGCCAGCGAACGTTATAACTGTAAAATGTTGCACGGTGTAATCAACGTGGTTGTGACTGTAATGCGATGAAACCCTTAATGCCTGACAGGAAGACATTTATTGAAGACTGGGTATCCGTGTACTCCGTGTTTATCTTCCGGAATATGATGTCTCCAGGCGTGTCTGAAACCTAAGGCAATCTACTTCAGTGGCGGTTTGTATTTCTCTTGAAATCTTCTGAAACTTTCCAAACAGGCACAAAATATGTCATTCAAAAATTTTGTTTTTACCTGGATGGTGTTAGTTCTGCCATACTCTTTACGTTCGCCAAATTCCTTAAACTGTATAAAACTACTATCTGGTGTGATCCGGTATTACTGTTTTACAATCCTATCATTATAAACAGATATTCAAAATCGTATGCAATCGTATCTTTCTAGCACGGATGCATAATGCTTGCTTAGCAACAATGGCGTAATAGATCTGTCGGAACGTATACGTTTATAATTGCTTCCATTGTACGTGTTTGTTCTTAAGTCGCAACATTGTAAAGATATCTGTGACATCGCCTATTTGATTTGTTTTAATTTTTGTTTGCAATGGAATGCAGTTTTCTTAAAGACCAACCTCTACTTTATTCATTGCCTAATGTATTTAGAGACTTACGCATATAGTGTAGGAAGTTTAGAATTGCACAACGGGGGAGGACCCTTCACACACACCTATACTTACATTTGTGTGCTAACAGCTCCCAGGAGGAAGAGATGAGGTGAGAGAACCAAAGGATTTTACAGGGTCGCAGGTAGACAGGCCACTGCGACACACGGAAGTCCCTAACGAGTACTGGGGTCCTTCATTCCGGTGTCAGGCCCCGCCGAGCAGCCCCCCTCACTCCGGGTTCAGTTTCGGCAAGTGTCAAACCCACGAGATGACAGCAACCACACGTATCCTTTAGTATTTGAAAGTCATGGAACTATACCTCAGCAGATCAAAACTAACTTAAACGATTTTAATACCAATGGAGGTAGTGAATGCCCTCCAAAAAAGCAGAATTGGTTCTTTTAGGGCTAGCAGCTTCACGGAAGATAGTTGGGTAGAGTTAGATTAGGAATCGGGTAAAAGTGAAATGAGAGATCCAGATGTCTCACTTGATGATTCGGCGATATTCATTGGCCATCCAGATTCCGAAAATAAGACTAGCGATTTATTTTCCATAGATTATTTAAAGAAAAGAGTGTACATATCAAGATTCCATAAGATTGAGAGGTAGAATCAGGACTGAAAAATTCAATGCCATAGCCGGAATATGAACCACGGATTTTCTATTTCACGAACCCCCTGAGCTACCATGGCAACTTGCCAGTATGACATTAAATTATCCAGCCGATTCGTATTTTCCCGGCAGATCACTAGGAAATCTCACATCTGAGATAAACACACCAAGGGTGACTTACATCGCAAGTACTTTATGTTCCGGGTTTTAATTAAATAACCTTTAGATAGTAATACTTATCTTGTACCTACCATCAGTAAATTGGTTGGCATTCAATTAGATTGTTGAATTTAAAACATCTGACTTGCTGCATTACGCAATGGAGAATATTAAAAATGTTCTAGTCAGATGGCGCCCATGTGGTAGATCTGACACTCAAACCATCACTATAGCGCTTAACTCCTGTATGTTGGCTATATATTACACAAATTTAATAAATATTCTGTTTCTTCCACTCCTATAAATACCGACAGGAATAGATGAGGTCGTTAAGACATTCAAATCCCACCAGGACTGTCTTTTCCAGAGTTTCCTCAGTCCTCGTAACAGGCAAATGCCGGGGAAGTAACCTAAACTTACGTTTCAACGTTTCCTTTCCCAACAATAATTTAATTTCATGCATCATCAGTGTCCACCGCCTGTAGTGCTATATGCACTAAGAACGGGCATCAAACACTATCAAATATATAAAGAAAGAAAAAAACAAACGCATCCCATCAATCTGGCCCACCCGGAACTACATACCTGCATGCCTTGAAAGTTTATATATTTAGTACGTGTTGCATTCTTTCTCTTTTTCATTGTTGTTCTGTTAATGATCACATCTTCTTTATTTCATTCATTTTCTGCGTATTCTAAGCTTTAGTTGAAACATAAGTTAGTTGTAAAAGTAAGTTTTAGTATTCAAGTTGTGTTTCTAGCATCAAATATTACGGCACTTCTAGTATTTAAATGCTAGCATAAAACCAAAGGAGTGTTTCACAAGTGGGAGGAAATTTACAGCATATAATGTTTCTTAAAGAAAAAATGCGTAATCAAGTTTGGAATTATTTCAACTTACAAAGGCAATTAACAATGTCATCAATAGTTATAGTCATCAACCTAACTTTCAATAATGCATCTGGCTTTTATTGGATGTGTTATATTAGAAAGACTGTTCATTGCTTACCTAAAATCTGACGTGTTACACTCACATGACTTTCTCTACCCTTGCACAAACTGTTCTTACGAACACTTATTCCTCCATTTACTTCATGTTAATCCAGACAAATATTTGTGCAAATTATCTTATTGCTAATTCTCTTGTAGATACAAGGGAAATGCAGTAGGCTTTAAGGATAGTCAGATGTTTTAAGAGTGGTCGCTATACGATGACTTTGAAAATCCGTGAATAACCATCCATTTGAGAATGTCTATAAGTGTCGCAAAATTCTGAAAAATAACAAGGAATATCTCCGAAATGATTGACTTAAAAAGAAAGAGATCATTTAAAATAAATCGTAATTCATGTTTTTCCACACAACAGCCGTGTGTAGGACATGATTGGAAAGGGTAAAGTGAGACTGAAAATTGAATGCCATGACCGGGATTTGAACCACGGTCATGTTTTAAGGTCGTGTTTTAACGAAATCTATATGTTCCGTATAGTAAGATTTGGTCTAACCCTTACGTGTTATGTTATGTAAAAGTTATGTAAAAGTCATCAAGGGTAAACAGGACTACATAGGCTATACACATAAAATTCAAAATATACATTTCATTTGGCATAAACATGTCTTAAACATGTGGCATTTTAATCAAAATCGTTCATTAGTCATTTCTGAGAAAATCAATATTTCCGAAAAATGTTACCTATACGTAAAGGATAGTTTAAAATGGAAGAATTTTTTGAAAATCTTTGTGCAGCATTCTTGAAAGATATTAGATTTAAATAGCAACTTTGGTCTTAACCGACTTTTCTCTTTTGAGCTGTGCACAGGCGCGCGGACTTTTTTTAAGAATTTTTTTTTTTTATTTTGATTTAGGATGCCTCAAAACATATATTTTCAGTGAAATCACAACATCGCATTTTTGGGTCGAATATAACACTTCCCCTGATTACTATACGTAGTACAGAAAGTAGAAATGTAGTAAACGAGTATTTCTTCTAGCAAAAACTGGGAGCCTCGGATAACAGCAATTAGGATACATTCTGATTGTTAAAATTAGACAACGTTGTTTGGTTAAAAACCCGATTTTTTAATGTTTTAACTAAGTACCGATAACACTAAATATTTTGGGCTTAAAATTTTAGAAGCAGCTTTTGAAATGCCCAACAGGTAACACCAAACTTGAGTTCTGTCAAAGCCCTGAATTTCTAAATGCTGTGGTATAAAGAGGCTGTACTCGCAATTCAGTACTAACCACATGAAACGTGTACATGAATTACAGATTCAAAAAGGGATTATTACTATGATGCAGAGTGTGTACGTGTGTGCAGGCGTAGCTTCTGAACACCAACCATATGTTTTTTCACGCATGGATGAGAATAATGAATGATTGTGTAGGTATCTGAGTAGCTGTCATAACAGCGGAGGTGGGAAACTTTTGCACATGGCGTACTTATTTGTAGACAGCTCCTTTTCTACACTGCACATTACTCTTTCTCTCACCTAACAAAGTACAGCGCTGTAAATTAACAATCATGAATTCCTTTCTTCGCCCAGCATGTGCCTTCCAAAGAGATTAATAGAATGGAAGTTGGCATGATGTCAGAGAGTTCAAGAAAAATTTGCAACAGTATGTTAGCATCTGACGTTTAGCTGAATATAGTATATCACCAACCAGGTATCTTCCTTCCCTGAACTTGAACTTGGACTTGGACTTGGACTTCAGTGAATAGTCGGTCTCCAGGTCATTCACCGCTGTAAATTTCTCTTAAAAGACATTTATTCCTTTTACAATAAAACCACATCATAGTCACATAGGGAAGTTCTTATTTCTGTAATTTTAATAACAATATCGGGAAAATTTTGGATAAAATAAAATCAATTCTATAAATCACATAAACTCTACTTTTCAAATGTAATTACCAAGGGAAATAAAGACGTAATATGCATTCCGTAGAAAGCTCATCTGAAACAAAATTGTTAAGCGCCTATTTAATTTTTCTAGAGCATGCATGTAGTGAAAGAAATATTTGTATTTCACCCAAAATTTCAATATCGAGATTCAATATACAGATTTATAGACCCACACAGACAAAAAACAAAGAAAGATTAGAGAACTGTGTTTTGCACTAATTTCTGTTCGCAGCTGTCTATTTGCCTGGCAAATAACAAGGAATGTCTCCAAAATGGTTTATTCTAGAAGCAAAAGAAATAATTTATATAAAATCTCTTATGGTTTACCAGTTATCAAAAGTCATCCAGGATGAAAAGGACTTATGTGGACATTCTCAGAAAATGCAAGATATAAATTTCATTTGTCATGAAAATATCTTAAATATATGGTATTTTAGTCAAAATAATTAGAGCTATTTTTGATAAAATTAAAATTTTCGAAAAATGTTTTCCTCAAAGGGTAATCTGGGTTTGCGAGATTTTCTTGAAGATCTTTGTTGCGGCATCCTTGGTGAACTTAAATACAAAATTTGGTATTTAAGGGATTTTCCGTTTTTGAATTATGCCCCACATACAAACACATATACACACACGGACCGTCTAATTTTTCTTTCTTCCCCCCCCCCCCCCCCCGCTTTTTTTAATTTTATTCAGGGGACCTCAAAGTGTATTTTCACTGAAATCTTGGTACCGAATATTTGGGTCAATTGCAATACCTTTGTATCTACTATGTGCATGATAGAGTAAAAATACAGTGAAAGCGAAAGCAAAAGTCTGCATTGCCAGAAAGGCGTGAGAATGCAGAAGTACATTGGAAAGTATAGATTTGAAAAAGGTAAGAAGACACTTTTATTATGTGCTGAGAAAATCCGGAGTTGTAATGTTTTCTTGTAAGTCCTAGTTCTGTACAAAGTGGAGAAGGAAATGTCACCCTGGAATTTACCTGTGGTATTTTGCACCGCCTAACTTTTATGCAGAACTTGACTACGTAACTGCTGAATTGCTCCTTACTTTGGGTTTTTCCTTGTTTTCCCATGTCGATAAGAGAATTCTGAGGTGCATTAGATTTTCTTTCATCTTTAAGGGTTGAAGGAGCAGGTGTGATTGATGCCGTGTGCGGCGCATACGGTGGATGCGTTGTAAGGTGGTATTATGTGCTACTCTAATGGTTAACATGCGGCTCGTCAAAACCTAGTGAGAAGATGAAGGTATTCAGTGTCGTGAAAAGCAACGTTGCCACGTTTTCTCCTAGTAAGCATTCACACTATACGCGTGAACATTTACTAAGGATGATCAATGTCAAGAGAAATGGAACAAAATGAGAGAGAAAACAGGGTAGGCATTGCAACGTCGTGTTTCACTCCGCGTGGAGTTAACAACAGTCTGTCATTTGTGATTTCTTTGATTTCATTGGCTGAAGTGAAACGATCATTGCTGCAATGTGAAACACAGGGACTTCCAAGAGCAGACAATGCATGAGAGGCTTCTAATGGTCAAAGATAAAGCGCATATTAACCATTAGAGTAGCAAATAATACTACTGTTGTAACTATTTCTTCCGTGCACGGAGTTTTCTGCCCGAACCTGTTCATGGCATCACCGGGCGGCCGGTAATGTTCAATCTGAAAACGTTACGAACCCTGCTGCACTGTCCCTACCGCCATAAGATCTAACCGCCGTTCGCGCTCCTTCGGTTTATCCCTTGCTCTCGGGTTTGGTACAGCAATAGGCCTAGTCTTGCATGCGGTACTGAAATGCTCGGCTTCTAATCACTAATCCCTATTTCTTTCTTCAAAAATTGCTCTAAGAATTGTAATAAAAATATAGGTTTTACCGTTTTGGTATGTACCTATCTCAAATGTTAAGTAAATAACTTACGCTATCTCTTTCGTTCTCATCAAATATTTTCCATCACCCCATCAAAATGCTTAATTTAGGGTTTAAGCATTTTAATGGAATTGGCAAACATATCACATATTCGTAAAAGGGTTATTCGAGTCATATATGATTCTTGGCGAAAAGGTGCCTCGCAATTACATTTGGACTACCTCGCTGGTTCCCCTTTAGTCGACACATCGTCTGATTTCCATTTGTACGGATGCACAGAACGCATATGCCTGGGACTCGGAAAAGGACGGTCAGGGCTGCATTACGCATGGAGCAGACAACTAAGGGTATATTGGACGCCACTGGCAGAAACAAGAGCCCGTAGAAAAAAGATACGGGGAATAGAGGAACGAAAATTAAGTTTCTGTTTAAAAGAAGAGATTACCAGCTAGCAGGGTAGAACAAAGCTAAGTAAAGTCAGCTCTTTCTACTTAATTTGCTTCGTCCTCCTTCGTGTTCCACGGATTAGTGCAATAAAGTACATGTGTTAATTGTCTTGCTTTGTTTTCTAACTTGAAGTTTTTTTCCTTCTCTTACCCAGATATTTTATCTAATCACACTTCTTTTTTATTTGTCTAGTGTTTACCTGTAATAAATAGAGGAAATATTGCATTCCACCCAAAAGTTCTAGACACTTCACATTAAATGCAACCGACCGAAATGACTCCGCAGTAACATATGAGGCTCGCATTCGGGAGGTCGTGGGTTCGATTCCCGTGGCCGAACTTTCTGATCCATTCTTTTGTTCAAAGGTTTTCCCGGGTCACCAGGCGAATGCTGGGAAGGATAATTACATCCTTCCATTTCCTTTCAATACTGCCTTTCAGGGTCAGAAGTCTTGGCGACGGCCGAGTTAGCGCTGCTTTTGAGGATTTGCGCACTGTAACTACTGTTGTTGATGGATGAGTGGCCGTGTAGTTGCCAGGCCTGCCGAAGGGGATGGGACCGCTTCGAAATTAAAAGCGCTGCTGGCTACTTGGCGAACCCTGGTGTCGAGATGAAGAATCTATATCACACGTTAGGCGTGCTGCTGGCCCAGGCTCCCTCATATACCCGTAGTATATACCCAGCGGTCTGACATACCATAGTAGCACAGACTCAATGTGGAATCCCCTCCGTGCATACCCTACCCCTACCTCTCTACTGAAATACAGATTTTGAGACTCCACTCTGTGCTGATCGCACTTATTTTGTTTAATGGAGGCACCTCCTTTGTTTCGCAACTCTTGCTTTCCCCGCTGGGTTGCGCTAGTGTCTTCCTATGGGTTGCCTCTCGGTCTGACAGTGAAAGGAGACGGCAGTCGGAGTGCTCCTTTCGCGCCGTGCGGGGTAAGTTGTTTGGCTTTAACTAGGGCTCAGGGTCCACGCGAAACATTTAGGCTTTCAGATAGGCTGAAGACTGCCCGACTCCTCGCTTGAGAGGGAATTGACTGGGGGTTATGCAAATTGGTTTGTTTTACCTGTATTTCTGTTGTGTTTCGACTTCCATTTCCGTATAAATTATTGATCCATAAAGGTTGTAGTTCTCGGAATTTTTAGTGCTCTCTTCTTTTCAGTTCCTCCCCCCCCCTTTCTCACGATTGTACCTAAGCCCCTATGGTTCAAAAATGGTAGCAGAGCGTGGTTGTCTTATGGTCGAGTGGGGCAGTTAAATTGAGCATTGGGTTATTGTTTTGATTAACCATGTCGAGTGACTTTCAGCTGTTGCGTAAGAACGAAATACTATTTGAGTTGGGGATTCGTGGACGTGATGATTTGTCGTCGGCAGACGTTCCGGCCCTATTAGACGCACTTCGTGGCGTGAAGGATAACGATTATGTTGTGTTGCCGGACAAACATTTATTGGTAACTGAATCACCGTCATTATGTGAGGCCGCACGGCTGGAATTTGAAGAGTTGTTCTCCGAGTTGAGTAATATCTCGGGGTTTTCGAAAGCGCAGGTGAGGCGTTTGACAGCCAGGATCTTGCATTATGTGCAGCGGATTGAATATTTCCAAAAATATTGTCCTAAGGTTAAGTTCGGGGTTGACTTAGCCGAGCTGAAGGGGCAGTTTAGGAGATATTTAGATGTGCTTGCTCAGAAAGGGGATCGGGCCGAGTCGGCTACTGTCACACCAACTGTGACGTCTCAAATGTCGGCCTTTAAACCGCTAAAATTACTTCATCCCTTACAACAGTTGGTTGAACCTTATCAAGTCTTTAAGGTTGTTGATGTTCTTACAGCTCTTGAATTTCTGAAGTTCCTGGTAAGAGCTAAGGATTGCGCTGAATTATGCGAAGTTCCCGGTTTGCAGCTGCTTGAAGTAGTGATGTCAAAAGGGGGTGACGCGGTGCGCAGTATAATTGGGCGTATTAAGGGATGTGTTGATCCAGTCTCTGAATTACATGACAGTGTATTGAAGTGTTTCGTTCCTCGTCGGGAGCTACATACATTAATTCAAGGTCATTATTTGAAACCCCAGGGATCAGGAGAGCCTTTCTTCGAGTACATTAGCAGGGTTAAGTTGTTTGCGCGTATACTACGGTTGCCAGATAGCGAACGGCAGATCTGTGACGTCATTATTACGGGGTTGACCCCGGAGGTACGTTCTCTTTTGGTATTTAGCTCTTGTCCTGCTACGTTTAAAGATTTAGAGGGGCTATTGCCGATCTTGGCAGAGTATGAGGCGTCAAATGCGGCACGAAACCGCGAATCATTGCAAGTGCCTCTGCATGGTGTTCGATTTGAGCCGCGGCAGACTAACCGAGGAGATTTGGCTCGAGATAGTTTTCGCTCGCCAGGGTCTTGTTTTAGATGTGGTTCTCCTGAGCATTTGGTTAGACAATCCACGGTGGCCAGGAAGCGTGGTGGCGTTTTACTACCCGTGGGGGTAGATGGTCAAAGGCGCCAAGATTGACAACGAGCTCCTTGCGGAATTTCTGCCTGTTGTCGGATATTCCGTCGGATAATAGCCAAGCCCTTTAATTTGAAGCCGACAGTACAGGTGACTGTTGGGAAACGACAGTTAATCGCTCTCTTGGACTCGGGGAGTTCCTGCTCTTTGGTACACGAGGAGTTTTATTATACCTATCTTGGTAAATTCTCGGCCAAACCGCGACAGTGTAGCGTTGGGTGCGTGTCTGTAAATGGTCATAAATTTCAGGTGAATGCCAAGGTTCTGTTGACCATACGTATTTCGCGTTTTACGTGGAAACACTATTTCTATCTTCTGCCGGACCTGCCATTTCAACTGATTTTAGGCTCGGACTTTATGACTAGAGTCGGCCTAAGGCTTGATTTTCGGGATGGGGAAATCACCTTTGCATTTGCCCCTTCCGAACGAGTTGCATTTCAGTGCGGTCAAGTCATCAACAAACCACCTTTGGAGGAGAGTGGCGGGCTACGTCACCATATATGCGACGTCAGCAATGCTTTCCCCCATTTGACAGAAGAGCAGGGCCGTTCGCTGGAACAACTCTGTGCGAACCATGGGTCATTGTTTGCTGACCGTTTAGGAGTAACAAATTTGGTGGAGTATGATATACAACTAACAGACGACACCCCTGTGAAGTTACCACCCTATCGTGTCACCCCACCTAAAATGGCTATTCTTCGTAAAAAGATCGACGAAATGTTACGAAAGGGAGTGATCAGGCCGTCCACGTCTGCTTATAGTAGTCCAGTATTTCTGGTCCCTAAGGGCGAGGACGATTTCAGGGTAGTGGTGGACTACCGGCACTTGAATAAAAAGATAAAGATCGAGGCCCAACCAATGCCACATCTAAATTCGGCAGCGCATTATTTTGCGGGTGCCAAAGTATTTACTAGTTTGGATTTGAATAGCGCCTACTACCAAGTGCCCTTATCGGAGTCCTCTAAGCCACTAACGGCTTTTGCTGTCCCATGGAGGCTTTATGAATTTCAACGAGTACCCTTCGGAATTGCTACTGGAGCTCAGGTGTTGTCGCGGTTATTAGACGAAATATTTTCGGACATCAAGTTTAAATATGTGTATCACTATCTAGATGACGTGGTTGTCTACTCGCCCGACTTTGAAACCCATTGCCAACATTTAGCGGAGGTCTTTGACCGGCTCGAGCGCGCAGGCCTTACCTTGCGCAAAGAGAAGTGTAACTTTGCTGCGGGACAGATTTCTTTCTTAGGTCATATTGTATCTCCGGCTGGGATAACGATTGATCCGGAGCGGACCAAAGTTCTACGTAACTTTCCTCCCCCTAAAACCGTAAAGGCATTGGCCAGGTACGTGGGCATGGTGAACTTTTTCAGCAAGTTTATTCCACATTTTGCAGCGCGGGCGGAACCACTGAACCGTCTTCGGCGGAAGGGAACGCCGTTTAAGTGGGGTGAGGAACAGCAGCAGGCCTTTGAAGACCTTAAACAGCCCATAATGAATCCCCCGGTGTCGGCTTTCCCTGATTTTTCACGTAGATTTATCCTTCAGACCGATGCAAGCAGGGGATCGGTGGCTGCTGTTTTACTCCAGGATTTTCCTATGGGGCGTAGGGTTATTGGGTATAGTTCACGTACCCTTACTCCAGCCGAGCGGAAGTATTCAGTTTACGAACTTGAAACTTTGGCTGTGGTATTTGGCTTAGAAAAATACCGCGAATATCTGGAGCATGTTGAGTTTACTCTTGAGTGCGATAACCAGGCGCTAACGTGGTCGTTGGCCTCACCGCGATCTACAGGCAGGTTAGCGCGTTGGGGCGTACGCATTTCAGCTTTTAAGTTTGTCCCGATACATATACGTAGTTCAGAAAATTGTGTGGCTGATGCCTTAACGAGAGTATTCGAAGAACCGAGAGAATGTAAATGCGGAAAGGAAAATGTTTTAGCCGTCTGTGAATTTCCAGAGTTGTTCGAGGGTTTGCACACACATCAGAGGAAAGATCCGGATCTGCAGGCCCTTATTGATCGGCTTGAGGCTGGCGAGGTTGTTACCCCTTATTGTTTGAAGGAGGGTGTTTTGATGACCCAGGCTACCTTCGACGGCAAGAACAAGGTTGTTTTGCCACGGGCCTTAATTTCCATGGTGTTTGAATATTTCCATTCATCTCCTGTAGGCGGGCATTTGGGAATAGCCAAGACCAAAGACAAGATTCGGGAATATTTTGTGTGGCCGGGCATGAATAAAGAAATTGCTTCCCGAGTTAGACAGTGTCAACTTTGTGCAATGGCGAAACCCGCGCAATGTACAGTATGGAAAGGTTTAGCATCGGAGGTGGCAAGTAGACCCCTGGAAAAATTATTTGTGGACTTTGTCGGTCCTTTTCCTCGTTCAGTCCAGGGGAATACGTATGCATTAGTCATAGTAGATTCGTTTAGTAAGTTTGTATGGATGTCGGCCTTACCGAAAGCGAATACACGAGGGGTAGTCAAGGTTCTCTCTTCAGTATTTGCGGCTTTTGGAGCCCCTCGTTATTTGGTAACAGACAACGCCACTCAATTTACTTCTTTCGCCTTTAGAAATTTCTGTTTTAGTTGGGGCATTAAAACCATAACTACCACCCCTTATTACCCCCGTCCTTCCCATGCCGAAAGATTTAACAGGAACCTCAAATCAGCATTAATAGCCTTTCATCATGATAATCATACTAAGTGGGACACTAATTTGTCTCGGTTGCAGTTGGCGTTTAATTCGGCTCGACACGAATCACATGGCGTTACCCCTCATCAGCTTATGTTAGCCTATATACCTAACTCTCCGCTGTCTAACCTTTGGCGTTTGGACGATTTGCTTCCCCAGAATATTACTCGCGAGGAAATATGTAGAGTATGGAAGGCCGCTTTTCGGAATTTGAAGAAGTCACTTGCCCAGGTAAAGAAGCGGTATGATGAAAATAAACGGCCTTCACCTTATGCCGTTGGCCAGAAAGTACTGTGTAAGCTGTACACTCAATCTTCTAAGCAAAATGCTTATGCAGCGAAGTTGGCTCCTAGATACGTAGGGCCGTACGAGATTATAAGTATCTTCAAAAATGTTTCTGTGCGCTTAAGGGACCTCCGCACGGGCCAAGAAAGGAGAGCTCACGTCTCACAATTGAAACCCTTCCAGTAGTTTGGTATCTGTTTTCCGTATGTGTATGGGTTTCCTTTGTTTACTCCTGTATGTTTATGTTGTGAATAAAGTGTTTTGTTTGGAATGTGGGTGTTTGTTTATGTTGGAGCGTGCCATGTGTGCGCCGGGCTGTATACCTCTACGGCGCCCCTGTAGTTAGTTTCTGCCGGGCGTGTGGAGTCGGCATTGTGTAGATTTGTTTTCGTGTGTCTTTGTATGGAAGCGGTGTGAGGTGTTTGGTGTGGTATGTTTGGGGAGTATTTGTGGGATGTTTGCTGCGTGCTTGCGGTGTGTGTCTTGTGTAGTAATTATGTGTATTTCGTGTTTGTACTCTTGTGTTGTCTGGCCAGTAGGGATTTTGTTTTATGCGCATTTATTTATACAAGGCCTTGTTTATTTTGTTTAACTTGTATATATATATTGTTTATATATATATATTGTTTATATATATATATTGTTTAGCTTGTTTTAAATTGTCATTTGGAAGAAATTATATTTAATGTTATTCAAGTTCGTTTAAATTGTTCTTATATTGTTATGTTCATTAAACAGTTTATGGTATGTTATCACGCTTGTTGATTATAAATTGATTCGATTTTTTTAATTTTCTGCTATTTATGTATTTGATGTCATCCACAGTTCTGTAAAAATACTGTCATTCATTCAGTTTGATCTACCCTGAGATGTTATTTTGGGGCAGCAGCCTATTTGAAGCCTGCGTTTTGTTCCCTTTCTGTTGGGTTTGTTCCGTGTTACAGCCTCGCCAGCTCCTGTTCGTAACCTGTCCAGAAAGCACCTAACCACCGCAGTTTGGCATTGTGTAATGTTAAGCCTGGCTGTTACCATCTATCTGGAGTGTTACTGCAGCCGTAAGGTCCGCAATGGAGATTTCTGGAGGCCAGGGAGGTGACGATGGAATATGAAGGGGCTTGTATGTGGCCCACGTTTTGGGTTTTGGACTTTCTCAACGCCTGATTGCAACGAGAGGGCATCCACAGGCTCAAACCCAGAATTTGTTAATTTCTCTGGAACAACGAGGGATCGGTACGCCCAACGAGCTGTGCATCGTCTCTCCCGTCCTGGAAAAACAGAATTGTGCTTTCTGATGTGACAGTGGCCAGTGATTTGTAGTGACAGTGTTTGGTGCCAGTGCTTTCACAGTGACCTGTACAATGACCGGGCGGTGTAAGGTGTGTCCTTCCTAATATGATACTTCTCATACAATATCAGTCTGTTCCTTTCCAGAATGGCGAGTGCGTGTTGTCAGATGGGGGCGGGAGTATTGTGCTGATCGCACTTATTTTGTTTAATGGAGGCACCTCCTTTGTTTCGCAACTCTTGCTTTCCCCGCTGGGTTGCGCTAGTGTCTTCCTATGGGTTGCCTCTCGGTCTGACAGTGAAAGGAGACGGCAGTCGGAGTGCTCCTTTCGCGCCGTGCGGGGTAAGTTGTTTGGCTTTAACTAGGGCTCAGGGTCCACGCGAAACATTTAGGCTTTCAGATAGGCTGAAGACTGCCCGACTCCTCGCTTGAGAGGGAATTGACTGGGGGTTATGCAAATTGGTTTGTTTTACCTGTATTTCTGTTGTGTTTCGACTTCCATTTCCGTATAAATTATTGATCCATAAAGGTTGTAGTTCTCGGAATTTTTAGTGCTCTCTTCTTTTCAGTTCCTCCCCCCCCCCTTTCTCACGATTGTACCTAAGCCCCTATGGTTCAACTCTCTAAATTTAATAAAAACATTTTTAGAAAAAGGTACACGCGCTTGTTTTTCCTCTTCTTTTTTATTCTTTGTGGGTAAACAACACAAATGAAAAAAGAAAAGTTGGTTAAATACTATCCCCCCCCCCAACACACACTGTTTGCATGGAAAAAAAGTTATTTTTTATTTTCTCAAAAATAGCTTTAACGGTTTTGATTGAAATGCCATGTTTAAGCTATTTGCAAGACAACTGAAATGTAGCTCTTGAATTTTTAGTTGAATATCTTGTTAATCGTCTTCATTCTGATATAATTTTGGCATAATTAGTAAACCTAAGAGACATTTTTATTATAGACAGTGAAGAAATAGATCTATTTTAAGATTGTATCATTATGTTAGATATTCCTTGTTACACGTATGCATTTCCAAGTACTTATGCTTTTCGCAAATGTAAAATCGTTTTTCACTTCCATGCAAAGAACATGGAATCTTAAGTCATCAGTGTCTCACATATTGACACGCTCTTTAAAAATGTGATTAGCTTTACCTACTGTGTCCTGTAACTAAATGTGCCAATGTAATAAAATTACTAGATGTTTAAATAGAAGTGAATATGCCTGTTCATTCATTAGCTGTAAACGTCGTCCAGTTAACTATTAAATGCATTTGTCATAATTGTAGGTGTAGTATTCCTGAAGGCAATGCATTAAATTCTGTCCCACATTTGGGAAGATGTTTACACCTCACGCACGCACGATCCCTGCATATGGTAGTTGGGGCATTGAGCACTGCGCTGTTTAAGTGGTTCAACAGGTTTATTTTATTTTTCTAAATTTTCAGGCTGAAGTAGTTCACTAGTGACTAGATCTCCGTTAAACCAACCACAACATTATTTCATTAAAGAACGGTACTTCTAGTAAAACAAGAACCTTTTCACAAACAACAACAGAAATTTGCTGAAACGGTCAAAATAAAATAGAAAAGATCTCACGAACAACTACCACCAACATATTACATCTTTATATGTTACAGGCTACCTGTTTTTTGGTAAGATGTATGCCAGGAATTTTTCACACGAGGTGACCTGTCTAGAAATTGGCTTCAAACCGCGGACATTGCAAGTGATGTAACCACTTTTTGTTGTTCCTGGCGACACACATTAGTGTTACCGTAATACACGTGTTCTGTTAACTTTAGTGATCTTCAGTGTAATGTCTGCGTCATTTTGCTTCTCTTGCTTTAACATTGCGTTGTCTAAGAAATAGGAGATGCGGAACATGTAACGGACTGACAAACTGTTTTACCTAATGTAAGGAGACCTATGATTGTAGCAAATTATAACGATACTTTTCCTAGTAATTTTGGTTTTAAAAGTGAGACTAGCACCTTCTTTCAGCCATTGTGTTTTTGACGAACTTGGCAACTTTCATGACATACCTGGGAAGTCGGTTCTCCCCATTCCTGGCCTACCCAGGCTAACTCGTAGCTGTTGGTGCAGCCTATAGGCTCTACTCATATCACAGTATTACGATGCATTCTTCACTGGGCGGAGTAGAGTTAGTTGCTATTTTGCTTCCGTTCATTAGAAATCTAACGGGTGATCCAAAAGACTGTCAACCGGGCTGCGTTGTTTTGCCTGTACGCATCCTCGGCGCTCTTCGCCGACTGCCGCTGTCATAGAACAGCGCGGACGAAAACATAAATTTTTAAAACTACTTTTAAAGGCGTTACTTATCAAAGTTATTAAAGGAGATGCTGAAACTGGTCGCCGTCGTTGTCCATGCATTTTTGGCAGCTCTTTAGGAAACTATTCATCACTCGCCATATCTCACGTTGAGAAATGCTAGCAATTTCCTGGCGAATATTTTGTTTTAATACTTCCAGGATGTGTGGGTTTGTCTTGTACACTTTTATGCTTTAAGTTACCCCAGAGAAAGAAATTGCAAATAACTTGGAAATCTTTCTGCAAAATCGCACGTTCACTTGGCGAGCTGACTAAGTTAACACATACAAATCATAAATAAACACACGCTGTGCAGTAGAAAACAAATACTGAGCCATAACACACTTTGTGACTAAGTACAGGACAAAATAATAAAGCACACTGGTAATAAGTCATCCACACAATAGAGCGTCAACTCAATACTGCATTTTCAGAGCAGAGAAAAACAAGTCAACCGTGTGACCTTATGTACATCAGCTACTGATTCGCAGTGGGAAAACACCGCGCAGCGGTTCTTATGATTTTGGGTCTCTGTATATATTCATATTGTGACATTGTAACAAATCCCACCTTTGGCACTATTGTAACAAATGACACATTCATTAATTTTTCTGTCATTTTGTTTCCTTTAAAATTGAATCAGAAAAACAGTCCTTTTTTATTCTTAACACAATATGGTGTAATTGGTCGTGACCTTGCAAATTACAGCTTTTCTGTCCGATCGTAACTGACACATACTTCAGTCTTTCAGTTCTACTATCTCTGCCACCGAGAGGGATGATTCACGCGGTCTGTAACCCGCATTCGATTCCCGCGACCGACCGTCCTGACCCTGGTCTTTTCGTTTACGTACCTCGTTTCACTTCCTTTCATTCCATTCTCTGTATCCAGACTTTCCAGGCTGTAAGAGTCAGCGCATTCGCCGGCAGACTGTGCTGCGTTCTGGAAATACGGTGCTCGGCTGAGGGGAGGCACTGTAGTCTCACGGCCGCCATCCCAGGGGGACTGATTGCTCAGGGAACTGGCTGTGGTGACCTGGTTCTCCGTCGGGCTGAAGAACTGTCTGCACCTAATAGGGACCCACGTAGTTTCAGTTCCGCCTATGATGAGTTCTGACCGTCTGTAGCATACTTTGATTTCAGCCTTTCTCCCAGGGTCTGATGCACAATAATCCATCGGCTGATGTGCCGAAATCCCTAACGAGACGGTCAGACTCTCTCTGTCTCACAACTGCTTCTGACATACACTCACTCAAACAGTCTTAGTGGTGTGAGGTAATCGACCTCGGCCCTCCTTTTGACGCCCACTTGCGCCCTCTTCACAATATCTAGCTTTAAGAAATCACACACATCAGAATATCTTTCCCACGTAGAGCAAAGCACATGATAAGAGCTGGTTCCACTTTACTGCTCAGAACAACTTAGTTGTGATGTCGGTTTAATTATTAAATGGACTATACCTCAAGCCATTCTATTCGTGATGTTGATGTTACGCCTTCATTTTGAAGCTTTACAATTAACTTGTCTTGTTTTTGCCGTACTTAAACAGAGCCACGCTCCTACTCCGCCCTCTTTGCAGGTAGCAGATATTGACCATCTGCCTCCATAAAATTTCCTCTCCCACCAACTAATTTTCTCACACGTCTAATTTGTGAGCATATCTATAAACCAAAGTAATTTACGATTTCGCAAATGTCTCTTTAATGTCTAATTATAGCTTTAGTTTCACAAACTATATTTTATGTACACACTTTTAAAACAGTAAGCAGTTCATAATCTGTGCACGTCACTGAAAGAAATAATCGGTTGAAACCTATTTGCTTTTAATCACCAAAACAAATCCCCGAGATATGTTAACGAGCCCAGTCTTTTGTTTGCGGCAGTTTTTTGCGGGCGCGTTCTCATATTGAACAGCAATTTGTTGCGACCAAACAAGGAAGAAGCGTTCTCATTGTTCTTGTTGGTTTCGGTAGATACTCGTGTCCCTCTGTCGCCTCCCAACGCCCACGTCTTTGTGCTCAGGCGCCTATCCATTTAACACATCTAAATTCGTCTGACATCCTAGCATACCTGTGCAATCTTTCTCCCAAGCCTTCAGGGGGTTCATTCTACATTCAGAGCTACATACGGACCGTAAACAATGATGACAATGTTATGTTTTACAGCTTTCATCAGCTTCCGACTTCTGATTTAGCGAAACTAATAAGATAAGATGTGGTATACACTCACATGACATTTCCTACTTATCCTTTCACATGTATCTTTATCTACTCATCTTACACTATTCACTATACATTTAGAAAGTTATTTTTCTACCTTTTTGCCTAGAAATGACTTCAAATTAGGCTATACGGACTAGATATTTTATTTCTTCATAGAGAAAACAGCATTTCATTATGTGTCAGGAGGATGAAGTCTTCTTACTAAAGAAGCTTCGCGACTGTATACAATGACACCAAAGGTACTTATCTCCACCTCAAAATATCGTATAATATGTGCACTTTCCCTACACACTCTTTCATAAACTGTTTTTCAAAACGGTTATTCTTCCATCTACTCGTACTCCATGCTAACATATTTAGAAACGGTTTTATTTTAAATGTTCTTATAGGTACAAGGGGAGCTTGTCGCCGTGTGATGGCTTTGAAATTCCATTATCTTAAGCACAGGACATAAAAAAAATTAAAAAGCTAATAATGATTTCCTTTTTTAAGAGCGGTATAAGTATTTGAAAATTCAAACCAATTACAATGCTATCTCCATAAAAATGTTATTTGAGAAATTATTTGTGCTTTATGTGCTTGCAGTAAAATATATTTAGAAACCACCTCTAGCAAACGACACATCACTTGATAAATTTGTGCTTTTTGGAGGGGGGAGATTGTGACTTTAATATTACTTGAAATAAAATTACCCTATGAAATATTTCTATCAAGAAATATCCCTAGCCACGAAATGCCTTTAAGGAATGCATATATTAGTCCACTCTTAAGAGATATTAATTCTACCTCATTTTAAATAAAACTGGTTGAACGTTACAAATCATTCTTGTTAAGACAAATGACATTCATACAGGGGGGCCGTTAACCTCCTGATAACCCGTACATTAGGATTTAGGGCGTATTATTTTATAGCAGTTAAACTGGTCGTGGTTCCAGATAGCACCAAATGGAAAAATTGATTTGAGTCGTTATATGCAGCATGAGGGGAGATAAAATATTCGTGCAGGTGGGTTAGAAATGAATGTGTGTCCCTAATCCTTGTGGCAGCTATCCTGCTTCACATCGCTATGTCACTTAGCCGGAGATTGATTTGGAATGGGAATCAACATTAGAGAGTTACGTACATCAAGATAATAAAAAGACACAGAATGATGGTGACCTTAGGCTTAAATAAAATAAGCTCTACTGTGAGAAAATGAAGAACTTCGTTGTAGTATCTTAAACAAAACACACAAAGCATTTCTCTACCCATTATCAAGTAACATATAACCCACACATACTATATTACTAATATAAAATGTGATCTTTCATCCACATGAAGCATGTTTGCATTGTATGTACCAAAAGGAAACTATAGTTAGCACCTATCACAAACAGCTTAGCCAGTAATGAGGTCATGCAGGTAAAAAGAAAAATTCATATTTTCAAACATGCTCTGTGATTGTTGTATTACCAGCGTTGGAAAACGTAACAACAAATATTTCGAAAACGAGTCATGCTACGCTGAAAACTTATTCACACAAATTTTATGCTTAAAATAGGATCTATATTTTTACTTTCTCCACTGGTAAGTAGGGGAAATATTGTATTCCACCCAAAAATTCGATGTCGAGATTTCACCGGAAATATATGTTTTGGGACCCCCTGAAAAAAAAAAAAAAAAAAGCATTTTTAGAAAAAGGTCTGTGTCTGTCTGACTGTGGACAGCATAACTCAAAAACGAAAAGTCTGTTACAAACCAAAGTTGGTATTTAAGTTTAATGTCTTTCAAGGATGCGACACGAAAATTTTAAAGAAAATATCCCCACTCTAAACTACCCTTTACATGCAAGATTTTTCGAAAATTTTGATTTTCTTGAAAATGGCTCTAACGATTTTGATTAAAATGTCATATGTTTGAGATATTTTTGACAAGTGAAATGTATATCTGGAATTTTCTGGCTATAGCCCCTGTAGTCGTATTTACTCTGGACGACTTTTGTATAACTGGTAAACCGTTAGAGATAGACTAAATCATATTATACAAAAAGTGTAGATATTGCTAAAATACACAATTTATGTCGAAATATGTCGGAGATATTCCTTGTTATATGTGTGAGTTTCGTAAAACTTAAAACTTTCGTGAAATGGATCATCGTTGTTAAATTTTTTATATGTTAAGTGTGCAAAGAGAACATAATCTCAAATCTTTAAAACATTTGATTATCACACAAAGCCTACCGTATTCTAATATTCCCCTTGCACCTACAAGGAAATGAGCAATAAGATAATTTGTACAAATGTTTATCTTAACATGAAGAAGATTTAGGAATAACAGTTTGTAAGAATGGTTAGTACAAGAGTAGAGAAAGTCATGTGACTGCAACAAATCAGATTTTTTAAGTAAATGTTTGTTTCTCTCTTGTGATTTCATTTAAATAAAATTCAGTAAGCATGTAGAGAACCTAGCAACTTCATCACCGACAATTCCAGGTATTTCTTTACTGGTTATGAAATATCTCAACTGTATAGAGTTCGATTTTTTTTTTTTTTTTACATCGTCGGGCATTTTTAAGAAAATAAAAAAATAACGAAAAAGATTTTGATCAATGCTTCACGGGTGATCACCCGCGCATTGGCTAGGACAATACAACTCACATCCTCCAAACCATAGTATATATTTGGAAAACTGAGGAGACTTTTTCATCTTTTTAGTCCTGAAGATGGCCATGGAGTCGACAATGGCCGAAAGCTCGGCCTTCTTAAATTTAACACGGCTGGTCACCCGTGAAGCATTGATCAATAACGTTCGCCGTGAAAGCTTCGAATCTTACATTACACAACGAAAAAGATTGTTTGCGGATGAGAAGTTTTTATTAATAATTACCCAGTGCGTTTTGACCAGTCGATGAGCTCAGTTTACCACTGACAATCGAATTGTGCTCATAAGTGATAGAATGCTGCTGGAAAACCAAGTTATATTTTTTGAATATCATTGTGTTAGCGTGTGTTTCGATTATTTAATAACTAGTTATACCTATAGGATGTATCAGAACTATCGCTGAGAATATACCTAAATACATGTTCCAGTCATTATGTATGACTCATATATCACCATAATAAGCACAACTATACGGCAATAAGATGTGTGCCGCAAAGTTAAAAATACGTATGTTGCTACTACCTTAGATGTTTATTTGTTATTAATTTAGTTTAATTTCGTAGATCAAACCCGTTTTGCACGGAATAAAAAGTAACACAATTGCGTGCGGTTTACTAAGAAACGGGCATTGTAATTATATCGCACAAGAGAGAAAACAAAAAGTTTGTGAAAGACCATACTTAAAACCATAAGCTCAGTTAAATTACTAGGAAGCTATCAGCCCTCCTTGTGTTGACTCTATGACAATTTGCTGAGGGGGACTTAGCACCTCGACTGATGGGGGCAGCCCCTGTGACGGAGGATGAGGCGAATGGATTGTAAGGACCGGAACATTGCCATGACAGAGCAGAGGGCGGGGTTCCCACATTTTCCCAGTTAGAATCACCCCGGCGTAGGACGGGTCAGCCCAGGTTCTCTCCCATCCTTTCGGTTCGTGCTCCCAAGGGCGGCTCCCCTGCCCCCTCGGGGTTGTACCATCCCATGCGGGGTCCGGAAACCAGTAGACTCGCCTCCAATCCGGGGCCGTCCTACTGCCGCGACACTCGTCGACGCTTTCGATCCTGAAAGAAATTTAACGTGACGAAGGGCGAAATGAGATGATGAATGCAACGAAATGGAGGGACAGGAAATTCGGAGGATATGTAAATTCTTCCCAGCATTCGCCTGGCGATCCGGGGAAACTTCCGAAAAAAACCATGAGCCAGGAAGGTCAGCCACAGGGATTGAACTCGCGACCTCCAGAATGTGGGCCACAGACGTTATCTAGCGGGATGCTCGGTTCCTTGTGGTACTGAACAAACCTTTCAACTGGCATTATTGAATCGTGTCTGACTCAAACGTGAATGCGATCCTCTCTTTTTATGAGTTCAATTATTTCAAAGTAAGCCATGAACAGCATGTGGTTCAATACTGATCACTATAAGGTAATATTCCAGAGGTACAAATTACCGTTTTCTGTTTATATACACAAGAGGTTGTGTTCCGCTGTACTTTGCGCCAGTACAGCATTTTATGGTGCTATCAGATACTGCAGAATGCAACTTAAATGGCATATTATATATGTACTCGACGTGTACCAGTTCTTCACGGCTGTACCTTCACATTGCATCTGTAACTGCATAGTTTGTTCGATATAATATTAATAGCGAATATTTAACACTTTGTTCACTAATGCACTAGCAAATCTTATAGATCTATAGAATATAAGTGTGTATGTATGTGTGTGTGTATTCCATATCACGTGGAGGAAGATGCTAATGTACTCGTAGCTTGGGGTCAGAGAATCAGTTATTAGCGTAATTTCAAGGCAGTATAAGTAAGTACTCAAAAAGGACATAAGTTTTGTTTCTAATGCTAATGTAGGTATTTTTATTGGCATTTCGTTTAGTTACAACACAGAGGTGCATACAGTAAAGATAATAGCATCTGTACTAAATTATCTACTTCTTGATATTTTCATGATTGCGTTTAAATGTCTGTACAACAGTTGACAACTGCAGACACAACATATCTAATACGTTGTAAAAAGGGAAATACATCATCGTTGTCAAATGAAAATGCTGTAACAAATTGAATTTTAATATTTATCGTCTGTGTTGAATATATATCAATAAAGATCTTTCTACGCGTGAGGTTCAACTGTGGGTGTAAGAAAACCAGTCTGATCGAGATGTTCTGACGTAATTAATATGGAGTAACGGAACTGTCACTTCCTGTAGAGCAGTAAGCTTGAGCGTTATCTATACTGTCTTTTGTTTGTATTCTGGGTGACTCACGTTGAACAGTCACTCTTTGGTTTAGTTAAGTGTAACGTCTTCATGGAAGAAAATGGCAACGTGTTTCTGCCTTCCCCGTTAAACTCGGTAATCTTCAGAGCTCTAAATGCGGTAATCAGTGGGAACTTATAACAGTTTTTAACATCCACAAGTTGCACATTTATACAATATTGTAAACCTACATTTCAATTTTAAATCCAAAAATACTCCAACTGTAACGGAGTATCCATTATCATCACGTTTCCGTCTTGTTCGTCAGTAACATAGAAAGCAAACTTACGAACCACCGAAATGTTAATTTCATATACTATTTTAAGAATGTTTCTTGCGTTTGAAATTGTTAAAATTTTGGCACAATTAAGGTTAGGCTATTTGAAACCCTTCTTAAAATTTAGGATTTCTCGAATTGTTCCGCAAAAGATTCGCCCCTCTCAAAACGAATGCACCACATATCATATTGGGCACATTTTTACCTTATCTAGTAATATGTATAGTAACTAAGCGAAATACTGTATTTTACCCAAAAATTCGGTAGTGATATTTCACCTGAAATATAAGTTTTGAGATTCTTGAATAAAAAACAAGATTTTTTGAAAGCTCTCACTGTATATATCTGTTTGTCTCTCTGTGTGTCTGTGAACACCGTAACTAAAAAACGTAAAGTAGGTTATATATCAAATTTGATATTTAAGTTCAGCAACTTCCAAAGATGGGGTAGAAATTTTTTCAAGAAAATGTTAAACTAATACTAACCTAGTTTTATGAGTAACGAAGAGAATGCAACATTTATTTAAATTGATATTATGATGGTGTCAAGTGAGCGAAGTAATTGCGAAGACCTGACCTTGACAATTGGAAAATTTAGAAAATAAGGGTTTTTCTTATAACGATTTAAATTATATTTTATAGTGTCTTTATGTAACTTAGAACGTGTGATTTTTTATATAAGAATTTGTAATCTTAGCTTGTGTGTGCTCTATAAGCCTAAGGAAACTTATGAGCGTGCAAAGGGGTACATTGAGGATAACAGGACATTTTTCATAATTGATAAATACAATATTTCATTATACTTCAGTAAAATTAAAGCAAGAACATGAAACAGTTTCTACTACTACTGCTACCTATGTCACATAAGAGGCACGTATAGTGATATTTAATGGTGGTATTTAATAACTAACATCATTATTATATCAGAATTTAGTTTCCTTTCTGCTATGCTATCGTAAATTCTTCATTAAAACGATAAGCTCTCAATGTAAATACTCAGTTTTTGTAAATAACTTCAGCTAACCAGATTTATTTGTGAGTGCTTAAGGCGTTCGTTTCACTTAGCGGAACGTGAATGTATACGATAGATTAGTAAAGATTTAAGGTAATAATTTTAAATTTACTTATCTGGCATGTCTGTCAATTAATTTTCAGAATAATATTATAATGAATAAATTCGCGCTGGCCCCGTAGCTCAGTCGGTAGAGCACTTCCTGTTGTGCAAGGCATTGCGGACTCGATTCCCCATAGGGAGGGTGGAAAGTTTTCTCCAGTCAAGATTATTCCTTATCCTCCCTAGAGTCTGGAACTGTGAATGAAAGTGTGAATTTAATGCTTAAAAACCTTAAGAATGAAATGGCCTTTGCAGTTAAAGGTGGAATATAAATGGGGGAGGGGGTGAAATACTACACACGCTATTGAAGTTCTCGCTCTGCATTGTATTTTGGATAGTTGCGAGGTTTTGGACTAAGTTTTGTTTATGAAAAGCGAAAATACGAGGTGTAAAATAGCAGTTATAGAAAGTTACTTCTCATTAGTGTGACAGGGTAATGTGTAGTTCAACAATGAAAACAAAAAAATCTGAAAAACACTTAAAAATTGATGCATTCTAATAACTACACTACAAACATTAGCTCGTTATTGTCGGTAATAGCTCGGTAAGTTTTAATGCCTCACTCTGTAAAGGAAAATGTTTGCCACAGAAACGAATAACATTTGTAAATATTTGTTCTGAATACGCTGGTTTCATTTTGCTTTCAAAAAATTATTGTTACTAAAAAATCTGACTTTATCGTATAAAAGCAACTTTGTGCTAAAGGTGAAAGAGGAATTAACGATCTCCTTGTACCATATCTTTGACGTGCTTTGTTAAATTTCCCCTGAGTTCCAGGATGGTAATATACATACATGTCGCAAACACGTGAATGAAGCCGTTGTAATAGCAAGCCGTGGGAAGTTGAAACTGCATCGTCCTGTCACACCCATGCAAATGAGCGTATGTAATTTGACAGATTCGAGGGTGCTCTGGGCCAGGAAGTAATTTGGGGAAAAAATTGGATGAGCCTTTCTATGAAGCGCATTAAGGAGGTGGGGTAGCTCCGAACTTACCTGTGCAATGTTCAACAGAAACAGAGAAATCAAAAATCTGTAGACTTACACGTGTTCATTATCGCTTACTAGATTCAGAGTAATCCGCTGCAATGTGCGCCTCTGTATCATGATTCGTCAGAACTACGGAATGAAATTTTCTCCAGTACATCCTGCATCATCTCCAAACATTCCCTTTAAGCTCTCCCACATGTCCAGAGAACGACATCGGCGCACATACCTTCCAGCCAAATTGACTGACCACATGACACCAGTAATAGAGTCAGAAAGTAATTAATCTGTATGTTCCTTGAATTAACGCTGAATTATTTTTCTTAAATATAGTATTACATTTTCCTATTCATCGCATTATATTTTTTGGAGCCATTAGTAACAAACTCTTAGTCTCTCGAGCTACTTTTCCACTTCTGTATTCTCTGAATTGTAAAGTACATCTCTGATAGCTACCAATGACAAATTTACTTATATGCGTAGCATTTTACAGTCTTAATATAAAGTTATTATTCTATCCACGTTACATTACATTACCACGTACAATCTACAAATTCTTGATTCGGTATGACTAATACAGCATACGAAACATTTAAATCTTTATTAGTGATAACAAGATTTCGCAATGGAAAGAAATAATGGAGTGAGGAAAGAAAGAAGCAAAGAAAAAAGCGCAAACTTTTAACCTTATTTGTTATATGGCGCATGCTAACGCTAGCTCTTAAAATAATGTTTAGCAGAGATTGTGTATTTCGATAAGTTCTACATATGTCAGATACTACTACAAGGTAAGAGGCACATACCTACTCAAAAAAGACACCTCGTGTACGTCGACCTACGCATATCTATTGTGCACTAACACCTCCCCCTCTCCCCAAGAGGCAGAGATGAACTGAGGGAACTGGAGGTGCCACAGGGTCGTAGTCAGATGGGCGACAGAGACACGCGGGAATCCCTAACAAGTGCTGAGATCCCTTCATCTCGGCGCCAGACCCCGCCACCCACCGGGGGTTGGGTTCGAGGTCGTGCCAGCACCCCCCCCCCCCTCCGGCGAAGGCCGCCCAAACGACACCTGGCGTCGAGAACAGCAGTTACCATGCACAAGCATCCGCGCCATCTGTCCAGCACTGCCAACACCATTCGCCCGAAAACACACCTGAAAGATGATAAGGAAGTGAAATGAAGGAAAATGATTGAAAGGAAACTGTGGTATGAAATAATGCAACCCGGCATTCACCTAACTGACATGGGGAAATCACGGAAAAACCCAAGTCAGAGTGCACGGTCACCGGGGGTCGAATCCGCGACCTCTCGAATGCGAGTCGCACACGTTGCCACCACACTCGGTACTATACTAATTTTTGATCTATTCATGATGATTTCCTTGTTATATAAAATTATTCAAACTTTAATTAAATAAAGGGAACTTGTAAGGCAATTGGCCTAAGACTATTCGCATTCTATAGTCGTATTCACATTTTACCATTATATGCTCGTATGCGTAAATGTCTTAAATGTATGATACTTTAATCAAAGTGGTTAGAGCCATTCTTGAGAAAATCAAGGATAACGAATAATTCCTCATACATAGAGTTGTTTGGAGTTGTATTATTTTCTCAATTATTCTTCGGAAGTGCTGAATTATACCAGGTTTAGTATTTATTCGACTTCTTATATATGAAGTATACTATTCACCACACACGCACAGAGACGTACACATATGTCTTTAAAAAAACAAACAAACAAACAAACGTCGGCAACGCTTAGTATGTAGTGTGGGATAGAAAACTAATCGGTTTTCAAGAAGGAATCACTGTTTGGAAGTGCATGATTTGAACGCTGGAGAGCATCGAAGTTTGCGAACGAATGGTTGTGACAATTTGTTAACATTCAACACTTTAGCCATCTTTGTACTGGGATGAACAACATGAGCATAATAACATTCCTGCGCATGCGCTAAATTCCTCCATAGAATCCCTGGTGCGCATCGCACTGCGTTACCTGTATAGTTTCCAGTACAGTAATGTTTTTAACAGCAGTGCGGCACGTACCAGTACACAGCTGCTGAAATGGCTGACATAAACTCCAGCACAATTTGATGTAAATGTGCGAAATCACATTAACGTCGCAAATTCAGATCGATCGATTGGTAGAGGCGGACCAGCTCCATGGCCAGCGCGGCCATCAGATCTGTGGAGTTGTGTGAAGAGTATGGAGTATGAAACGTCTGAGGAGTACCTTATTGGTCGAGTCCACTGAGCTATTGAAAATCTTCAAAGACAACCGCACGCATTGGGTCATGTGCATGAGGCTCAGCACCGCCGATATAGGCTCTGCAATGACCTAAGGGTTATACAGTTCGAAGCCTGGTTGTAATGTAGACAGCTTGATGATCGGTTTATTGACGAAATGTGAACGTACACCCACCTCACACTTCGATGCGCTACAGCTTCCAAGCAGTGCATTTCCGGACAGAGGTTCCTATTTGAAAACTGACCAGTTTGCCGTCCCGCATAACATACTAAGCGTTGTCGGTGTTTTTGCGGCATCCTGTGTATACAGACTTCTTTTTCTTTTCATTTCCAATCAAATATTTGAATGGTGCGATATTTTCTCTCTTGCTACAGGTAATCAGTAATTATTTTCTGGTACGACAGCTCTAAAGGGCATTGACCGACCAACCCTATTGCATGGCAGAGGTGGATGATCATCCAGTACAGGGAGATGATGTAGAGAGTACCACGATCAGGGTTGCCAACATTTAAAAGTAAAATTATCGTACCAGTGACTCAAAATTATAGATTTGGTTTCAAAATTATCGTACATCATAAACCAAATGCTACAACAATAAAAATATCAGTATAACACTTAAGAAAATGTAATAGTATTGATGATCTCAACCAATATTACAACTTCAGCACTTATGTTTTTGCGCACTATTCATCTGAAACTTCATCTTTCTCAATTGTTGCACCATTATAAAAATTTGTTGTTGAAATAAACCTCAACATATCGGCGACTTGCAGATTTTCGGACCTACCACATTCTTTCACAAGCTGAGAAAACAGAATAAGTCCATTTACCGTATCTAGTGACAATTTGTTTCTAATTTTGGTTTTTATTAAACCCAGCTTAGAAAAAACTCTTTCACAAGAAGCGCTTCTGTGGGGCAATGCAATCACTGATAATTCAAAGGCCGCTAGTTCTTTGAAATCAGTATTTCCACCAAGGTGATATGTGTTTAATAGCACTCGAGAAACTGCCAGGCTCAGGCATATTCTTTATTTCACACGGAATATCACTTATTCCGAGTTCTCTGCATTGATCATCAATTTTCTGAACAGTGCCTCCTTCATTGAGACTACCAGATCTGGGCGCACTGGCAATAAGAGGATACAGGGTAGGAAGTTTTGTAGGATTGGAAACGGTTACGGGTTGGAGACAGGTCATGAGGACAAAAGTGGTGTTGCTATTTGTAATTAGTTTCATTTCGCTGGTGTGACAAACCACTGAAAGTGATATTTCGCCGGTATCGAACTGTCGAACTATCATACATTCAAATTATCGTACACCCCTATAATTATCGTACGGGTTGCCAACCATGTGTAAAACATTAAAATTATCGTATGTCCCCATAATTATCGTACAAGTTGGCAACCCTGACCACGCTTCTCCCAGCTGGAACTTTGGTTTCCTTGACCTACACATCGCCATCTATCATAGCTCCTCAAATTCATCCCCAAAAGTCTGCACTCTTATGGGACAGCTGTTTCGTTGGAAACCGGCATATTACACTTTAAACCACTAAGCTACTGCGCATAACATAATTAAGTGTAGAAAATAAAAATATTTTTTAAACAAAGTAAGTGTACAGATAAGTAACAGAAATGAACATTTGTAAACATTAATTCAAGTTGCTGTTAAATTAAGGTTCACTCTACAATGAAATGCGGATTAGCCTTCAGGATAATTATTTTATTTTATTCTGCATCGCCTTCCTGTTGTTAATTCAAACATTAACAGAATCCACAGCTCCGCTTGCATTGCGTTAACTATGCAGATTCTTCTCTCATTCTTTCTCTTCTACTCAAAATCGCAATAAAAATGTTTTATGGGGTGTTAAATTAAAACATAAGTAAAAGGCTTCATAATATATAAACTATTATACATGCTAGTTGATACATGCTATTGGAACTTAACTAGTTCTCAATTTAAAAGAAATGAAAGATTAATGTAGCTTCTTAAACATCTATCCCATTAGAATGGTTCCACAGATTCTGCATTTGGGTAAGTGATTTAAGATGCCATAAGTGGCTCTCTCTAACATTTGATTAGGTGATTCTTGTATGAAGATTGAAACACATACATGAACTTTAAAATTCTATTATTACGTTGAAGACAGCCCGCCATAGTCATTTAAGGACAATAATTGCAGGGTTACTTCTCTCAAATTTCTAAACAGGCCTTTACTTTAATACTCAGTCTCACTACACTGTCTGCGAAAGTCATGAAGAAAGGCATAATAAGGGAATTGTTATTATTCATTTGCAGGGCTATATATTCCAACTTGAAGCAGAGAGGACAGTAATGACCAGGCATGTAGCATAAATTCCTTATAAATTATTTATAATTTGCAACAGGGAGTTCCCTTGTCTTGGACGTACAAGCATTTTCTGCAGTACTTCAAATTCTCGTTTTAACAATGGCAACTCATATAAAAGTGAAAGTAAAAAGGATGAGATGATGATGTAGGAAGGGTTTAAAAAGGACACAAAAGAGAGAAAGTGAGTAGAAGAGGGCGGACCCCCATACCGTAATGATTATGTAAATCTGCTTATAACATACTGTGGGCTTCGAAAGCCTAAGGGTATGGGTATACTGCAAACTTCATTTCTGATACCTACCTGCACAAGTAGCTTCCTATCTTTAGTCATTTAGTCATTTCTGTGTCCACATTTTTTCTTTGCAACTGACAGGTACTTGGAGGTCTAACAGTTTCTGACACCATTAATTGTCTTGAAACCTCTTCATAGAATATTGAGTCATTTCGATAACTAGGCAACTACTGCCGCTGGTATTAAGATGTTTTGGTAGTACTCTAATCCCTATCCGACTTTTAGCATAGATTTATTCGCACAAAACAATGCACCTGCCGATGGAATTTTCTTCTTCTATGTATAGTTCTTTCAACTTTATAGATCACTTTGACTCCTAAAATTATATCGGGTTCTCTAACTTGAAAAACACCTGTAGGTCTTATAAGTTCTAATGTTGGTCTATTTATTACTTCTCTGCAATTACTAATGTTAGGTAAAGGAAGTATAACATTTCATTTAAAAAAAAAATGGTGATTTCACCGGAAATACTTGCGTTGATGTCCCCTTAATAAAAAGAAACCTATTTAGAAATAAGTGATTATGTGTGCGTCCCTATATGTGGGCACATGTGTGTGAAGAATATAACTCAAAAACGGAAAGTTGAATAAATGCATAACACAAGCCGGCGACCGCCGTCTAAAAGAGCCAAGGTGAAGCCACCTCACATCACTGAGCAGGGACTAAACGGCGTAACAGTGGAGCGAGCTGGAACAAAGGCAGATTATACCACACTATTCAAGAAAATTGTTCGTGTGCCGGCCTTGTTTACAAAGAGATGGATTTCGAGAAAAATCCGTGCTACATCGTTCTCGCCTATATAAGCCAATCGAGAGCAGCCAATTTTTATGATGGAATCATCAAATCGTGAAGTATTGATTGATACAGCTGTTAGGAATCATAGATCACCAATATCCAAATCAACCATAGCCACGCTGCGCTAGCTCACCTCTGACATCTTTCACTTCGCCTTTCTAATTCTAAGACATCCTGCCTTTGTGATCCTACGGAGGTAGTTAACTATCATAACAAGTTTCCCAGATCCCTTATGGTTAATGTGTTTGCTACCTGGTTGCGTTTACTAATGGTTTCTCTCAATGTGAATTACTAATACTTATTTCTCCGGAAAATCGCTTAACTTTGGTTTCTTACATTTTACGTTAATTTCAATTTAATTTTTGCATAATTTATTTTGATTATTTCTCTATCCTACTATAATGACTTTAATTAGTAATTTATATCTTTTAATGAATAATTACGGTATCAGTTCCAACAGAGAGATATAAAGCTTTTTTGTTTTAAAAAAAGTTATTTTATACTAGACCATTAATGAAGCGTTTTTAAGGAAATAAATCTGTTTTGATAAGCTAGAATGAAGAAATCAGATAAATTTATTTTATTTTGTTGTGTAGGTTTGTGAATTTGTAATGTATTTCGTGTGAACCTAAGACATAAACTGCAATTGTATAAATGAACATTTAATTAATCCCAATAACTCTGTGCCCTGAATAACTAAGTTTATTTAAATCGTCTTTCAACTAACTTATTTCAAAATTCTGGTCTCCAAAATTAGTTGACATTTTATTAATGCTGTTAACGAAGAATCTGCACCTGCCTTTTAGGAAAACAACTAGATCAGAGGTTTTATTTTCCACCTCGAGACAAGTTGCGTGGATGACTAGTTTTCGAAATACTCAGTTCACGGGCGTTCAAGGCATTAAAAACTGATCCTTTGCTAACAACATGCTCAGACCGTTAGTTAATCTGAAACGTTTCTGCCCGAAGGAAGAATCAATCCCATGACCTTTCAGTTACAAGTGGGTTTGTAGGCTCGTCAAGTGCCCCGACGGTGTGTAGACTCGCGTCATTAAACAAGGGGATAACAATTACAGCCCGCAATTAGGGAAAGCTAAAAAAGCGCACTTTCATACAAAATCAATTTCTTCACCGAAAGTGCTCATAAATTCGGCTCAATTGCTACCTTCGAAGGTATATTAAGGAAAATAACAACACACCTGACAAACCTCAGCAGATAAATAGCCTATAGAAGAACTGTGTTGCCTGCATTCATATTATCGAATAGCCCTTCAGATTGCGATCACACTACTACAAAGATGTTTGAGTATAGCATCTAATTTGTTATTTAGCAGTCAATTATGAAAATGTGTACTTATATTTACATTATTATACCCAAACATTACTTCAGAATTAATCGAAAATTAGATATTTAGGATAATTATACCGAAATGTAAAGGAGGGCTTAATAAACCTTAAGTTTCGGAAAATACAATGTATTCCAATTAATCAATTTTTATTTGCATCCTCAGGAAAGGGCTGTATGGCGTGCGTGTATAATCGGACAGTAAGTGATACACCGTGTATTACACAATACATACAGATGATTAATCGCCTGAATTACAAATAATTATGACTAATAAAATTACGAGCACTAACTATTCTTAGTTTCCCCGTACCTCATAGGTGTAGGTTATACAATGGTAGGGGTCACTTGAGCACTGCGGCCTAATTAGAAATATTGCGACTACCAACCCCAGGAGAAGGAGGAAGAGATGAGGGGAGGGAACCTCGCATTTAGAGAAGCAGACATAGAAAAAGAGTTGTCTTGGAAGGAAAAATAATAGCGCAGATTGTTTTAAATCCTCGGCTACAATATTTCATACATGAGGAATGACGATATCCAACACAAAAATCAATTAATTCAGTTACACATGCGGTGTTATTACTATATATGTAGAAATCACTAGAAAGGAAAGTAAGATTAAATTGTTCTAAGTAATGGCAGTACCAATGTTGCTTTCCGACTCAGAGTTTTGGCTTATGACAAAAGAGAGAGAGAGAGAGAGAGAGAGAGAGAGAGAGAGAGAGAGAGAGAGAGAGAGGAAAGGAGAATTGAAACAGTGGAAATGAGATTTTTGAGATCTGTTGTGGTATATACTCTCCTAGATAAAAGAATCTGATGTGTTACACTCACATGACTTTCCCTACTCTTGTACTAATTATTCTTACAAACCCTTATTCCTCTATCTTCTTCATGTTAACCGAGATAGATATTTGCTGAAGTTATCTTATTGGTAATTTTCTTGCAGGAAGCTTTGAGCGTTAGTCATAAGATTTTAAAGCTGGTCGCTATATGACCTTTATGAAGGTTTAGCCTCTAATGATAAAAGTTTTAGAAGAAAATAAAGTGATAGAAAAGTAAGGGGACTTGATTTTTCAGTTTTATCACATTATTATCGTATGGATGTGTGTATGGATCGATAATTCTAAATAGCAGGGACCAAAAATGTTATCAATTAATTTTTTCTTTATTTTGTCTTTATATGCAAAGAAAGATGGCTATTTTTATTTTCTTAAAAATGTGGATAATGATTTTTATTAAAATATATTTACACAATAAATAAATACATGTGTTAAATGCGATATATTATTCGTTCTTCTTTATTCCCAAGCCCTAGTCTGTGCAGACCTCTACCTGATATCATTATGTCCACAATCCTGGATTTTCTTACACTCGCCGCAGTAACTTGACAACATGCATAATGTACGGTCTGAAGGAATATTTCTCATGCGACCTCTTTGCGGTTTTCCGTTTTCGAATATAGACATTATTCATGTCAGTATAATATGGTATCCAACCCCTACACAGCAACCGTTAAGTTACATTTCGAAGATACTTTATGAGCACCATGCTGGTGCTCCGTTGCATTGCGAATGTCTGCACAGCCATAAAACTGCGGCCTTGTCATTCGAATACTTCAATTCTTTTCATTGCCTTCTCCTCCTAAACTCGTTTCAATACTGTATATTTAACGACTCCATAGGAGAAGATATAGTACCTGTACTACACAATAAAATATACGATACTTAGCATGCTTAGCAAAAGTACGCGTTGCAACAGGAAATAAAATGCACGCCGTTAATGCAATAAAAATGCGGAAATGCCGTCTGCTTAATTTCACCAAATGACATGTTAATAACCTGCACCTACAGAGGTTGAAATGAGCTCCTTATTAGTGCTATAAAATTTCACTGTGAGCAAAAATGTAAAACCTCCTGAAACAAAAACTAAGGAAAAAGCTCAAGCTGCTAAAAAATTAATTCATTGATGAGAGTAGATCAGGAGCTGCATATCCAGAGAAATGTTCAGGTGAACATTTGATTAGTTGCAGAGTGAATGGGTCATGGCATTGATAAATTTATTTATGGTGAGATAGACCATAGAAAAGTTAACGGGTAAAGGGTATACAAGCAGGGGACATCTCGCGCACGGCGACCTACGCAGATCTACTGTGGCTAACACCCCGCAGGGGGCAGGGATAAAGTGAGGGAACCACAGGGTGTCACAGGGTCGCAGCTAGACAGGCCACGGAGACGCGCGGAAGTCCCTAACAGGGATTGAGATCTGTTCATCCCGGCGACACACCTCGTCAAGCAGACACCATACAGTGGGTACGGTGTCGCATAAGCCTCCTCCCCTTCGACGGAGGACACTGTCCTCCAAAATGCCACCTAGCGCCGAGAACAGCCGTTACAAAGCGCAAGCATTCGCGCCATCTGCCCGGCACCATCAACACCACTCGCCTGGTAGTACACATGAAAGATGATAAGGGAATGAAATGAAGGAAGATGAGGGAAAGGAAACCGTGGTATGAAATTAAGCCTCCCACCTTTCACCTAAGTGACATGGGGAAACCTGGAAAACCCTAAGTCAGATTGGTAGGTCATATTGGGAACCGAACCCGCGACCTCCCGAATGCGAGTCACACACGTCACTGTGGCGCCACCTCGCTCACTAACCTATGTAAGGTGGATTTTCACTTCTGATGTACATAAAACAACGGAAGGGAGAGTATTTTCAACTTTTTTCTTTGAATTTCGACTGCTATAATAGTATATCACTCAAAAATTCCATATCAGCATTTCATCGTGAATACATGTCTATGTTTGAAAAAGGCGCGCGAAAAAAAAAACACAGTTAAGAAGAGAGAGAGAGAGAGAGAGAGAGAGAGAGAGAGAGAGAGAGAGTCAAATTTCACACCCGAATCACAAACTTTTGAAAGATACCTGCGAAGAATTTTAAGAAGATCCTTTCAGTCCAAACGACTATTCATATTGCACATTATGTAACTGCTTTTTAAATGGCTCAACGATTTTGATTAAACTACTGGCTATCTGAAACACGGGCATGACGAACAAAACCGATGTTTTGAATTTCCTATGAATGTCTATAAGTGCTCTTAATAAAAGTGAATGTAACAGCCTAATAAGAGATGAAATCTTGCTACTGTAGATATTATTAAACTATACAATTTATGCCTGTATTGTTTCATAGCATTTGCTCTTTTCAAGCAAGTAATCACGTTGCCTAACCCAGTAACTTTTTATTTAAACGTAGATACCATAGTATTAAAGAATTCCTTAAACTGGTAATGAACAGAGAAATCACGTCTGATACACACCAGAATTTTTTACGTAAAAAGTTTCTTAAAGAGTTTGCCTATCTTTTATGGTTTACTCATTGTAGAATAGTATGCAAAATCCTTCTGAATGAATATTTCACAGGTTATTTCCAGAACACTCAAGAAATGCAATTTGTCTGTGAATGTAGTAAAAATTCGCTATTTTAATTAAAATCGTTAGAGCTAATTTTCAGAAAATTGCAAATATCGGAATGCTTTCCATATCAAGTATAGTTTAGGGTGGGTGTTTCTTCAACATGTTTGTGTCGTATATTTGGGAAACTCTAAACTTCATACCAACTTTAGTATTTAACTGACTTTTCTATTTTGAGACATGCAATACAATGAGGCCTTTTTCTTAAAATGTTTTGGGCGTCTTGAAACGTGTATTTCCGTTGAAATCATGACATAGAATTTTTGGATGAAATATAACATGCTTTATACTTAAAGTAGTAGTAGTAGAGAAATTAAAAATTTGTTAAATCAGAGGGATCGCTCTGACGGGGTGTTTAATCACGTGGGTCCACAGAGTAACATGAAGATGATGAGTACAAGCGAAAGTAAGAGGAGCACTGTGACACGACGAACTATAGCACCACAAAGGTTTGCCTCACGATTTCTGAATGATGTCGATAGATAATTGTGTTCAGTAAACCGTGACTTTGCTGGTGTACAAGTCATTCCCCTAACTTTACTCTACGCTGAACAGCAACAACTTCTGTAAAATATGTACACACACGAGAGTGGGTGCCTAAAGGAAGGAAAGCTGCTATAACAGGATGTTAAAACTTTTGCTGTCCAATCACACATATTATCATTACTGCAGTTAACAATGTGTGTTCTTCCGCAGTAGAAACTTGGCGATCAATTGCACACTTTATATAACAAACTATGTATCAGAAACCTTGAGGCAAGCAAACTACAACGGTAGTATAATTTTAAAATATTCCTGTGATTACACAGAGCATTTAAAGAGTGCATTTAAGAAAAGGGTGAAAGTCTAATACTGTAAAACAAGTGTTTTTGTACACTGAATTCACTGCTTGAAGCTGGTCAACACAACATTCAATAAAAGGCGAGTCTTGCGGTGTTGTTCAGTTAAACTCGCGCTGTAGATCCGGTAATATAAATATAATCTGCGCCCACAAAATTCATTTGTGCAACAGGATAGAGAATAATCTGATCATCAAGTTGTCAATTATCAGCCGCCATATAATGAAGTGCTTAGTAGGCAAAAATGTAATGTTTAGTGCTATAGATATGTGGTGTTCTGTAATTATTTATGTCCGGTGTGTAATATGAACATGCTATGATGAATTGGTTTACTTTAAGAAGACACTTGGGGCCCTAAGGATCAAGTTGTCGACGGGCCCTTAAACACGACACACCCACTCACACAAGAAGACACTTGCACATTTCACACTCAGGTGGTTTCTCTCTTGAAAGTAAATAGTGCATAAACTTGTGTGTTAATCTTGTTAATTTAACCTCGTCACTTCTTTCCAAGTGTAATGCCACTTCGTTTAGGCGAGTTGGTTTGTACAGAAGTTTATTTGGCTGGCCGTCAGTCCAAAACTTGATCCATTGTATTTTACTTTCTTGCTTATTTTTAGAATAAGATTTCGGCTAGGAATAATTGGGACTGGCCTGATAATAGGTGCACGTAAATTTTTCTTAGCTGTAACATCAGCTTCTTGTTTGATTCCCGTTGACCGATCACTCTGACTTGGGATTTTCCGTAGATTTCCCTTGTCACTAGGCGAATGTTGGGGTGGCTCCTCTAACCCAACGTTTCCTTTACTTCCTTTCCTCATTACTGGTTATCAGTACGGGTTATGCAGATAGATCGCGCAATTGCATGCGTTTTGCTCATTTGAAAGGACTGCCCCGAGCACTTCGTCGCCCTCTCTCTGAGTAGTGGTGAGGAACCTCAGTGGTGCTCCGCTGGCTATCTCTAGAACTGTTAGGGACTTCTGCAATTCTCTGTGGCTCTGCTCTGTTCCCCGCGGATTCCCTTCGCCTCATCTATTCCTACCATGGGTAAGAGCTCACAATAGGGTCTCAATGAGTGAAGTATTCCCTGCGCTATAGTCACCTCATACCTCATACTTCAACAGCTTCATTAACCACGGTAAGAAGGTACCCAGGAGACAACTACTTCCTTTCCTTTCCCTTGTATCATAAAGTAACTGAATATCCTGTATTAGTTTGTGGGAAAAGGGCCTGTGATCGATTTTATGAAACTTATGGGAGTCAGAGAAAATGAAATTATCGTATTCTTTGCTTTGGATATGTAACAGAGCTTGTGTTAATATGTGTAACTCACACTACAATGTAGACTAAGGATGAAGAATGTTGTCTCATTGTCACATTCACTACATTCTCTAGACTTGGAGGCATTCTTGTTAACTGCTATGTGTGCTCTTAATTTTATTGTATAAACAACGGTACTGTCAGTCACTATCGTTCACTTTTATAGTGTGTAGCTAATTGTATATTAATGCTGAAATTTGAAAATTTCCATTGTGACTTTTCAGAGCCCCTGTAGTACCTGCAGATTTGCAAACTTGGTAGTTGTGAGCTCATGTTGTTTTCTGGATGTGTTTTTCAAATATCTGTAGGTGAAAAGGCAAGAATAGGCAGGTGAGCAACCGATGGAAGCTGTTCTAAAAGTATAACGAAGACTTCATAGGTTTCTTCTGTCGTTTAGTGACATCTCACCACTCCTCTTCGCACGGTTAAAGATACCATCCATCATTCAGCAGAGGCGAAGGAGCTGCTATAGATATGTTCGAGGGACATATTCGGTCGTTGTCTTGGTTACATCAGTGACGGTTTTCAACTAGCAACACAGTTATTGCAGTAATCCTTTAGTTGCACACCCTAAATACTAGAATGAATTTTTATTATATTAGTCCCTGCCACTGATTCCTTCGTAAACTTATGGCATTAATAACATGACCATTAAAATATAGAAGAAGCAGCACATTTGACAAAATAGTAAAAGCAAGGTTTTCTCAAACGAAAGTTTTTGCATTGCAGTAACTCAGGCAATTCCTGACAAAGAACAGTATATGGAAGTAGTTATAATTATTAGTAAGATCTTTCCTACTTTTAATTATTGTGATACGGTGAAAGTTTTGGATTTATTAATGCAGGTTATTATTATTGCATATATTATCGAACTGTCAGCTTGCTGTAATTTAATTAACGTTCCCCGGGACCAAACTTCTGTAAATTCATTATTGATGCTTTTACTGTAGACTAGATGTTTTACGCCAATCAAAATTAAATCGGGTATCAGCGAGTAACATACAGTCATAGTGTTGTATAAACAGCTGAGCTACGCTCTCCTTTTCTCATTAAGATATAGCTCAAAATTATCAGTAGTTGTATACCTTGAAGAGTTCAGGTTTATAACCAACCTGTCCAAGCCTTGAAGTAACATATCCCTCGTTTCTCACGCTTCATTTAAGTAATAAATTGTGCATCCTTCTACGAGATATTGCCTTGTAGATCTCAGAAAACATCTTGTCCTGCTCATCAATTATCAGATTAATGTTATTTTCTTTTGCAAACCCAATATCTATCAGCAAAGTGTGAAACGCGGTTTTCTCAAAATTTGGAACATCTGGGTCACTGCGCACTAAAGAAAGCATCTTATCTATGGTAGATACTTAGTTTAAAAAGAAACTTGTACTTTAAAGCGAATGGTGCTTTATAAAAATTATCCACCTGCCCTGAAACACTTAATGGCTGCTCGCCTTTCTTTTTAGGGATTGCTACAGTTTCTATTTGTTTAATTTGCGTTCTCACAATACAATTGCCGTTCACCACTTTTTAGAGCCTTCCCGCTTTTATATCTCTGTACACTTCTCTGAGGAACTGAACACTATGCCACAATGACTGCACGCGTGAACATGCACTAAGAGGGTGAGCACCAAAACATCGCAATCGGGAAAGTACCGACTACTAGGTGACAATTTGTTTAATGTTCCATTTATATGTTGCCTTTAACATTGAATATCGGCGGCTTTTAACTTCTAGGAGCAATTGCTCAACAGAAATAGTGTTAACTCGCTTAACGGTGGTTTTGAATTGGGTTCCCATTGCCTTGGATTAACTTACCTATTACCTACATTAAATTCACACATACATACACGCACACACGTTCTCTCTCTATCTCTCTTTGTCTCTCCCATTCATACTACCACACTCTAGGGAGGATGGGGAAATACCCGAGTTAAATGGAAATTTCCACCCGTCAGCCGGGAGTCGAACCCGGGACCCCTTGCGTAGCAGGAAAGTCTGCCGACTGAGTTACAGGTTTTCAAAGTTGAATTTCAGTACTTATTCCCCGTTCAGTATTTTAATGCATCAAATAAGCGACAATGTAGGCAATGTAATAAGCGAACAATTTTCACTCGCTCCAAAAGTTATGCTGCGAAGTTATGTTCACATCCGTACACACTCAAAGGCCGGATCGAGTATAGTAATTAATCCGTGTCACACGCATTCAACGAAAGAGAAAATAGGGACGTGCAGTGTAACGTCCATAGCATACAATACAACAACTGTTTGAAGACGTGCAGGAGTTTTCAGGCAGCATATGGCTTCTGGCTAATGTTGCAACATGTGAACCCTTGCTAATTGGGGTGAACAGAGGTGCCTAAAGCAGAACGTGAATATGTTAATAAGTTGATCAACAGCTGTTCTGTCAAATTCGTCACAGACTTACTTTCATCTTTTCATATTCGAATATGAATACGATTGTGAACACCATGCCATGTATACCATCAGTGAAGTTCAAGCAACTGTATTTAAAAAGAATAATATTTAAGTGGCTTGAGAATCTCCAGTTTAGAAATGAAATGTTTCAAGAACAGAGTATACCTACCTAGATAGCATGACTGTAACATACAAGCTCGGCTGTTTACAACAGGAGGTGTGCGCTACATGGAAAGTATCATTGTCTTCCAATGCAAAAGAAAACAATGGCGTGTTGTGGTTCTTATGTACAGTTTCCTATAATCGTTTTCCTCATTCTTTTCTTTCAAGAAGTGTTTGCGGTCTGTTGTTGGTGGCATTCCAGTTAATTCAACATTAAAATAATGCGCTAAGTCGTGCTCAACTCATCAGTTCGAGACATTTCCCACTAAGAAATGTACCTCAGCGGAATTACCTCTGACATTATCATAGTGATGGTTCACAGGAAGTCAATAGTATCACCTGCAGAAGGTGTGCAATAAGGTTACATAAGCAACTAAAAAGATCACAAATTTCGCATTTATGAGGTCATTGTACAAATAAAATTATAGATTTATTGTACGTATACTTCGAATGTTACTATTACGGAATTTTAAAGCTTTACAATAAAATTGTAAAAATACATGTAACATTGAATTAGTGTGTTCGTTTTATGTGAAAATAATGTAGCAGGAGTGTAAACTACGTTAATTTCATGCTGTTTTCAACCAAATATTAAATATAGTGTGACGGCGGCCACACTTCATGGGGAGGCTCCGGTCATCTCACACCACTACGTTGCTAGGCAACGCGCTGAAAGAACAAAGGCCGTTCCAGACAGTTCAGTAAACTTCTACTAGCGGCTTGTAATGAAAAACTTGGAGATATGTGGATTTCAAGAAAAATCGGCGCTATCTGTTTCTCGGGTGTATAAGCGTGTCCCTCCGGTCAGAGAAGTTAATGTTGTGAGTTTTTAGTGAGTTTATCGTCAGAGTAAGTAGACTTGCGTACAGTGAGCAGTATTTTTGTCAAGTTTACATAGAATAGATGCGAGTTGCAAGGTCACGACAAATTGTAAAATATGTTAACGATAAAACAGAAAACTCAGTTTTGTGATTCAGATTTAGAAGAAATAAAATCACATTTGAGTCCAGTATGGGTTGTTCATTTCATTTCGTACAGCAAGAAACCTTGCATTTTTTTTATTTGGGGGAGGGGAATTTCCAATTTTTGCCAGGGTGGAAGTTACAGTAATGCGATAAAATTACTGATTCTGAGACTCTCAGCTCAGAAGTCATTCAATGTAAACTTCTCAAATAAAATTCAAAACGAAGCTAATATTTTGTAGTTTCGATTTTTTACTTTCTCTAGTGGTAAGTAGAAGGAAGTACCTACCAATTGTATTTCACCCAAAACTTCGATGTCGAGATTTCACCGGAAATATATGTTTTGAGACCCCCTGAATAAAAAAACACATTTTTAGAAAAAGGTCTGTGTGTTGTGTGTGTGTGTGTGTGTGTATGTATGTGTGTGTGTGTGTGTGTGTGTGTGTGTGTGTGTGTGTGTGTGTGTGTGTGTGTGTGTGTGTGTGTGTGTCAGTCTGTGTATCTGTCAGTCTGTGGACAGCATAACTCAAAAACGAAGAATCGGTTAAAAACCAAAGTTGGTATTTAAGCTTAATGTCTTTCAAGGATGCGACACGAAGATTTTGAAGAAAATAGCCCCGCCCTAAACTACCCTTTACATAGAAACTTTTTCGAAAATTTTTATTTTCTTGAAAATGGCTCTATTTTGATTAAAGTGTCATACGTTTAAGATATTTGAATGACAAATGAAATGGATATTTTGAATTTTCTGGCTAATGGCCCATGTAGTCCTGTTTACTCTGGATGGCTTTTGAATAAGTCGTAAACCGTATTGCTTTTGGGGCATGTAGTCTGTTCAGTGTAATTTCAGTCATATTGAATTCTTGGGAATTGCGGATGAACTGCTTCCCCTATAAGTAGAGTGTGACCTTAAATATTTATTGCTTCATTTTTTTTTTTTTTTCAAGTTTCAAACAAGGAGTTCCATAAAACTGAAAGCTGAAATTAATGTGTAATAAAGGCAGGTTTAATCCTATATACGTTTATGTTTATAAAAAAAGGTCATTTATACTTAATACATGAATAAAACGTTTTAAAAAGTTGTGGAATTATTGCTATGTTATTGTTATATACCACCATCAATAACAGACATTAAATCTTCAAACTGAATCGTAGTTTACCGAAATGCGATATAGGGCTTTTCAGTCATACGGCACAAAGGTTGTCTCATTCGGAAAATAACTCAAAATTAGTGGATTTTTAACTCGAAAACTATTAACTTTAAGAGCTAGGTTTCTCAGAGTTGTTTTCTTTTACAGTTACTGACACATGTAGAAATTATTAATGATCCGTGACTTATTTAAAACATGCAGGTGAATTGAAGGGCAGTGATTAAGGGTGCACTAATATCCTATAAAGAATTTCGATATTATTCAAAGGGTATAGCACATGGAGGATTGCGTTGTAGTGAGAGAAGAGAGTCCATAGGCTTGGAAACTATAGTCTAATTTCAGAGTTATTTTAGAAATGGAAGTTTGCAGAAGAGGAAGTTAGCAGGGTCTTCGATATGCTGGATCGTTCTGAAGGAAGAAACCTCGGAAAGCAAACTATTTATAAAGGCCTCAAAACAAAACTATCAGCTCTGCAATTCATACAAAAAAAAAAATTAAGAAGGGAAAAGAAAGAAATCATAATAATAGTATAATAACTTAATGGCATTAGATACCTGCACACGAATGATCAGCACGGATTCATCAGGAATCTTGTGTTTTATCTCTTTTAGCTCTATCTTCTATTATGGATCATATAAAACGCTCTTAGTTTTACGTTGTTCTTCTCGTTATCTGATTATACCCCCTAGGACTTACAAGCCAATGCCTAGGGTCAAGTGCCTGTTGGGGAGCAGACGAACCTATGGACCTGAGAGAGTGAGACCTGGAAGCGGGTATGAGAGTGAGGAAGCGGATGATAAGAAAGGCAGGCGAAATGGATGACTGGAAAGATGATGATGGAGAAGTTGGTGGAATGAGTGGCGGGGGAAAACCGGAGAATTCGGATAAACGTCGCTTCGTTCACCATAAATACCACACGCGAGTCTCTGGAAAACAACCCGCGCCGCCTTGGTGACAGTCGAACAGTCTAACCGCTCGGCCGCGGCGACGCCTAGTTATACGTTGTAACGGCCTAACATGTTAGGGGAGGAATCTGAAATCTCATCGCATCATACGCAATTTAAAAGGAAAATTAATTTTCAGGGGTCTTCTGCTTTCCTAATGAGGGGTTGCCTGATGAAAAATCGCATTTGACCAGAAATTATATGAAGAACAAAAATAACAATTACAGACAAGAAACTCAGTAAAATGAGACTTAGTTTACATAAGGTTGGAACAAACTCTGTTGGAACACTTAGAAAGATAAATGTCCTGCTAATCATAAGCTATACGAGTTATTTTTTTCTAATGAGTTGTATCCGTATGGCTTTCCCTACTCACTCTTCTATCTCTCTTGTTAATGGAGATAAACTTTCATTACACGATTGCTGTATGTTTATAAAACTACTTCTTTCCATTCAGAAACCAGTATTTCCGGTAAAGTCTCGGTATCTAACTTCCCAGTGGAAAAACTACTTGCTACAGGTATTGTAAGTAGTAGAGTAAGCAATCTTTTTTGCTTCAGGAGGCCTCAGAAAAGCTTTTCCAGCAATATCTCAACATAAAATTTTTGGGTGGAATGCAAAATACTTTCTCTACCTAGGTATGCGGTACAGAAAGTAATAATGACAATGCATTGAACAACTCAAACCTATAAAAACCAATATCTCGGAAACGGTTGATGCCGCAAAAAGAACTTATTGGTAATAAATTGTGTATGTTAAAGTGATCTATATTTTTGCTGCATCAAATGTTTATTCTTATAGTTTACCAGTGGCAAAAAAAAAAAAAAAAAAAAAAAAAAAAAAAAAAAAAGGAAGGAAGGGGCTAATTACTTATTTTTTTAAAACTGGCCCTAAAATATTTATTGAAATATAATATGAGGCAAACCAAGTCTATTGCCAAATCAATCAGACAGTAATAGGAAAGAAGGAAATTAACAATACAAAAATGCGAATATATAGCACTGTTTGTCTCCCAATCCTTCTTGATGGCTCGGAAAGCTGGACAGTATATAATTATTTTTGAATGTATATTACTTGGGTAAATTGAAATTATTCATATAACTTCTGAATTTCTCATTGTGAAACATGAAAGTAGAAATACAAGTACATACAGAAATGAAGTATTTACAGCCTATGACACGACACATGGACAAGGACAATAGTAACCTAACTGTAGGAATCCATTAACGCAAAATGAACAAAATACCCTATCCCATAGTTAGCTTTGGACATCAATTCATCAGTAACGGCACCAATTCCTCTGAAAATATGCACCTTTCTACCCACAAGCAACCTTTTACATATACGATTAAATAGCTATTATTCTTCCCAAGAATGTGAGTAAAGGATCCACAAGGATACTGTTATGTCTCAGTTGAATCGTGAAATTTCTTATGTTTGAACTTCCGGGAGAGCAAAAAGCCTCTGAACGGGCTGCGCGGTGTTTTGCCTGTCGGTATCCTTGGCGCTTGTTGCCCTCTGCCGCTATCATAGAAAGGCGCTACTTACCAACTTTATCAAAGGAGATGCTGAAACTGGTCACCGTCGTCCAAACAAACATTTTTGACACCGCTTTAGGAAACTATCCATCACTCGCCGTAGTTCAAGTTCAGAAATGCTGACAATTGCCTGGCGGATATTTTGTTTGAATTCTTCCAGGGTGTGTGGGTTTGTCTTATAAACTTTATGTTTTAAGTTACCCCAGAGATAGAAATCCCTTATTGGAGCTCTGAGAAATCTTTCTCCGCTAATAGCGCACCATACACCAATTTTTTCTTCGTGAAGGGCCACTTCATGAACAATATTAGGTTCTGAGTTATAGGTTCAATTTCTTTTTCTAGTCGACAGTTGACGCCCTGCATACGTGAATACAATTTTGCAACCCCCCTCTCTCCTTTAGAGAATTAACGGAAAGGAGCCTAATCTTCACTTTTTTCAACAAGACTCTGCAACATTTCAGACGGCCAGTCTTTCGATGAGAAGTCGGTCTGGGTGGCTCAGTTGGTTAGACGCTGGTCTACTGATCCCAAGGTCGCGGGTTCAAACCCGGCCCAGGCCGATGGTTTTTAAGTGTGCTTAAAAACGACAGCTCCATGTCAGTAGATTTACTGGCATGTAAAAGAACTCCTGCGGGACAAAATTCCGGCACACCGGCGACGCTGATGTGATCCTGGCAATTGACAGCGTCGTTAAACAAGAAAATAATAAAAAAAAATTCGATGAGAACCACTGAAACTGTGTTTCAGGGCAGAATTATTAGTAGAGATTTGTGGTACCTCGACCTAGCACCCTGCGATTTCTATCTCTGTGGTAACTTGAAGCATGAAGTGTACAAGATAAACCCGCACATCCTGGAAGAGTTAAAACAAAATATCCGCATTTCTCACCGTGAACTAAGGCGAGTGATGGATAGTCTCCTAAAGAAGTGCCAAAAATGCATGAAAAACGATGGTGGACAGTTTCATCATGTCATTTCATAGATTTGGTAAGGAAAGCCTTTAAAAGTAGTTTTAAAAATGTATGATTTCATTCGCGCCTTTATAATGAGAGTGGCAGACGGCAACGAGCGCCGAGAAACAGGCCATGCAAAACATCGCGCAGCCCGTTCGGAGGTTTTTTGTTATCTCAGTATTATCGTTATGTAAAATCGCAGTAATATGAAAGTCTTTGTACACTCAAAGGAAATGCAAGAAAGTGACTAGATAAAGGCGCAAACAGCAAGCAAATAAGAAAATAACTACGTGAAACCGAATTACTTGTTTAAGTGTGCAGGAGTGGAAATTCATAATGTAAAGAATTTTCGAGATATCCGTTTTATGCCTTTAACTTCTGCTTATTTTATATTATAAGATTTTGTTTCACGTAGAATACGTTTTTAGGTGGTTTTATTCAAAGTACACAACGCATACAGTCCTATTTCCACAGGAAAGTAAGACAAGTACAGTAATTAGATGCTATTCGATGATAACGCCTGCTGAAATAAAAAACTGCACATAATTCCTAGTCATTAAAATAATACACATGTTCCAGTTCCGCCCATCTTTAGACCGAAGTGCGATTTTCACCTTAATGCACAACTCGTCATATCCAGACACATAAAAACTGTATCGAGGAGCAACAAATGAGAGGAGAGGTGGCGTTACGAATTGCATAAGAGCTTTACGGTAATGTAGCTGAATGTGTTACACGGCGCCATCACGCCCAGAGGGCAACGTCATAAACTTAACTGGTATGTGTGACAAGTCGTCATGATTGATAATGTTCTTGCAGGCTTTATTTTTGTCTATCAACTTGACTTACTAAGTTACGTAAATATACTGCTAACTTCTGATCTAATCACAGCTTGATAGAACAGGATTGTTGCATACATTCCTTCTACAATATTTCCTATCGCGTATCTCGTCACGAGATGATTTTGGCTCGGTTACGCATTGGCCACTATAAGTTTACGCATGGTTACCTTTCCCTGCTCCTCTTCGTCCGTCAGTCCATCACGTGAGTGTTTCCCTAGCGCATCTTCGAGACTCTCTGCAACTGCCTGTGCGGTCCAAAGAATTTTGAAGTTTTTGGCAAAAATAAACATGAACCTGAGGACTTAAAACTTTAAATATCGTTATTCCTTATTTTTCCCACCATTTTATAACTGATTCACTGTGGATTTTGCCTCTTTGTTTGAAATATTTATGTACATATGCTGTTTTACTAATATTTATATTCTATATTGAAATTTCTCTGCCTTCTACTATGATCCATTCTATTAGGGCGCTGATGACCATGTAGCTGAGCGCCCTTATACTTACATGTCTCACTCCATCCCTCTCTCTCTCCTTCCACACAGCATTAAATTATACATTTATGTTCACTTTCTTTCCCTAGAAACTATCCAATGCAACAATATATATATATATATATATATATATATATATATATATATATATATATATATATTGTGTGTGTTTGTGTGTATGTGTGTGCGTGTGCGTGTGTGTGTGTGTGTGTGTGTGTGTGTGTGTGTGTGTGTGTGTGTGTGTGTGTGTGGTTTTATCTAATTTTGGTTACTTAAATTGTCTCTTAGTTTTCTTTCCTTCTCTCTGTGTTTTTAAGGTTTAGGTTCTACTTTCTTGAAGTTAATTGTAGAAACATCAGATAACTATGGTTTAGACCACAGACGAGCACACCATGCTAGTGTTAAAGAGGGAACAAGCTGCGACAAATGCAGCTTCTGCCGGTTAGCCGGGTGCGCGTGGATGTTATTCGCAACACGCTGGCAAATCCCTGTGTTGCAATTTTATGCATCTTCAATGGCTGATTTTACGACTATAATGTGGTAACCATTCATTAAACCTAAAATATTCGTTTCATTAAATGTGCTCGCCCCTAATTTGTCTGTAGGACACGTGAAACGTGAGCGCATGAATATATGTATTCGGGAAGAGCTATAGAATTCGCACAAAAATGCAGAGGAGCTCACAAATGTATAGCCTATAATTTAAATTACATGCATTTTATTAGTAAGCTTTACTTACTCCATATTTTAATTAACATTATTATAACCATCCTTAAGAAAATGAATAATAACGAACAGTTTGCTGCTATAGAATTACTTTAAGGTGTAACTTATCTGGAAATATTCGCCTTGCATCCATAAGAGAAACAGGCTAAAATTGGACATCACCAACCGTGTGCATTTTGGATGACACCGGTTGTTAGTAGGTCAGTAATACCTAAGAGCAAATCAAGTTTAAGTAGAAATAATATCCCTATGATTGCAGTGTTGCAAGCCTGTATCACAGAAATGCAGATGGTTGGTGATTACTGGTTTAAACAGGGGAATTAAACAGTTAAATATCTTTATTGTTCTCGCTGGTACAGCCACAGAAAACAAGCTTGTTACACCTGTATTCATATGACCAATGGCATGTATTTTATGAAGACGAAGTATTTCATTGGTTAAGGCACTTCTACGTCCAGTAAGTCAGAAATTCTGAGGAGGCTTCCCAGATGTATTAAATTTGGATTTTTCTGTGTAGACATCTTTTAAATCCAGAGAATTTTCTTTTCGATTATATTTTCTAACGCAATACCCTGTGAAAGAAAGTAATTGAAGTTCTTTGATGTAGAATAAACAGTGAATACTCTGACACCAGCCGGCCGCTGCACTTCAAAAATCGTTCAAGGTCAAGCTACGTCACATCAGTGCTTGTCGAGGCTCGCGCGAAATACAGGCTACGGCCCGATTGCGTCATCTTTGGAACAGCTGATTGAAGGGAACCGAAGTCGAACGTGAATGTGACTTCCCCGTTTGGAGGAACAGCGTAAGGAAGTGATATCCATTGAATTGTCACTCATTATTGAAAATAAAAACACGTAACAAAAATACCTGCACAATATTATAATACGTTACATAAATAATAAACCACATATCAATATAATAAAGATTAACTATCTATCTCAATAGCTGCTGTTATTATCATCAAATTGTAAACACGAGGCACATGATTATTGCCAAACTTAATTCCACTGAAACTGAATATATACATGTAAATGGAAATATTCCATCCTCAATATTTTGATTTTTAATGGCCCATTGTGACTAACCGATATATTATTATAACTAGTCAATCATATTAAAATAATCGTAATATTGATATCTTGCCTACCCCGGAGAAGCTGGAAGACTTATTTTTCAATATCACTTGTATAAAGTACTTACCAATGTATCCACTTACCTTACATAATATTTATTAATGATGGAATCTATAAATTTTAACTTATTATCAGCGGGGCATATATAGTTTTCTCAGTTTCAGTTTTGTTTATTGAGAGAAAGTTAGGCCTGGTGCCGGTACAAAGGACCCGGCTTACAGGCTACAATTAATTAACTTACAATTATAAACATTTACAAAGCTTACAGTTTTTGGGTTTAACAAAACCCATACGGTGACCATACCAAGAAGTTTTTGGGTGTGGATTTGTCCTTTAGATAGGCATCCCAGAAATTGAAGCAAAATACTAATTAAACTCAGTCTATCAACATTTACCATTCTGGTTTGGTAAATTTGCACATAAAATAGCAATTATCAACAATAGGCTAAGCTGTGATACCTGTGCTAATTTGTTAAAGTGGAGAAAGAGTTGAGATATGATATAAAGTTAGGTTAGGGTTGCATATTATTATTGATGGCAGGTGTGGATGCTACCTCTAATAACACAGGCTAAATTTTGATAACTCAGGACTCTGCCGTCCTGTTCATATAGGTACACATTAACCTAGGTGTCGTTGCCTACATAATTCCATCATGTGTGAGTAAAGACAGGGGACAAAATTTGACCCAAGTATAATAGTTTTCCCTTTTTGATGAAGGTGGGAAAAATGTAAATGACCTAGCTACTGCTTGTTTTCTAAATTTATTTATTAACTTGGTCAATGTTTTGCTAACATTCATTGCATTTAACTGTTGCCAGAATGGTTTAACAAAAACCAACTCATACCATCTTTAGTTCAACAGTTTTTGGGTGTAGATTTGTCCTTCCAATGTGTTTTATATATATATATGTCCTAACTAGTTTTACATCGATACACACTACAACGTCGACCCATATTGTTCAATTCTACACCTAAAACAAAAGTGGAATTACATACCTTTCAGTACCGGTATCACCATGTTACAATATAGGTTATGGATTCTTGAATAACTTCACTGAAGAATTAACCATTTCTTAAATCACTTAAAATTACACGCTATAAATGAAAATAATTCTTTTAGTTTAATAGTTCAACTATAACAAGTAGAACTTACGAAAACCAGGCGAAAAACTGTTCAATTGCTCAAAAGAAACCGTTAAAAGTGCAGCGAAAAACATCTGTTATAATTCTCGTACAACAACAAGAAAACTACTGAAAAATTAATTTTGATTAATTTACAATATTTACAAATAAACACAATCACTGAAACAGCATATACCGCCACTAATTCACTTTCAATTAAACAAAACTAACACGTGTTGCCCCATAACATTCCACACTGGTAGCCATGTTTGTTAGTATGCCAGGTTCTCTGCTATCAGCTGATCGGCCCGGGCCATAGCCTGAGATTCACGTCAGCCTCGAGTGCTTGTAAATACATGACCGACGACAATGAGCGGCCAAAACAAACCTTTCCAGACTGTTCGCTAACTTTTTACTGCCGGACTGCTTTTGAGAGGCTCAAGAAAGGGGGAATTGAGGAAAGGCCGGATTGAGGAAAACTAATAAAGAAACAAAAGAAAGCTACACTTGTCAAAATCTGTGGATTACTATAAGGAGCATACAACCTAAACAAAATAAAACTGTCACAGTCCCACAAATGGGACGTGGCAGTTAGAACCGTGACTCGCTTTTGTTTTCAGCAATTGTATTATGCGACTTTAACACGCAGACTTTCGGTTGTAATCAACTCTCTTGCCCATTATAAATATGTTCCTATTTTAACCACTCACGAGAGATTTGCTTCCAGAGAAAGAGAGCAGCGGATGCAATTTCTTTCCTAACAGTTCAAATAGTATGCAAATTGATATTTTCATGCAAATTTGTATGATATAACGTCTGTTTATACCTTAGTTAGGAGCACGAATCACCTATATTACACTTCAGCGGTTGCTTAATCAGAAACAATGAAGGAACTTAGGTGATAATGGTGCAGAATTCTAATGCTGCCTCAAAGCAATACTGCAATTGACACCACGGTTCAAGGCGCCAAACTTCTAGGAATTCCTCGTTAAATTTGTATAATCAGGTAGATACTTTCACCGAATCGGCAGATCGGTACGAGCCGCCGCTGAGCCATTATCCAAATTACCCACAGAGAGCCGTTGTAGGTCGCACTCGGAACCTACTTGTTAGTGAGGAGGTCAGACTTGCTTCTCTTTCAAATTAATAATGATATTCTCAGCTAAGTGATGGTTTTATTACGTCGCTACGAGTTTTTGCTGACTTGGCGTGCCTGAAAATATTGTTGTGTGCAACGTTCTCAAAGTAACAAAATGGTAACCAATATAAATAAAACAATTTAATATGCTACACTCACCTCACTTTTCTACACATTCTTCAGCAAGCTATTTTTACAAAACGTTATTCTTCTATCTACTCCATGTTAATAGAGACAAACTTGTAAAGACTGTTTTATTACACATTTCCTTGTACATTTCGAATAGAGGAATACAATAAATATCCGATGGAATATTTTAAGAGCTGATGTGATGGCTTTGGAATTCCGTTCTCTTTGTATGGCCAAAAGAGAAAAAAAACCAAGAACTGCTTCATATTTGAGATAAGCATAAATAATGGAAGACTCTGCCCAAAAACAAGGAATGTCTCAGAAATAATTAACTTCACAAAAGGTATATTTGACATAAATAAAATTGCATTCTTTAAGAATATCTTCTTTTTGCGTAGTATGGTTTTGTCAATGTTTTACAATTTACCAAAATCCTATCAACACAGGTAGAAGGTTAAAATCATAGTGCGACTGTGAGAAAGTAGGTAATTTGTTATACTCAGTATCCCAAAAGCTGCAGAACTTTTAAAGCAGGTACTCTTACAGCATATACAAAGTGGAAATGTTTGTAAAGTTTAACGACTTCGACTTATGAGTATTACAAAAACTGCCATTTTATCAAGTGAATACTTCCTTAAACCTTCAACCACAAGGAGCAATTCTCACCAGGTTGTTTATGTTGAACTCCTTTTTTCTTGTGAAGAATATCACAATTAGAGTAAGTTAAATCTCCTTTCTATGTGAACTGTCTATGGTAACAGTTAAAGTCCGTCTTTTAAAACACGTCTTTTAAAATTTTGAACCCAAAGGGCTTAATTTTATTTATAGCCAGAGGCTTTAAAACTGATATAATTTTGGGCAGCATGATATTCAAATACTGCTTCTTTAGCCTATTGGTCTGTACTAGTTTTACTTCTAAACATGATGTGTCAGATACAGGGGTATGAGCCTCATGCTTTTTCTCTAGGGCTACATAAAAAAAAAATTTGAACTGGTGTTGCAACACACTACGGAAAGTATTTTCCCATTATTCTGTAAACTCATTTACTACTTTGATAAGAACAGAGCAAATAATGATGTTAGAGGAAAGAGAAGCAACGTAATATCAAATAAGGTAAGCAAAGCACAAGAAGATGCAAAGAGCCGAACGCACAGAAAAAGGGATAGGTTCAATGACAGTTGAAGCAGCCAATCTGTATATACCTTAAACCAAAATGTCTTCAAGTTTAAAGCAATAATAATGTTTGTTTCAAAATGTTTGAAGCTCCTCCAATATCGGAGCATCTTCCAAATCGCCATTAATATTATTCTGTGGAAACAATGGGACCGCTGCTGTCTGTTCAACAGCTGCTAAGTTGCAAATCGAAATTTACCCACATTCTGATCTTGGTCTTGTTTCTCAGTCAAATCTATTGATATTTTATTCCAAAACCCTGGACAGTATCCTTTCCCAAACGGGAGTAAAATCTCGAACGGAAAACCTACTTATTTGCGAATAAATACGATACACGGTAAAAGAGACTTTATGTACTTTCCTCCAATGAAACCATATTAAGGAGTTTTGCACTCAAACATCGCCTAACGTTATCTATTTTAGTCTAAGTTTATAAAATGAAAGGCATAAGCAATACTATTATAGTAAAAACCAAAGTTGAGATATTTGAATTCTAAATATTCGATTACTAAAGGATTTTATATAAGTACAAATACATATGGAAGAGCTTGTTAACACTTAAGATCAGTAGATGCTTGCTGTGAAGCATATTTACATGCGAAGATAAACAGTCGCTGTTAAAATCAACATTCAGTGCAATAAACAAAGTAAAATATTGCTGCTACTACAGTGCAGTAATAAATGAAAGCTCACTGGAGTATCTGTAAGTGGCAAGTAGGCCCATTGCTGTTTTTCAGAACAAAACTGCTCCAAAATAATTCTTTACTCACTAAAAATACTGTTACCAATAAACATCACTGACATTCTATAATTTAATACTCGTAAACAAGACAGAGTAATAAAGTTACGACAGGAGTATGATGTTTAACTTCCCTCGCAATCCATGCATCACATTCGATTACTCTGTTCGACTGTAGTTGCAATCGATTTGTCAGCCATTAGGTAGATAAATAGGCGATAATAACAATCAGCAATATGACAGGCACGTTTCTCGTGACAAAAATCGCCTTAAGAGGTCAATTTTGTATTATTTTACATACGTTTAGTGGTTTAAACGACGCTATTAAGCATAAAGTATGGAAATGGTTGCTAGAAGAGAGGGAGAAGAGAAGTGCAGAGTGGTATCATTTCTAAGGTTAGAACAACTTCCATTTATGGCTATGTTTTAGAGATGCTCTGAGCCAACCAGTTCTGTTGCATTATTTGGTTTAATATTACTGTTGCGAACTTCAGCCTTCCTTGCGATGTCTCTTTCAATTCAACTAAGTTATGATTTATGTTATCAACCTTTAACCACGAATCTTAATATAGCCTGCATTAAGTAAATCAAGATGAAATACATTCCTAAATAGCTATCATTAGGAAAAGCTTTAGGAATACACTAGCTGTTCACGTAGCTGGTAAACCATTAATTAAAATGTCACGGATGTTTTACTACAGCCATATATAACACAGCTGGTCGCACAAGAATTAAAACAAAATACATAATATTGCCTACAGCGATTAAGTATTAATGTACTTGTGCAGCAGCTATTTTTATATCCTTTCATAACTTTGTTCAGTTTCCACCTCATTTCCCTTTCTGAATAGTTTGTGTGTGGTACTATGAAGCAATTATTAATAGACGTAATAAACTTTGTTTTGCTCTTAGTGGTTTTATATTGTAATCACAGGATTACCAGCAGCAATTGGTAGGTACCAGTTCAATATTACCATCAGAAGAACTGAGCCTTTTTAGAGCCCTTTGAGAAATTCAACAGCTTAAATAATAGCTCATTTGTGCCACCGTTACTCAAAATGTTTCTTTTCCCACATGCACATGACTATCAATTATTATTGGACATACAAACTATTCTTAAGAAAGTTTATTTTTCCATCTACTTCATTTTAATCTGGATAAAAGCTTCCGGAAATAGCTACTATAAACATTTCGTTATAGGTATAAAGGGAAAAGCGATATTCAAATGTTTTAAAAATTGAGGTTATATGCTGGTATTAAACTTAAATACCGTTTTTAGCATACTTTTTCTTTCTTTGATGCACTGTTAACACGACAAAATGAGACTTTACTACACCTCTGAAGTCTTCAGGAAACTTTAGTGGCCTAATAATAAAATCCAAATGTTAGGGGTCCTAAATGGGGTTTAAACAAGCTTATGTTAGTCATAAGCTTTACCAACACTTTACACAAACAGTTCTTCATTCAAAAGCAAATATAAGCTTGTTTTCAATATCTTCAAATTTTCATGTAAATAGATGGGCGAGTTTTTTTTTAATTCAACGAAACGATGAGTGATGGCTTCCACCGATGGATGCATTTTCCGCTGAATTGGAGAACGGTTCGATGTTTCATGCAATATGGTCAACATGCTACGAATGAAATCTTAATTTATTATGATGACATTGCATGCTGTTTATCTCCTGTTTCCACACTATCCGTGTGTTAATTTAGCCACTCAAATGATGCAAGATGCAGCTTCCATCTTCAATCAGCTGACTAGATATTTACAATTTAGCTAGGTTATGGGACTATCGATCGGTCTCTAGGGGACGACAAAATCGCTGCAGCTTCCCTCTTTAATCACCTATTAGTTGTTCAAAATTTAGTTGGGTTATGGGAATTCATCTCTCGGGACGATGGAACGATGGTTCAGCGCCGCATTCAGCACTGAAATTTGTGGACCTCAGCGATGAGTTAAAGAACGATGCGATGAATTTCTTATGGATGCGCATGAGCGTGCGCTGAATAAAAAAATACGCCTAATGAGCATAAGATCCATAGAATAGTAATACAATAGTGATGCAATCTTACACTCTTACAAGCTTCCGTTGGCTTTTGTGGTTTTCTGCTGCAAGAAAAGACATTTCATTGTGCCCTGAAGAACGTTAAGCACGACAGCATTCTGATTATACAAACAATTTGAAATATATATTTGTTCTCTTTTTAAGGTAGTGCTATGGCATGGAGGCATAATCCCCGGAGCACCTCTGCACAAGGCGCTCCAGTTGTTAAAACATATCTACAACTACGAATATTTCGGAAACGACTATTATTGCGAGAAAGTTGTGTGATAAAAGTTATTCATTAATAAGAGAAAAATAAAATCCAGGGTATGTGCCTTTTGATGGACTACGTGACACAATTACATCATGTAGTAAGTAAAGTGCCAAATCAAATACCACGCACAGAAAGTAAATGCTTAAGTCGAATTTCAGATCGCTATCCAAGATGTGTATAAAATGTTTTTCAGAGAACTTTAGTTGAAGTCTTTAAGCATTTGAGTAAAATTTTGGTATATTTTTCTTTGTTCCTTTGTTTTCTCTTCTTCTCTTTTTCTCATTGACCTTTAGCAAAAGTACTTAAAGGAGTTTATAGTTTATATTAGTCATTTAGATTCTACAACCTTAATTAAATTTACCAATTTACTGACTTCTAGTCTTACTGAAGCAACCTTATACAAATGGGTATCTACCTAACATTGATGATTTTAGCTTCCCTCGGCTGGCATGGGTACCATGTTTATCATTTGTTTTCGTTCTTTCTCAGCGCACTCTTCACTAACGTCACAGATCCTCTGTAATGTGACAGACAAAACACTTCGCTTGGAGCCATACATCTGTAACCCAGTCTCCGGTACATGAAGTTTTAAATTAATTGTATCGGACATAGCACCAACCACCACTCCGTAACTTAGACAAATGGCTTGTAACGAACACCTGCTCAGATATTCTCCTACTGGCTGGCGTGTACTCTGATACCTCTGCAAATGTGCTGACTGCAGCGGTTCTTTTCATTATGCCGCTCGTTACATATCCATTCAACACAAAGTGGTTCTGGAGTAAAATTTCTGAATTCACATGACAAGCAGTTAACTAAGATGTAATCGAGTGGACCGGGGACGTCATTGTTTTTCGTTGGCAAAATTTGTCAAATTTAATACAAATTAATACAATTTGTAAAAAAATTGATTAAATAAATTAGTAAAGCAAAATTAATACAAATATAACATTCAAAATGTAAATATATTCACTAAATCTCCATGTTTAGATACTTTGGTAATACCTATTAGTTTAGCTGTTCGCATCTGTACGCAAAAGACAACTCATGAACCACTGCATGTACGGTATTGAAATTCGTCAACATGTCTCAAGTTTTATTGAGATTTGTACTAGTTTATATTGGAGAGCCACGTAAAATTTTTAGGCAAACCACTGCGAGTACGGACCAGAATTTTTCCATATAAGGGCTTGAAAAGTATTTGTTGACACATTGTAGATTTTTTGGAGATGGTATCTACATATTTAAGAGTAATTCATGTGGATAAACTTCAAAATATTCACATTTTTAAGGGACCATTACCTATTGATTTAAAATTTGACAGACAATCGAAAACATTGGTTCAAATCAAGAATTGTAAAACTGTACATGAATTTATAATTTTATATTTATCGTTCGCCGAGTATCTCAAGTTCATTTTGATTTTTTTACATTTTTGGAAGTAGATTTGAATACATTTGTTAAATCGAGTAATAAAATATTCATTAAGGTATAAATAGCTGAAAAAACAGCTGTATTGTAAGCTTAAAATGGACAGAATATACGGGCTAAAAATGCATTAAAGTATTTTTTTTTTTTTTTTTTTTTAATATAGAGTAATCATCCGTTGAACATGGCAATAAAAGTGCAAATAAAGTAAATGCAAGATGCTTTAAAATAATGTTAATTTTAAAGGTTTTTCTTTCGACTTTTCTTCTTTTTCTGTACATTTACTGCTAAAATTCATTGTTTATATTTTTTATTTATTTGCTACTCTATAAGTATGTTATTTTTGCAACGATATTTCTATTAGACATACAGAATATTCCCGCTTTTTACTTTCTCTACTACGTATAGTAAGTAGAGTGTTGTGTTCAACAACAAAATTCTATGTCGACCCCCCGACCCCCCCCCCCCCCCGCCCCGTCGCCCGTCCCCCCAGGGGTCTACTACGGAGGTACGGGCATTAGTGTACCCGGGGTCCCGAGCCACCCTCTGCATTGGGTTCCTCTAAGCGGTGAGAGGGCATATGCTAAACACCCAATTAACGTTGGTCCACATATGTGTTTGGCCCCCAACCTTGTTTTGTGTCTCAGTTTCGGAAAACTTAGAACTTTCGTGCAATGGAATATCGTTGTTTATTTGTTATATGTTAAGCGTGCAAAGAGAACGGGATCTCAAAGCTTTAAAATATTTTACTATCGCTCAAAGCCTACTGTATTTCAATATTCCCCTTACACATACAAGGAAATAAGCAATAAGATAATTTGCATTAATATTTATCTCAAGTTACACGAAGAAGATATAGGAATAAGAATTTGTAAGAATGGTTAGTACAAGAGTAGAGAAAGTCATGTGAGTGCAACACATCAGATTTTTTAATGTTGTAGTGTACAGTGTATGCAGTGTGCATAACAGTGTTTCTGCCAATAAAATCTGGTTTCGCAATGAGCAGATAAACTGTTTCTTTGCGTTACCATATGGTTGATTTACTGCATAACTTAGGTTTATAGGTATGTCGTAAAGCAACACGATTATGCTGCAGGTGGAGGCCTGTTATACTTCTCGGTAGCGAATTGAACCTTGGCTGCGATGCGAATTACCGGGAAATCATTTCAACCTCCTTCGTCTTATTTATAAATTGCAGTATCCTTTGTTACTTATTTCCAGCCGAGGGCGTAGAATTCAAACGCTATGTCATAACTCTTACTACTTAGGAACGATTTCTTTCGTCCAGTAGGAGTGTCATTCCTTAACCATGTACCTGATAATTTCATTATACTTCAAGCTTTGTATCCTTGGGCTTTTAAGCGAAAAGCGTTAACCTATAAATTGGTCGAAAAAGTGGAAGGCATGTCAGTACCTACATATATGGTAAGGCTGTTTAATCGCAATATAGTGCGCTACAATTACCTTGCTACATATTTTATGTGGCTTACTAGTGCACAAAATGATGGTGGTTTCCTTTATCGTTCTTCTTTCCAACTGCTTATCTCAGAAACCAAGTACTTTAAAGCAATTAACTTACAGTAGATTTTCTTTCTTTAAAATAAACAACAGCAATATTAGATTTCCGGGGTCCGTTGGATTTTTAAAACACGGGTCCCGTCATTTTTGGCAATGTCTGCTTCAACTTTCTATTAAATTTTATCATTTAAAACATTTAATTACGAGTAGTTACTCCATAAAAACAATGGACCACAATTATAGAGAATTACTTTAGGTACTGATAGCCCATAAAGGTCCTTAAAGGAGATTCTTGATATTCTATCGTTTTTAACTGAAATCACCAGCCAAGATTTAAATGGCATCTGTAGCTTTAAACTAACATCAATCTCTAAGATGAATGAGAAGAAATCAAGAGACAAAATTAAACTTTGTGATTAAGTTAGCATCCTTCAAGAATGCGACCTTAAAAGACCCTTTACATGGTTCAAAAATTACAATTTTCTCAAAAATGATTAACGAATTTGGTTAGAATACCATATTCCTAAGATATTCTCATGACAGTAGAAATGTATATTTTATATTTTCATGGAATAGCCTATTAACTCCTAACCATTTTCTAGATATATCTGTTATTCGTTTGAATTTTCTAATACTTACCTTTCTCAAGTAAGAATATGTTATTCGTTTTTTATTTTTAATATCTTGACCATGAAAAGTGAACGATATTTCAAAGTTATCACTAAGAGACTAGCTTCTAAAGGATTTGATTATCACTTAAAGCCTACTTTATTTCCATATTCTCCTTTCACCTACAAGAAAATTAGCAATAATTTCTGGAAATGGATCAACATGAAGTAAATAGAGGAATAAACATTTGCAAGAGTAGTTTTTACAAGAGTAGATCAAGCGCACCAATTCAGATATTTTATAATAATTATTTTTGTACTTTTGTAACGGAATGTAGCTGAATTTGGTTCGATCTGTAGCGATACTCATTGTTTTGTGTTTGGCAACACTGGGAGATACCTTCTACTATTCAGGAACTACCAAGCAAGAGGAAGTAACAAAACGTCTCACATCCGAGAAGACGTTGATCTTTCTTTTTTCTTTTTTTTTTTTTTTCCCTTTAGTTTTTTTTTTTTTTTTTTTTTTTTTTTTTTTTTTTGTAATTAACGTTCTCCAACGTAATGTCATATCGGACAGTGAATGAATGAAACAGGTGAAATGATGCTCAAATGAGCCCGAGGTGCATAGAGCTTAAGTTACCCGACATTCGTCTTCTCAGGATAAGGGAAAACCTCGGGAAGAAACCTTAGCCGGATAACTAACCCTAAGCGAGATTCGAACTGGTGGCCTCTGGAACGTGAGGCAGACACGCTAGCCATCACGCTACCGAGGCGGGCAGACGTTGGTCTGATTCTTTGTGAAGTCGGAATGGGCATTTCTCTAATCCTGGAGTGATGACGGTGGTAATAATGATGATGGTGGTGGTGATGATTATGATTATGATGATAACAGGTTACAGTCGTGTGTATGTCACACGTCAGATATTTTTAAGTAAGAAAAGAATAAGAATAAAAAATCTGATGTGTTGCACTCGCATGAATTTCTCTATTCTTGCACTAACCATTCTTTCAAACTCTTAATCGTATATCTTCTTCGTGTTAGTTGACACAGACAATTGCAGAAATTATCTTATTGCTTATTCCCTGCCAATGTCTATGGACTTGTTCCATCGTTCTGGCAGCTTCCGTATTTGCGTAGCAAACCATTCTTTGGGGGTATCCCGGTGCCACTGATGGACAGCTGCATGAACTTCGTCATTAGTGGTGAACTTCTTACCCCGGAACACAGTTGCCATCTGTTTCCGAACGAGTAATCTTGGGACGAGGGCTCGCAGCATGCTTCCACTCCATAGACTGGCGTTTCTTTTCTGGAGTCTCGTGGAAAAACCATGACTCGTCGACGTGACCAGTTTCGCAAAGACTTCCCCTGGATCTTCACTGTACTGTTTCAGCAACTGTTGGCATACCTCCACACGCTTCTGTTTCTGCGCATTGGTGAGGGTATGTGGCACCCATTGTGCACACACCTTTTTCATCTTCAAACCTTCATTGATTATGGTGTGGAGGGTTCCCTGTGATAGACCTTTTGCCTTAATAATTCATCAAATGGATTTGCCTGTTCTCCAATATCAGGACATTGACAGGCTGGGTATTGTTTGGTTTGTGTGCAGTTGCTGGATGTCCAGTGCTTTTGCGTTTTTCAGCACAGTCCCTGCCATGTTTGAATTCGGACACCCAACGAAACACGGATCTGCGACTTGGTGCAGACTCCCCACATATGGCCACTAACCTCTTGTGGATGTCTGAAGCAGTCATTCCTTCTCTCCAGAGAAACCACACAGTCCACCTTTGCCCGTGCTTGTCTGCCTCCATGTTGTTTCACTGATGTCCACCAGCGTACTGACAAGACGGTACAAGTGCTACTCCAGTGCGCCATCTATGGGAAATAGCAATAACATATGTTGGCAGTAGACAGTACTATCGCCTATCTTCACCCATACATCGACACATATTTTAAACTGCTACATTGCAGGAGTTATAGGGGGATTGCTAATCATTATTGAACGAACTAAATAAAAAAAAGAACAACGATGTTCCATTTAACGAAAGCTTTAATTTTTCCGAAACTGACACAAATAACAATGAATATCTCCAAAATGGTTCACTCTACAAAAAAAATGTATTCGGCCATAAATTGTGTGTTTAAGGGAGATCTGCATTTTTTGTATAGTAAGACTTGTCTATCTCTTACGGTTTATGAGTTATTCAAAAGTCATCCAGAGTATACAGGACTACATAGGCTACAGTCAGAAAATTCAAAATATACATTTCATTTGTCATACAGATATCTTAAACTTATGGCATTTTAATCAAAATCGTTAGAGCCATTTCCAAGAAAATAAAAAATTTCGAAAAATTTTCCATGTAAAGGGGAGTTTAGAGTGCGACTATTTTCTTCAAAATCTTCGTGCCGTGGATAAAATACATTAAACTTAAATACCAACTTTGTTTGTTTTTTTTCTGACTTTTCGTTTTTGAATTATGCTGTCCACAGATTGACAGACACCTACTGGGACCTTTTTCTAAATATCCTTTTTTTATTCAGGGGTCTCAAAACATATATTTCTGGTGAAATCTTGACATCGAATTTTTGGATGGAATTCAATACTTCCTCTACTTACCAGTAGAGAAAGTAAAAAAAGCTACGATATTTTTGCAGGCAAAGGCCTCCTACTCCCAGAAGGGTCAGCTCAGTTTTATACACGAGGTGAGGTGTTCCCTGTGCGCCTAGCTCAAACTAAGAGTCTCTTCACTTTATATTAGTTGATGTGTACTGCTTGTACTCTATTCTAAACCTAAATTACTGTCTTTCCATTTTTCACAATTTTGTTCGCTACACTACAATTTTAGTTTCTAATACTTGTATCTGTTAGATTTTGTTGTAAACTTAAAAGTATGATTTTCCACTCTTTCCTATTCTTCTCCAGTCGTGTCCACTGTGGTCCAATCGCTTCCCTGAAGTCCTGTGCCCATCTCCTGCTTGGTCCACCCCTCTTTACCCTCTTCTTGGGTCCCACATCGTGACAGCATAGGCCCATCTGTCTGCAGATAGTCTGACCGCATGCCCTCCCCATTTTCATTTGAGTCTTCTTGTCTGTGTGTGCCTTCGATGCCACTTCGTAATCTCAATTCTTCATTCCTTACTTTGTCTTGTAGTTTAATTTCCAAGATATTTCCTTCCATTTTGCGCTGGCATATTTGTATCTTCTGTTCTTGTTGTTTTGTCAGCGTCCAGGTTTGGCTACCGTATGTTAGCAACCGTATGATACAGGTTTGTCTAGGAGTAGAAATTTGAGTCCCCAGAATTTCCCCCCTGTTTGGTTTATTCTTCTTCGAATTTCTTTTTCTCCTTTTTCTGTTAGGCTGACAGCTTACCCAAATATATGTATTCACTGCAGTATGTTTTTAAATACTGGCCGAATACTCTGCAACGTCGCACTATCCTGTGGATTTTCTTGTGTTGGGAACAAAGTGGGCTGTAAAACAAATGACATGCAAGTGATGGAGTAGGTACAGTTAGGTTGCGTGGGCGAGGTGTGTTTCCTGTCAGTAAGGATTTCCATTAATTACAGCCCTTGTCACTCTGTACTCTCACTGGCTACCAAGTGTTGACCTCTGCAGGCGCCAAACATAATCGCGCACACATGAACCGGTTCCGTAATCCGATTAGATAAATCGCTAAATTGCTTCTTCAACTCAAAATTGAGAATGTGGTAATAATAAGAAAAATTATGTGTCGCTGATGCCTCCAGGTTCGGTCATTATGGCGTCTGTCCAACTGGCAAAAATTCCTGTGCTGGAGCACACATTAGGGCAGACTCCGATCATCTAGATTACGGGATGATAGATTAGGGTATCGCCGTTTCCTTAGAGGTAAATGCTTGCACGTACTCTGTAATAGTACCAATAATTTTTAGGGGGATTTCTTCCTTTTGTGTCGAGTTTGAGCTGGTTCTTAATATAGCTTAACTTATGAAGAGGTAGGTATAAGGTGCTTTGTGTCCTTATGGAGTCGCGATATAACCAGCCAGTTTAAGCGACTTAAATACATTTTAAAAAATGAAAGTGAGAAAGAAATGAAAGATGCGAAAGCAGACAAAGAAAGATACCTAACAAATGTTTATCTTTAGGTCCATCTCTTTAGGTTAAAAAGTAAACTCATGTTTAACTATGACACCGCTTACTGTATTATAATCTATCATCTTAATTCTACAATTTGTTCATAAAAGGTTAATTCTTCAATCCTTTTCCTGCTAATATTAATAAATAGGAATGGTTTGAATGCAGGTTTTGTTGTGGATACACAGCAGCGTACAGAAGGCTGATACGACAGTTATTTAAAAACAGGTTCTATATGCTATGGCTATGATATTCGTTGCTCTTTGCATGGTAGCATTAAAAGACCACTAACATTCCAAAATATACTGCTTAACATATAAAAAATCTGAACGAGAAAAAGCGAATATTCTAAAGTAGCTAATACCAGACAAATGTATTACAAAAACTGGCATTGCAACAAGATTTATAGTTTTCATTGCTCTTTTTAATTGTTATTTCTAAGTTTCCATATCCACAAAATTTATAACAATAATGAGGCCTTCGGTCAATGTATTAGATTTCTGACACTTTAATGTGTTATTAAAGACATTTCGGAAAAATCAAGAATAATGAAAACTCCTGTGTTCAAAGGATTGCTTGAGACGGGAGAAGGGGATTTTTTAAAAATGTTTTCCTTGCAGCTTTAAAAATAATAGCTTAGTTATATTATAGTATTTGTATTAGTGTCAGCATTTAGGATTTGTCAGTTCGCTCTCTGTCTCTCTCTCTCTCTCGCTCTCCTCCCTCACACACAAACACACACACACACACACACACACACACACTCATACACACGAACACTCACGGAATTGTTTCTAAAAGAAATGCATGTATTTGCGGTGAAACGCAATTATTTTCTGGCTGAAATATGCGGCAGAGAAAGCGAAAATCTTCATGATGTTTCATAGAATAACTTAGCAACGCTAAAGAACCATGCAGTAGTTGCAAAGGATACTATTATAGTCCTATTTTTGGTCTAAATGACTCAGTTAGTTAGGCCAAAGTTGTGGCTTTAAACTCAGCTCATACCGATAGTTTTCAAGTGTGCTTAAGGGCACATTGTAGTTTCCGAGGAAAAACATTTCTTTTCCTTTTTCCTATTGAAATCTCTATTCCTTTCCCCATCCATAGATATAGGCGTAATATATGACGTATTGTACATTTTATAGTTGTCAAAATAGCATTTAAATAACATGCTGCACCTGCCACGCCCTATTCTGTTTTTCTTAGTTTATTGCATTTTCCCGTAGCATAATTTTCTACATGTAGGTACCATTTTCTCCAAAACTGCTGCATCTAGGAAGCTCAAATTTTCTGCACTGCTAAAACATCATATGAACTTCAAAACAAATGGAGCAGTTTGCGCATATTTCAAATACAGTTTAGAAATTATAATGTTATTTATCAGAAAAGTTGAGCAAATCGTTTTAAAAAGTATATATCAACAGCAATTTTCAGAATAAAATTATAATTTTGAAAAAGTAATCGACTCATTTTGTCAGAAATGCTTTTTTGGGGGTGCACCATAATTTTAAACTCTTTAGAACACATGGTTCTTTTAATCACGTATATTTACTATATTTTACTACATAAAATAACTTCTGTGGGACGAAGTTTTGATACACCGGTGGCACTGAATTGATCCTGACAATTCTGATATCCTTTAACAGATATTTTGCCTCCTTTTGTCGCAAACGAGCCCTTCGTTCACCGCGATTTGCTTCTGAGGCATGGATAGATAGCAGCGTAAGGAGAAAACCCATCTTCATAGACATTTGTATCTAAGCATACATCGAAGCGTATCAGCAGAGACATGCAATAAGGGGCACTTGTTTGCCGCTCTTGTGATGCAGACTTGGGCCCGTGTACCGCAGAAGCTCGTGTCTGCAACAGTACTTTACGCAGCTCTTCACATGGCCTCATTGAGCGAAATTTACCTATATGTGGGTGAAACAGGAAGAAAAGAAAATTGGATCATGCCTTTAATTTGACATGTGCCCAACATCGTGGTTATGTCTTAGCACATGATTTATTAATCCAATTTAATGTGAACTGCATGAGAGGGTTTCTATATTATTAAAAAGCGAATACACAAATTACAGGAGAGCTAAAAGTCCTATAAAAGGCTACTTATAACTAGGCCCTAGATTTTTACATTCCAAAAACTTAAAATTAGGTTCTAACAGTATATTAGGATTTTATTGGACCTTATATATTCAATTTAGAAATTTATAGGATTTTTGAAATATACACATATACTTCACTGTTAATAGCTTCAGGTGTGAATATTTATACACATATTTGTATGACCGCCTCCGTAGCGTAGTGGCAGTGCGCCTGCCTCTAGCGCGAAGGACCCGGTTTCAATACTCGGCACGGGCGTGGGGAATTTTCCCCCGCTGGGAGGTCTGGCACGGAGTACACTCAGCCTCGTTAGGACCTGGAGGGGCCAGTTGAGGAGGTACTTGATAGAGAAGTAGCGGCCCCAGGTTGCGAAGGCGCATAACTAATCGGGAGGCAATCGGGGAGCTGAACACGTCCCACCCTCCACTACTGCACCCCGCTTATGACACCTGCGGTGGACAGAGGCGGGGGAAACAGCGGTCGGGCGGTAATCCTTGGCCCCTCAGGGTGTTGCGCTAGGGGTTAAATAATGTATAAATCACTGGGCATGCTATTGTGTTTATAACACTGTAACTTTAAGTTGAACAGGTTAACTTAACTGTAGTTTTAATATGTGTTTGAAAGTTAACAATGCAATACATCTACAATTAGTATAGCATTGAAAACACAATTTCAATATACTCATTACACTTTAACCCTATTTTTAATTGATGACGGAAGAAGAGAAATCATGTTGGTGATGTCAACAAGATTTTATATGGGTTAAACAAGGAAACTGTTCAAAGATACACCAGTTAGTACTAGTGTTTGGTCTTTCATCTGTAAATTTTATTTGTGAGGTACTCCAAAGGACAAAGTGCAGATACAAATCCTCTTATACTGGAAGAACTCAAGGAAAACAGACGAAATGAAATCAGGAAAGTTACAGTGGGCAAACTAAATCGTGTCAATTCAAATGAGTTTACCGTGGGTGATATTTCCGACATTTACTATAAAGTAAGATTTTATAGACACTTGTGAGTAGCAAAGTCAGAGAACAAGCGCGAGGGGCTCTGGCATGTCCAGCTAATGAGCAGCAAAGCTCTATACTAGCTATAAGGACACATTGGAAGCTCTATAGAAGACTATGTCGATTTCAGTGAAAGCGTTGATAATTTGAACGAAGATAAGTAAAAAAGAATTGCTATGCAAAATAAAGCTGGAAAAAGGAATCACATAAAAATAGCAACGGGATGAAAGGTTAAAGATGTAGTGGTTTTGCAATAGCAAGCAGGAGCTCCACGATATAAATCATATTCTAGAAGTACAGAACTACTCAACGGTCTTAAAAGAATTACGTATTCGAGTAAATTGCAAGTTGTAGATATTGTGAAACAGTATGCTAAAAGTTCGTCCATTTTACTGAGTTCTCCGGGTCTAGAATGACAAATTACAGGGAATGTTTCACAAGTCGTTAAATTATGCAATAAAATTTTGCCATTATAGTGAGTTTTCCATGTTAAACTATGCCACTTTAAATATGTGATAAAACATTCACCTTTAATCAGACATTTTAATATATCTGTTATTAATACTCACATACTAAAATATCAAAATGACTACTCTTTTATGCAAGGTAAAATAACTGTAGTGTAAGCCTATTCATTTTTTTAATGTTATTTAAAATAATTTAAAATATTAATCACAAAATTATGGTAATAACGTTCCTCTTTGTTTTTCAGATCAAAATTTGCTATGTGACGTTTAAATTTAAAATGTGTTACCATACTATGATTTCAGTATTTTAAGAAAACAGTGATATGCTATATGTGTAAGCCAAAACGAAAATATTTCGAAATCTATTTTAAAGTCCAGTTACTTTTCTCCTTCCTGATTGTAACTAGATAAATTTTGGAACCATCTCCCTGAGAAAAAGCTACAACAAATTGTATCTGGAACTTGAGGTGAGGTTTAATTTGAAATATGTTGATTTTAGGCAATGTGTACAAACTTGAGCTTTTTATGAAGTACGTTAATAATATAGATACACATGAACTTCTGACATACTTATAAAAAGCAGTTACCTAGACCGTAGGGTCACAATAGAAATAAATTAGATAAGGGAGAGGGAGGAAGCAATTAATATACTTCAGTACGTGGTGTCACAACACTACTCTTCACAGAGATAAAATGTCTCTGACATTACCTGACTAATGGTGTGATAGCTGTGAGCGGTAGTTGTGTCCTGACATGACGACGTAAAGCGATACATCAGTTGATTATCTTCCAGTTACTTTACAGCTACTGTAAACACTTGGGGCTAAGAAACACGTGCAGTCCTGGGGATGAAGCACAGAAGCCACGCACTACTAGTCAAGAATAAATCCAACATATGTAGAATATTTTACTATAAAAGACTTGAAACGGTTTTACATAAGCATATTCGGAGAAATACCCTTGAGCAGAAACCCATTTTCTCTCTTATTATGGAATCAATCACCACGTGTGCTCACAGATCCGGAAGCAAAAACATTAATGACGAAATAAATAACAAAAAGGGCCGTCAGCCACATAAGGACCCTTTAGTAGTAATACACGAAAGAACAGGTAATTGTCGCACCAAGGATATTCTTGTTCCGAGACTATATCCGACGAGAGCTGCGAGTCCTGTGAGAGACGACTCCTGAACCGAAGAACTACAGCAGTTCTTCTGCACTGCGCCGGTCACAATGAAGGAATTAACATGCATGAGGACGAATATAGTGTGTGAAGTGGATCCAAATTCAAGATGTAACAGAATGTTACGTACATACCAATGGCTATTCCGTAATAGTCGTAAAACGTTATTTTGGAACATCTGTGGCCGATGAATCTTGGACGCAGCAGCTTCACCCCAAATTGGACAGGCATGTGTAAGCACTGGAGTAAGTTAACCTATTTACAGTTGCGCTCCAAGATATCTACGGGTCGATATTTTGGTACAGTACGTAAACGACGTAGTAAATGATAGGATTACGAGTAGTAATGGCAGCATTGGTAGGGAAATACATATAATGCAGAATACAACGACTGAAGACATATAATGAGAAATTCAAACTTGATGATCACTAAGGCATGTTATAATGAGTTTGCTCACTGTGAGCAAAATAAATTGTACTTTCCTGTTCAAAATAACATTACTTGTGATCCCTATCAGTGTCTTCTATCTGAACTGTAATATACTTAGAAGAGCTTCAAAAGAGTTTTTGAAGACACAAATCTCCCGTAGGTTAAATGACCTTTTATATGCCCTCGCTCAGTTTCAACGCTTTCAGTTTCTAGAGGAACCTAGTAAAACGTGATCAAAAAACGCAAACAGTGCGATCGACATGAGGCAACGCCTGATGTATGTAACAGTCCTAACGGATAGGTAAAGCGGGTAGGTTCTTAAGTGACCAATTTTACCAAGAAAACTACCGTAGTATACACACGATAGTCTACGGTAGCCTACGATAGTTTAACAACTCTAATCTGTCTGAAATTAGAACCACCCTGTTCCTGATCGCCGGAACAGTTTCTATAAAAAATCATGAATTGTCCTCCATCATTCAGTGGCCTAAGTACGTTCTGTTAGTCTGTCTGACTGTCTGTCTTTCTTTCTCTTTCTCCCCTCAATGTGAGGATCGTTCTAGTTTGAGAAGACATTTTAAACACTTGTGGCTCCGATATACACTGAACAATATGTTATTTGGCCTACTTGTGCAGGGGCTTTATGCCCTTACGAGTGGCTTACTGCACAGCTGTCACATGACGCATGCTTAAGCTTGGTAACTATGTGATTCGCGCCCCCTAGTGATAAGTTATTCACTCGTGCTATCATAAAGCGGACACGATGAAGAAACAAGGAATTGTGATGTGTTCTTAATTTTTGATGAGCGTCAACGTAATGGCAGGAAAGCACGGGCACTTTATAGCCAAACGTTCCCAGACTTTCTATCTGTGTTGAACAACGTTTGGATACTTTTTTTAAGATGTGACATTAGAAATTGGTTGAGAGACCATCAACAGCTGGTCATCACTCACACACGGCGGCATGGACACGGGGTATATTGCATAAGAAGTAACACCATAGATAGACTGAACTGCATAGCCTATTGCAAGATCCCCAAATCTTACTCCCTTGGAATATTTTCCTGGGGCACATGAGATAACATGTTTACCGAGAATTTCCTCCAACTAAATCACCTTACAAATAGAATTCGAATAAAACACAACTATAACAATTGTAATATTGTGCGCGGCGAGAGAAGAACTAATGGGAAGTTTGTATAGCAATCAGAGAAGAACGGAGCTTACTTCGAATATGAGTTTACAGAACACCACATTTGGAGCCCCTGCAGTGACCGGAGAGTAAACCACCCAACCTACTGTTCAATATCTTTCCGAGCCACCCAGTATAAAAGAGAGCTATACTAATCTGCGTTGATGGCAGAGTAGGTTTACGTAAAGTGAAGCAAGTTTAATGTACAATTGATGTCAGAGTGCCGGGTACATCAGACGACAATTGAATTGGATGCCCAAGTTTTAATACTCTTATCTGCACTCTTCCAGAGTATGGGAACGAATTACAAAGTAATAGGAGGTAGAAAATCTGGACGATGTTAAACAAAAAACCTAGTTTTACATTTTTTATGCGTGTGATATCCAAGACTTCAGAGTATTTAGGGACGTATGTAATCTTAGAATTGCAGTATCGAGGTCATAATTGTAATGAAGAGGCTATTCCATCAGCATGCATTCCATGTGAGCATGTGGCAAATGCGCTATGTCACGATGAGTTATATTGAATCACATAAGTGCCAAAATGCAACCTTGAGGTACATCTGACAAGCAACGCTTCTTTGAACAAACTCGTACTCCATTTTTGCCAATTTCAGCCGAGCGAACCTTTGCCCCTTGAAGACTTATTCACCAGCAACGCACGTAAGGCAAAGAAGTTGCCTAAATAACCACAGTCTTTTATTCGTGTACTCCTGAAGAGATTACTACAGTGATATAGGCAAAGATACAAGATCTCTTTATAGGTACCAGGTACACAGTAGATAAATAAAATATTCCATTCCACCCAAAAATTCGATGTCGTAATTTCACCAGAAATACATGCTTTGAGACTCCCTAAATTAAAAAAGGAAAAAAAAAAAGACATCATTTTTAAAAAAAGGTCCACGTGTGCGTAACTGTGTGTCCGTTAACAGCATAACAGCACAACTAAGAAAATATTTGATTTAATACCAAACAAAGATTTGCAGGAAAATAAACTCACCCCAATTACTATTCATATGGAATATTTTACAAATTTTTGAATTTCTCAAAAAGAACTGTAATGATTTTCATTAAACTGCCATATATTAAAAATACTCGCAGGACAAATACGATGCATATCTTGCATTTTTTAGAAATAGCTTATGTACTCTTCAGTCAAGTACTCTTCACCCGCAAGGAATTTTGTATAATCTTGTATGACTGTAATATGCGACACAAAGATTTTCAAGAAAATTTCCCAACCTCCGTTATGTGCAATACTTTTTCAAAAGTTTTTGTTTTCTCATAAATGTCACTAATGATTTTGTTTAAGGGACTGTACATTAAAAGGTATACACATATCAAATAAAAGTTACAATTTTTTAATTTTCCACTAATAGCCTCTGAAGTCCTTTTTATTCGAAAAGTATTTTGATATTAACTTCCAGTGGATATTACACTAACAAAGAAAGGTCTGATTTGGAAATTCTAAATATAATTATATCCTATGAATCATTTTAAAGCCTAATTAGATTACGTGTGTTCGTGAAACAACTGAGCAGTGCTTGTGAAAGTTTGAGAAGCATTTGTTACGGCATTACAAATGAGGCTTATGCATTAAATTAAATTTTAAACGGATGACATTCAAGGAATAGTACCATTATGAACACAAAGGTGGAAACTTGGAAACTTGCAATAGCAATTTTGTGGATTATCAAGTTGATCATTCCCCACGCCGTTTTGTGGGGGAAGAGCAAGAGCATCCTAAGGCTGATCCTTCTCATGTAACGGAATGTTTTAAATACTAATCACATTTTTGGAATTTAGTACAGTTCCTAAAATGTTCAACCTACGTCTGTATTATATGTTAAGGAAAACAGACTTCTTGACTGAGGAAATAAGAGCCGTTTATAGAGCACGCTCTTTAACAGGGAAAAAAGGCCATAAAAAGAATGCAATAACGATATTTCCAAGTCCCGTAACTTCTACATATCCGAGATCGTGCACACGCTAGAGTGGGTAAGATAATACCATTTTCGAACATCACGATATTGTGACAAAAGTGACAATGTGACAAATCCTATTCTTGACACCAGTGTAACAAATAACAATTCCAGTTATTTTTGTCACTTTGTCTTCTAAAATTGATTTACAAAAGAGTTCTCTTTTTAGCGTTAACACAGTCTACAGTTCTTCTTGACCTTACAACTCAAGCTGTTCTGTCCTCTCATAACCATGACACATAAATTTCCGCCTTTCAGTTCGTCTACTCTCTCTCTCTCTCTCTCTCTCTCTCTCTCTCTCTCTCTCTCTGTCTCTCTGTCTCTCTCTCTGTTCCCTTCTTCAGACAGCTGCTTCTGAGGATATACACAGTTAAACTGGCCGTACAAACACGCACACATACTTAAAATTAACTGCTAACAGCCGTTTCGTTCAATACTCAACGACTCTATCATAAAAACTCGTTGCTCTCGCCGTCTCAACTCACTTATGTAGGAGAGAATGACGTAGCACGATTTTGTCTAAAAATTCGCCTTTCCTCGAACTTCTCGCGAAGCGCAGCACAGCCTACAAGCGCTTTGTTCTGCCGCGCTCATTGTCGACTATGTATTCACAAACAGTGGTGTGAGGTAACTAATACCGAACTCCTTTGAGGCGCGGGAAAGCCTAATGGTATGAGGTAGCTTGACCTTGACCGCTGCCCGCTGCCGGCCGGCGTCGCAACATTTATCATTTATGCGTTTTAAGCTTAGTTGAAATTTATAGAATGTCTTTCACACCAATGAAATAATCTCGTAGCAAACGCTTTGTATTACCGGTGCAAACGGGTAAAAGCCACTTTACTCTCCAATGGATTCAGTGCGCGTGCTTACTGTAAATTCTTGAAAGAAAGCTATGGTCTTTGTGCATTGAACCGAAATACAGCATAACATTGTGCGTCATCAGCATAAGTGTTGAGCTAAATACCGTTATGTACCCTATTAAAAGCAGAACTTCTCCTTTATTTCAACATATGTATTGTGAACCGATTTAATCTTCTGGTATTCGCCACGTTACTTATGAGAATAGAATTAAGGTGCAATAGATAACTCTCAGCCATGTGATAAACATGTTTAACAGTAAAGAGATAAGAGATGTTTGAAATGCCAGTAACAAAGTGTTGTGGCAATGCTAAATAGCAAAGAAGGCTTTTGAGGTATTTTTCGTTGCTTTTAATAGTGCAAGTTTGCAGAAATATTGAATGAAATAGTTGAAAAGTTGCTCAAATGAGTTTAGGTACCACTGAAAGTTACCCTGCATTCGCCATAAGGGGGTAAAGGAAATTTCTATGGAGATAAGGAAAACAAAGAATCCCATCCAGATAATAACATTACCAGAGATTGAAATTCCGTACCTCCGGGTTAGAAGGAAGATGTGCTACTTCACCCCAGAGGTGACGGGATCTTCAACAAAATGACACATACAGCAGTTGCTCGTGAACACATGGTTCCGTTATTAAGCGAGATAGTTCAGACGATAGCGTATGTGGTTCTCTTTCTGGAGGTCGTGGGTTCGATTCCCGTGGTCGAACTTCCTGAGCAATGTGTTTTTAAGCCGGTTTAAGGCGTCGCTCCGTCACGCAGAGGGTCGCAGTTTGAGTTTCGCTTTGGCCAGGTGTGCGTTATACATATGCGTAAAAATAGGAAAACCATAAAAATAAAGCCTGGAGAAAAAAAAAAAAAAAAAAAAAAAATTGAACGCACAGTCTTCTACTCTCGTTGACCATGACCTTCTTCTTCTGCTTTTTTATTCTCCCCGTAATTGCAATGTCAATTTGTATTGATATTTCGTCGACGTTTCACCTTTCACGTCCTCTAGTAAGACAACCTCTCAACACCAAGGGCGAAATATGGGTGGAGTACACAAACTTATGCGATCTTTACCGCAAGACAAAGGAGAAGAAGAAAAGAAAGAAGTCGTTGATAATGCTTGGATCCACAGAAGACAGATAAATGTGCAGACATAATTTCAATTGTACAATGTGTGATAGAAAATAAATTGCATCAATCATTTATTATCGATACCTATATTTATTCTTTGTAACCTACACTTTATGTAATTTTGCTGAGATTTAGGCATGTGGCAAAAATGACAATTGCTTTATCATTTCCTCCCGCAATAAGTGTGTTCGGAGCATGTTTATTCCATGCACAACCTTCTTCTGTATAGCGTTTACTTTAATTGTATTAAACTTGAATATTATGGAAGCACAAACTGCCTACCTTTGACTCAACAGGTTGCTGCAAAAGTAGTCTTCAAAATAATTATTAATCCAGTACAGTCTGTTGAAATGCACTACACTTTACAGCGACGAAAAATATTTATCTTATTCCGCATTGTGTACTGAAAGTGTCACTCCTAAGATGCAAATTCATTCGTTTTAACAAATGATTGCCAACAATTTATTTCCTGGTAAAATGAAAAAGTGACAAGAAATATTTCTACAGTCTGCAAACATTTAATGTTCATGTGAGTTAAATGTAAATTTTCCCCTTAATCTGCATTTAAATGGCCAGGATTTACATGAATCATGTTTGTGCTGAAATTCCTAACACTTGAATTTGCCCTGTCTCCACATGACAATTTGCTAATAAAAACGTTTGAACGTTCGAAGTTCTTGTGGCTCAAAATGGCGGCGCACCTAAGTGATTTATTTAGCACTTTAAGTGGGGTGTACAGGCAGTAATTGCTGGCAAGGGAACAGGTTTTACACCGAAAATGGTAGCCCTCCAAGGGAATGGTGCGGAAGGAAGCAGGCTTTTTTGCACATAATTTATTGCGGCGTCCGGGTCAGGTTCGGGTTTCGCACTCCTTTTGTCGCCGCGCCGCGCGCCGTGTTGAACCCCTGGCGGTGAAATAGCTTGTGATTTGTTTTCTTGCATATATTAGACCTCAATACAGCAGCAAGTGTGTGTCAGCTTTTTTATTTAATTTTGATAAATCACTCTCGACCACACGCTTTGCCACTAAACCTTTCTTACACCCAAGCTAATCAACTTTCTATGTTTTGCAAACCGTATCGTTAGCTAGAAGCAATTAAGGAATGTCGTTGATAAATTGCCAAAACACTAAAGGAAGCGACAAAATGTTAAGTTTTTCTTTGAGTTGTTGCCTATTTCAGGTTAGCTACCATCTCAGTAGCCAGCGCGTGAACTCCCGGTGAATCGGTAGTAATATCCTAGTAACTGATTCAATGAAAATAAGTACATAACATGCAGTGACAGATCTATCAGGGGATTGGTAATCATACGTATAAGTTATTTCAATCTATTGCATCTGTCTCAGAATCAGCCTATTCTGTTACCCATTACTCTACGGAGAGCCAATGAAGTAAAAACCGGCTGCGCGGTATGTTTTCACTGGGCATCTGTATACATGCTTACGCGCTACTGCTGCAATCAGCGTCGTGTTACTGACACGGCTTAACTCTGCTTAGGCTCTGCAGTATCCAATTGGCAGTGATGTAGTGTAATTCACTTATTACGAATTACAGTAGAGCCGTGATTATCCGAGCCCAGACTACCGAGTCCCGGGTTAAACGAAGTCCCGCTTTACGAATATGTAGCGTAAAAATAAGAACGGTAAGTTGCTGCAAACTGACCGCGACGTGGGACCACTCGCTGCAACTACAAGATGTCTATTTATTTGTTGTAGTACGTAGTACTATGTTCATGTGTAGGCCTTTACCGAAACCCATCATTTCGCGTAGATCCTGACGTGTGGTGAAAATACACGTTCCGCCGTGGTTCTTCGTGAAATGAGGACCTTGTTAGGCATATAGTGTAACGTTGTTGTACACACCACTGCTTTTCCTGGTGTGCCTAGAATCTTCGCCAACTGTCGAGTTTCAGCAAAGGCCTGCCATATCTGACGCCTCTAAAAGCCGCCAGATAAGTAAAGAGATTATACGTCTTCAATGGAACAGAAGTTGAAAATAGTCATCGACTGCAAAGCTCCATGCAAATGTGACATTAAGCCTTTGCCTTACTATGATATCTATTCTTTAGAGATGCGGTATGATAGCTCAACCTACGAAATTAACGATATAACAATGAATATTTCGAAAACAGCTAATGTCTCAGAAAGCGTTATGACAAGCTCTACACTTCAATGAGCTCTTATGTATGCGTAAAGTTTTTATTTATTAGTATAATTCATTAGTTAACAAAAATGGCATTTTAATCAAAATTTGGAGCCATTTATATAGAAAAAAGAACCATTTTGATGCAAAGGGTAGTTTGGGGCAGGAAATTTTCTGAAAAGTCGTTTCACAACTTTGGAAGATGCTGAATTTAAGTTTTAAGCTTAACCGAGAGAGGTGGCGCCGCGATTTGGTTTGTAGGGCGGTACATTCGGCGGATGCGGACAGATGGCATGGTTCCGTACACGGTTGCTTGCGCTTGGTAAACCCTTCTCCCTTGCCCTACTTATGGTGGTTCCGTGCCGTAAGGGTCAGACACCCTCTTTAGATAGAGTGAGAAGCTTCAGGTTGTGTGCCGTGGCTCTCTATCAACCAGGACTTCCGAATATCTCTTTGGCGCTACCTTCGCTGTCCTATGACGGGTTTGTAGCTTCCCTTCTCTCCCTGCTAGAAGTGGAGGTAGACTGCAATAGATCGTGTCGGGTAGTACTGGGTGAGATATCTCCCTCCTGTACAACACCACACACCTCAGGTACCTTATAACAGCTTCAATGAGGTTAAACGTTTCAACAATATCTGAGACACGTGCAGCGGGAGCTAGGCTTTCACTGCTGGACTGCTAATGCTAATATTTGCTACTTCATTTACTGTGTGCAATCATTAAGTTCAAAATATTAGCTCAGGAAATCCCATTGGTGAACGTCATATGAAAATTAACACTGGCATCCTTTAACGAGCTACAGCAGGTGTCGTTTACTTATATTTATGGACCAACTACAAAGCCAAGTAGAAGAAGAAAACTTATGGAATTGGACGATCTTAAAACAACTTATAAAACTAATGCCTGCACATATAATTTCCTACTAGGTTACAGCGGAAATATACTTTGAATTCCATTAGAGTTGTCCTGGAAATGTGCCGATACCTTCAGGTTAGCAAAACCAATACCAGAATCAATGAAAGTGGTCTCTTTTGCATACGCCATTTTCAGGTTGTCAAACATAACTTTCATTTAGAAAGTGTGGCACTGTGATCATCAGTTAAGGTACAAGTATTACTGTAAGCGTACCACAACCTGTAGTTTTAAGGAACCTTCAACAGTTTCTTTTCCTCATGCACCTTTGGTGAAGCGCAAACATCTGCCCGGTCCAGTGCCCTCCAAATCATTTGAGTAACAAATGGAAATGCGCTCATTTATTCCAAAACATTTACCTTTCTAGATATTCCAAAATATTCCATGAATGTAAACCACTGCTGTTTGAAATGAGTTGAAAGTTGGAATGTTACTGGAGCACAACACTACAGAGATAACGTTTTTGCTTCTTGTTCAGGAGATTAGGTTCGATTTGTGTCACAGTTACTGCCAGACTCTGATTTATTTGGTATTTTACCCCGTACACAATATGAAGCAGACATGTTCAGGGAGCATGCGTAATTTTAAAGGAATGGTACCTCATCTTTGATTATAATTTTCCGAACATTGATTTTTCATACTTCAGCTGCACTTTTCTTAAAAACTATAACAGATATTGATATGAAAATTTTAATGCTTATTTGCTACTGTTCCTTAAATCCCTGGGGCTAATTTTTAAAAATAATTTTAATTATGGAGAAAATACTTAAATGCTTAAAAATAATATCAAGTTTTTATATGCAATCAAATAATTATGTAAAAAATACAAAAGGTAGGATTCTTATTTAGTGTAGTATACAAAGGTTATTATTCAGAAAAGAAAAAAAAAACTTGATGCTTGTAGCTACAAATTCCCACAAGAAAAGTGCACCTGAAGTATTAGGTGTAACATTTTTTTTCAGGATATATAATGTGCTTTATGTCCCTTTTGCATTGATACTGTATATGCAATCTAATTATTATAAAGTATTTGAATCCTTAGTATAATCACATCAAAATTCAGTTTATTCTAGTTATTAGTTGCTACTATATTTCAATCCTAAGTATATCTCATCGTGGTAAAAGTGTCCCAAACTTCATCTAATATGATGTAAGTTTAAGTTTTAGCTTAAAGTATTACTATTAATACCTACTTATTATAGTAAGCAAGCAAACGCTGTTTCGTCTTAAAGTTTCATCTTATATCAATATTCCATTTTATTTTTGTGCCATTAATTTAAACGTAGTATGTGTTAACCAAGATCTTTATTCGTTTGTGAGAAAATAAACAATTACAAAGCTTACACGTGAAGTGTTTGGGATGGACGGGATTTTAAAAATCTTTTGTGTTATATTCTTAAATACTAATTTTGACGTCCAGCTGACGTTTAATTTTTAGTTGCGCCGCCCACACACACACACATACACATACACACACACACACACACACCTACACACATACGCACAAGCGCGTGCGTAAGCCATAGCCACCATGGCATAGCTTATGGAAATCTGTGCTCTCCCGAAGTTAGCGTGATACACTCCTTAGATGGCACCATTGCTGATTGCGATAGAATGAACATTATTTACGTTTTCTGAACACTTCGCCGCTGGAAGTCGTTTAATGTTTCCGAGAATATTATGCTGCCTTAGACGAAATGATTTCCTTCCTTATTTCTTTAGCAGGAAAAACTACGTTTCAAGTGACTAAATACAAGGTTTAAGCAGAAGAAACATATGTTCCTTACAGCAATGTTACTATGGTGACTTCAATTGAATCATATTTAAGCCATCCTAAGGCATTTCAAAATATACCTATCATCCAGAAGCTACTTTCACAGAATACTTTTGCAACCTTTTGTACAAGTAGTATCTAGAATATCGCAGTATCTACCGGTATAATATATAGACGTTGCTTTCCGCGGTTTCTCCATGCTTACGCCCCTCTAGCACAGAACGTGCTAGGCACGTGCCTACTCAGAATTGGAACCTATGACCTCTCGAATGTTGTTTCTGCTACCGACAAGACCTGCAACTTTTTTGGAGGAATTTATTTTCTCAAAAAGTCAGAGGTCAGACCGCTGGAACAATTTTAACCAAAAAACAACTCCCATTTCATTGTATCAGATGGTCAAAAGGGCGTAACGTGCTCACGAATTGGCGGACTGGTCACGTTATTTACATATCGATGCCGTAATCGATTGTTTCCCAGGATTCAATTCGCTTCCCAGGGGCACCCTATTGTCTTCGAGAAGAGATTTATTGGAAAAATGTTTACCTCTTATCACATTCCACACGGTTTACTTTACTAGCGGAGAAATTCAAGCATAAAATTGTCTGCCATATCTGTATCTGAATAAGTGTAAGTTTAAGACAGGAGTGCCCAAGTGCAGAATATTTCGAAGGCCTTAAAATACAACAATAACAATAATGGTCTAATGTGTCCCTTGAAGGGCAAAGGCCTCCTGCTAGAGGGTAGCTCTGTTTCACTAACGCGGTGAGTTACTCTGCGTTAGGTTGTGTCTAGTGTTTCTATGTCTGGTTTAGGTTGATTTCACGATCACTTTGAGTCAACTTGGGATGTTATTTGTAGGTTAGCACTGTCTTCATTTTGTGGTCGTGAAGTAGAGTGTCGCATGTGGTGTATATGAGAGAGGAAAGAGACAGACAGACAGACAGAGACCTTATAAATCATCGGCTAGGAAATGGTTTCTATAAACTTTGAATAGAAGAATATTTTTATATGAATACCTCAATGTATAGGTAACGAAATTACGGGAATATGTCATAGGTAATGAAAGTCGTGTGTGTATTCACACCAGAGGTTTATTCTCTAAATCTCCATAAAGAAGACAAATCTTACTAAGGTCACCGCAAAGAAACACACCTGACATACAATTCTTTGTGCACATGTACGACCTATGACAATTATTATTAACGTTTTAGTGTGAGACATACAGCATGCGCAAGGGCATAGTCCAATAACATCAGTAGTTTGTTCAAAACCGAAATTAGCTTTTAACTTTTTTATGTTTATATGTGCACGCAATCTTGACATTACCATAAAAAGATAACAATTGTTAAGCTTTTGCGATCTTATATTTTATGGGTAATGCAAACGTAAATGTGTGTGAACTCCATATGGAATATTAGCTTTTGTTTATATTCAGGTTAGATTTGTTTTTCATAGATGATTGGCTAAACTGCAATAAATTCGCTTGTTTATTATGTCACCTTAACATTAATAGCATGTATGCCGAAAATAGCTTAAATTGTACAACCTATATGGCATAATTTAATTTACTATGTGCATTCTTCTAATTTGCTTTTTGTACGTTTTAACTGTTCCCACCTTTCCTTTGGAACACTGTCTGTAGTTGTGTTTACTCGTATACAGTGGTTTTTGGATCTTTAGTTTTTTGTGCATTAGATCACACACATGTTTACACTCTCATTCAGGAGACTCTGGGGAGGGGATAGCGAATAATCTCGGCTAGAGAAGAAGTCCCACTCCCTACCCGGGAATCGAACCTGGGACCCTTCACATAGCAGGTAGGTACTCTACCGACTGAGCTATAAGGTCAGCCTTTTTAATATTAAATAGCAAAATAATTTATTTCAAAATAATTTGTAAAGAAATAAAAGTAAAGCTGCCCTAATAGATTGACATTAAAATAAAAGTGAAATTGATTATTTGTATCTTAGGCGTTTAGACCTCGCTCTGCAGGTGAAAGCGTAATAATATCCTGTCAATAAATCTTGTTCACGTGCCATGGAGTCGTAAAATTGTGGATCACCCTGTAACCCATGCGCCTGCCTTCTTCGGTTGTGCAGGGTAACAATCTTCAGTGTTTACATAGACAGATCTTATCGAGGTAATTACAGGTCGATCACGAGAAGAAATCGATTGTATCGTATCGATTATTAATCGGACGTTGCTCTACGTCGAACATGTAGGCACGTATGCATGACCTTCCGCTCCGAGAACAACTTTGCATGTCTCAAGAACGCGAGAGGAATCGACTTCAAGAGGTTCACTTGTTCGCCGTGAAACTTTCACGGTCTTCAGCATAACCTGATGACCTGCGGGAAAATACTGTCGCATGCGTCGGTGTCTTTCTCGTATTATCGCTGCATTTTTACATAATCTAAGAGTGGTGAATTCTTAAAGAACAAAGTCTATATTGGGGAAGCATTTTCCAAGAATACAAAAACGTTTCTGATGTAATTCTGTAACATAAACAAAGCGGAGTATGGGTGTGGAGCCTAATGGAATATGCCCACGAAGATTGAGTCACGCGACTAACGCTTTTCATGAGTATAGAGGAGTTTCGCTCTTACAGTTAGTAGTGTTTCCATTTGTGCAGTGCATTATCATTTTTTACTCTGCATTGCTGCCGTTTTTCTTGTTATTTTTCCATGTTATTTGCACACATTTACTAATATACAAACACCCATACTCGAGATGGGCCTCAAACCCACAATCCCCTGCGCCAAAAACATCAGAGCCGGGTAGGACCGATTCCCTCCCAAAAATGAGGTTGTAATTCCCTCACAAAAAGGGAACATTTGTGTTCCCTCCCACTTTTCTGCTGTTCAAATAAAATATAGTCCGATTCCCTCCGTGGCTTAACTGCGCCATTTTCCGTTACACTTTACACAGACTTCGAACGGCCAAGGGTAATAACCGAAATAACCAATCAGTATTCTTGGTGTGCTTTTAATAATTTTCACAGTGATGTCCAACTTCAAACACCATTCTTCAATATTTTTGGAAGCTAAATGCATAGTTCCGTAATAGAATGAATTCATTGCGCTTTCATTTATGATTTGTTCCACGTTTGCCATTATCTACACCAGTGATGCCCAACTTTATGCGAAAGAGGGAGGGTCGATTTGCCTCCACCTACTTTCCGCCGAGCTATAACACATTCATTGGACTAGAAAACAAACCTTTCTAATGTTTGGTTATCTGAGTGAGTGAAGGGGAAATGTTTCATGCGCAAAATGTTTCATGGGGTAGAGGTGACACGGTGACGTTGTTGGATCATATCAGACACGATTGGACACGACTGCTCTACACAAACATCAGTCCACATTCCAGTATTCTGGTACATTGAATAAATAGGTCTGCTATCAACGCCAAGAACAAACGAAGCGACCGAATTGATTGGTGCCTTTACTATCGATTTTAGTAGGTATTATCAACACAAAACAGAAGACCAAATCGACTTACAGGAGGGAACCGGAATATTTATTACCAGCAAGTCCTTTTTGGCATGGAAGGAATCGGTATATTTATAATTACTGCTTCGAAAGGAATCAGAGGAAAAAGTTTGAACGCCGGAGTGAGTTGGCCACTCATTAGAGCTATCACTTAGCAGAGACCGGTATTCTCGTAACACGTTGCATTATAAACACTTCCAAAACGAGTGGTGCTACTGTAGTAGTGTTTTCGCAAATGTCAAACTCTGAAAGAGCTCTAAGAACTCATAGAAAAACTCGTATGTCCAGCTAGGAAGAGACTGGCATGCTGGAATCTACTGACTGACCAAAGGAACTAGTAAAACATGAACAATTTCCTGGTTCTGGTGCGTGAAGCAGGTCAAAATATTTGTTCAGTTAGTCAGAGGCAATGTAACTCAATTTCCTTTTATTTCTTTTTGCTTTATTTCTTTTCCTTATGTATAACTTGTGTCTTGAGTATTGGTGTACACTGAATGACCTTATGCACTAAGAGTTTGTCCAATAATTTTAACAATATGACACAAATAAACATAGCTTATTTATCTACCATTGCAATACAATTGTGCTAAGTACTCAGCATACACACCAAATCCCAGTAAGGAGTCGCGTGTAAACTGTACATATTTGAATAATATTACATGTAAATTGGACCAAATGTCAACCAATGTCACGGACATTTTATATGTATATAAAGTGACATTTTCATAGACATAATACATATTATTATTATTATTATTATTATTATTATTATTATTATTATTATTATTATTATTATTATTATTATTATTATTATTATTATTATTATTATTATTATTATTATTATTATTATTATTATTATTATTATTATTATTATTATTATTATTATTATTATTATTATTATTATTATTATTATTATTATTATTATTATTATTATTATTATTATTATTATTATTATTATTATTATTATTATTATTATTATTATTATTATTATTATTATTATTATTATTATTATTATTATTATTATTATTATTATTATTATTATTATTATTATTATTATTATTATTTTTATTATTATTGTTTATTATTATTATTAATTATTATTAATTATTGTCATGGAGGGTATTCTGGCAGTCAACCGTTGCCTCATTGTGCATCAAACCCCGGGAGATAGGATGATATAAGAGTACCCTATAGACGCCCTGAATGCACCACAGGCTGAACTACTACGGTAGATTTCTAACAGCTGTAGGTAGTTCAGCCCGATTGAGTTCCAGGTCGCCACAGAGAACGCTTCATAAAACTAGGTCCGGCTGACCAGTGATTCTCCTGGTGGGCGTCCAGCCGACGGCAGCGCCTCTCCTCAGCCGAACACTATTTCCAGAGCGCAAGCTCCACCGCAGCGCGTCCTACGGCGATCCTACTGACACAACCTGGAAAGATCGGATAAAGACAAAAATGAAAGGGAGTAATTCGGAGTATGTAAGGCAAACAGTCTTCCCACCAGTCGTATTGGGGACCCGGCAAAAAACCCGAAAACCCCCAACGTCAGGAAGGTCGGCCCCGGCAATCGAACCCGCGACTTCCCAAATGCGGGCCACAGACGTTACCGCCTGAACTATCCCACTCGTAGTATTTATTGTGGCCAATATTCCACGACAATCATAGAATCAGCACCTCCAAACTGTGGATTAATTATTTACTGACATGCATTGATCTTATCCTTCAATTTATTTATGGAGACCAAACAGGAAGTTGCAATACGTCCTTAGTAACAGAAACAAAATTTTGCTCTACTTTTATTTCGCTGAGCACTTACCTTATGCAAAATCAGCGCCTTTACTCCCACAGTAAAGGATGGAATAAGTAACCTGAGAGGGGGGGGGGACGGGGGGAGAGAACTAGAGCTTTTTCCAAAGAATGAAAATTTAATGTAAATAAGTAGACTAAATATTTGTACTTATGAACTGTTGTATTAATTATTTCTTAAAGTAAAACACAAAACAAGAAAATGAAACCGAAAATGAAAAACATACAAAAATGAGCTCAACTAGCTGTGCATAGTAGTGATTACTACTATTCAAATTAATAACAGTTTATTAAAGTCCACAGCTACCTGTTGTTGCCAATCTGGGACACGGTAAACCCATAGGCGGCGGATAATGCACAAGGAAAACTCCCCCGAGCCAAAACTGGCAAAGACTTAACATAATAAAGAAAACTGTTTTTCTTAAAAACGTTTGTAAAACGTTTACACTTAGTTAAGGTCAATAGTGGCATTAGATGTAACAATCGTTCCGTTTTATGAAACACAAGCAAGAGTGCGAGCGTTGCCGGAACGCCCAACCTTCACGTTGCGTTGAACAAGAGGAAGAGCTAAACTCACTTGGATGGGTAGTTATGTACAAGCCGTGTTGGTTCTCAAAGCGCTATTAAAACCACATATTATTTTACTCTCTTACAATAACTTAGTATTTATGTTATTATTTCTTATTATTTCATTTGTATAGCTCCATTTAACTTTTTCGGTTATACTGGTACGTGGACTGAAGTAATAATTATGGCGGATGCAAAATTTAATGGCGGCTGATAGCTTACCATTACTATTCTGTTGAGCAAGTAATTTTTGTGGCCACAAATGATAGTTATATCACCGACTGTACAGCGTGATTTCACAGCGTATATATTTATCTATAAACACCGCAAGGCGTGGTAAGCCTTTGATTGCATGCTGAGTTAAGCTACCCGCCATTAAATTTTGTGCCAGCCACAGCCATGTTAATGATTCGTTGGACTATAGGTTAATCATTTATTTTAATCATGTTTACAGCGAAAAAAAAATTCACATTCATTTCCACATTCATACCTTCCTGCCTGCAGAGTGCCAGAAATTATTCTAATTAAAGAAGCATTTCTGCACTATAATTGGGAAATGAACCTGGGACCTATGGGTTTTTCACATTTTTTTATTATGAAATGGGACTGGGAAAAGAAGCTTATGAAGACTGTACATTCAATGATTTAAGCCAACAATTCCAAGCATAATTGTTATTTTAAAAAAGAAACGTGTAGGTATATTCTATTAACCGTAAGTAATTTTATAATTGTTAAAGACAGTAAACGAAATAAGCTCTGCGTACACTTATAACCTTTATGTATGGACGTTATATTTGTAGAGTTCCTGAAAGAAAATAACTTTCATTTATATAGAAAATACCTGAAACACGTCTGCAATTAACCGCTTTCGCAGTACAGTGGTGAAATGTTGACAAAACCGGTTTAGCTACTTCTTTTGAACCAAGGGAGAGATTTGGGAGAGAGGGAGTGGTTTCACACTTTGTGTGTGTGGTATCGCACCCCTGTCAGTCCGTTTCTCATAAATTGCTTCATCCTTCATTCCTGTAGTATAAACATGCAACTACAGATACGTTCGACTGAAATAGGTTATTTTATCTTAATATATTTTCTAAACTATTTTGACATTTCAAAAAATAAAACTAAATCCATGGCATTTTAGGGAATCCATCCGTTAAGATGTGAACTTGTATTACACAATAATATTATTGAAGAAGTAACACATTTAACTTTTTATGGTCTTCAGTAACATACATTAAAGGAGTAGATATTGGACCTAAAATTGAAAGTTTCTCAAAAATATGTGGAACAATTAATAGAACTTTAAACTATAAAGTAAGAAAAGTTACAGTGATGAAGTTGTAGAAAACCATGGCATTCCCAGTAGCTTATACAGTAGCGAAATTTGGACAATCACAAATAGAGATAAAACTAGATTAAAGGCAGCGGAAATGACATTTTTAAGAACAGTTTTAGAAGCCACTAGAAGAAAATAAAGAATGGCGATATAATAAATCAATTAAGAATCTTTAATCTAAATTAATAGATATATTATAAAATAATAATGGCTAGAACACGTAGAAAAAATGAATTAGAAGTTTTACCCGAAGAAATACTACACTACATACACAAAGGAAAACGAAACCCAAAAAACCTAGGCAACGGTGGATAAATCAATGAATTAAACATTTGGCGCAAGCAACAAGCCTCAGGAAATATTTAATGCTTAATGGAGAAGAAAAGGGAAGTATTTACGTTACAATCATGGACAGCACTCCATTTGACATGATAGGTAGACGTCTGCGATACCTTTGTAATAGTAGCTAAAATGCAACATGCTGAGTTTCACAGGGTAGTAGTTGACAGCAAGTAATATCACCATCATTCTAAACGTATGATTAGTCTTACATTTCACAAGTCAGTAGGTTTTGGAAATGTAGATCCCTGTGCTACATATGGACTTGCTTATTAATCCTCATATGTACTATATTTGTGCACTGTTATCTCTACTTCACTTCTGTGAAAATAGCATATAAATAACATCAGAATATTCACAGAGGTACTTTCAATTAATTCATTCTATAATACCTCCATTTAAGATGTAGCGGACTCGAAAATTAAGCTACTATCAAAAATACACTTATGCCGGCCCCATGTGTCACATAGTCAAATGCCTTTAATTGTAGTTCCATGATAAAGTAGAATTGCTATGCCGCTCTGGGCCAAGTAACAAAATTAGCCCTTTTGTACTATAATAGGTATGTGATGTAAATACAGAGTGGCAAGTAAAATACTGGTTTGAAACTTCGAACATTATGAATTTTCCGGAAATAGTTAAACCCTGATTAAATATGTACATATTGTTAAAAGAATACAGTCTCTAGGTTGCATGATGTTAGAAGAACAGGTTTTTACCAGTGATCGAACATGAAATATTGCAGTTCAATTATGGGCAAGTTATTTATGTCTATAGTAATTATAATATTAAGAAATAGGACATTTTTCGGTGAGTTAAAATTACATGCATGGTTCTATAATTATTTTTTTCTATAATTTTGTGGAATCTAGTGATCGTTTAGGGAGTGGGGAACGACAAGACTTCAAACTTAAATAACCTTACTTTCTTTGTTTGCATGTTGTCCCTTGTACGCCTTAAGTCAGAAATTCAACTCACAGAGGACAAAAATGTAGGTAATTGCTATTTGGCGTACATTTCACTACACGTTTTCTAGAATGAATATATAACTGAGTGCTGCACTTTTTCTGACTAGTAAATATCTTGAATAGCTCCAGTACACCACTTCCAAGGCAGCTCATTTAGTATCATTTTATGAAATACCTGACTCGTATGAACAGTAAGAAACTATTTCTTAGTAAACGCTAATTTAGGCTCATATTTCAGATGTTTATCATTCTAACAGTAAATCATTTTGATACTTGTCATAGTTGTCACATTTTCATATACGCACGATGTTCAACTTTATTTGTGCCTTCGCTTTTCAGTTGATGACGTCACTGTTTGAAGGGAGTCCACAAAGTACCTCCACTTTACACCATCTAACGATGTATAGTTGTGATATTTCTATCAACCTCGGCAGTTGAATCAGTGGCTGGTACTCGTTGTTCTTTTTAGACTATTTTTCATTTGGAACTGCCCCCAGCGACTGTTAGCGGAATTTCCACGACTATACCATGAAGGTGTCCTTTGAACCTTTCCGTATGATATGGGAATAGGTCTTCTAATCTTTGAGTCCGATGTAGCATATTGTCTCAGCATAGGAGAATATGAAGCTGACAATACACCACTTTCTATATGTTGGATCGGATTGCTGAATGAAGGGGTATATCACTACAACATGAACCGCGGATTGATGACTTCTAGGACAGGTATGAGAGACAGTTTGCACAATTCTCAGAGATGTCGAACAGTAACCACAATTATTTACCTACTTTATTATGGCATAGCGTGCAGAAATCACACACAGCTATACACCCAGGTATTTTGTATATTTGAGATGCCTCACCAAAAATAAGTTCATTCCTTGCTTTAAAAATATGTCTACGTGTGAAAAAAGATCAAATTCTTAATTAAAACACTCCTTCTGAACAATGCTGAAATTTTCAATATTTCTTAATGTGTGGTTATATTTTACTTAAGGAGATTTTTAATCCACTAAGTTTTCTATGTGATGCATACTCAATGAAATCTCTCCAACTTTACCACGCTAAGGATGTTTAAAGCTTTAACGACAACCAAGACACACATGTCGCATATGTCCTTTATGTTTCAATTTCTCAATCGGAAATCTTCCAATAAACCACCAAAAGAAACTAGTGTCGTGCCCTCCATTAGAAGCTTTGTGAACGCCAAACGTAGAACTCGATTGCCGAACTAAGCACACCTGCAACCATCGACCTGGGCGCGCTCTATGTAGCCATTCTTTAGCTTTTTACAACTAAGGGCTCGCCAGACAACGTTGACGTCATACACTCCCTCTGCACTGTGACCCTGACAACCTATGCTAATTCTTTATCATTACTGTCCAAGTTTCGCTGCCTAGTTATCAGAAACTGTTTCGTCAAGAAGTACGATCCCTTCAAATACTCTCACAATGGACGCCGTCAGAGGACGACGTCTAGGTCTAGATTTCTGTTGTAGCGATGCTTTGATTCCCGTATGTGTACCAGAATTAGGCATTTCTACTGTTTCACTGGTTTGAGAACCTGCCGAAAATACTTTCATTTCGCTAACGCTTTATAATTTAAAATTTTGAACGTATAAGGATTTAACATTTTAGGACTATGCTAATTATTTTCCGCGAGTTTTTAACATGTGCTTCCAGTAGATATGTGCTTAATAGAAAAATCAACGAAGGATGAACATATACTGATAATTCTACTCAATTGGCATTTTTTATCGAAATACGTGTTTGTGGGCATTAAAATGCAAAATCATTTGGTTAGTAACACTTAGTTATTTGAGTATAGATTATCATTTCCTGGTTCACATTTTCTGTTATTTCTAAGATAAAACTTTGATTAGCACAGATATTGCATATTTCGAAATATGAAATAGTTGCACATGTTTAATTCTAATATAATGTCTTCCTCGTCTTCACCACTTCTGAAACCATAAGACATCTTTTGCTATAATGTTTCTTCGCATTTTATCTTCCTCCATTACCAAATTTCGAATCACTCATTTCTGCGCATTCTTTACAGCTTTTTCGACAGCATTAATATTAATTTTACATAAGTTAAGTTCTTCCCAGACATTTAAACTCTTTTTCTTAGCACACCCACTTATATTCCATAAATATATCCTTTCGTTCCCTGACATCTCACTTTTCTCTCCTTTTGTGGTTATCCAAGTCTCACTTCCATATAATAGAAGTACTGTCCCTTTTTCTGTTGCTGATGTTTTATCTTGTTCCAAGATGTGATGTTTTGAAGATGAAAACAGCGTGGAAAATTGGATTTTACGCTTCAGTAGGTATTTTTCACATATGTTTAATAAGAAACTCCAGAAATATTAAAATAGGTGTAGGAAACTTTCACCTTACAACAGAATAAAACTTGACACTTTGATGTGTCACATTCACACGACGTTCTTCAGACATTACAACTTGACACAAGTGTCTACAGATATAGCAGACATATAAAAAGTTACTCTTCCATTCATGTTACGTTACGATAATAAACAATCTCAAATTAAACAATATGACATTGTGGCATACAGAAAATAAGGTACAACTGTTCGTATCTTAAGTCAGCTTTTTGTTGATAGTGAATCCACGAGAGAAACAATCGCTACGATGCTTTATACATGTCGCATCACAATTCATTGTGGAAATGAGAAACTGACTTGTAAATGGAAGAATGCATATTTTTAAAACAGCTAATATTACCATATAGGTATCATATTAAGCGTATGCATCCATAAACTATATATTTTTGTGTGTTTCTTATGATTTTATATTAATAAAAAATTATAAACAATTCGACCAGAATGAAGCGAGCTCACGGACTATCCGGTGAAAATCCAAGGTATGCATTTTGTTACACATGCAAATATTTTAAATGCATGGTATTTTTATTAAATCCGTAAAACCAGATTTCAAAACATAAAGCAAAACAAAAATTCCTGTTAAGGATAGCTTAGTATCACGGTTCTTTCTTTCTTTTTTTTTTTTTCTTTTTTTCTTTCTTTCTGTCTGTCTTTCTTTCTCTCTGTCTTTCTTTCTTTTTCTTTCTTTCTTTCTTTCTTTCTTTCTTTCTTTCCTTCCTTCTTTCTGCCTGTCTGTTTGTCTTTTTTGTTTGTTTTTTCTGTCTTTCTACCTTTCTTTCTTTATGTTGCTGGGAAAATTATGAAATTAAACACCAGGTTTGGGTTTATCCGACATTTTGTTTTGTCATACGTGTTCACCAGCAATCTTCTGTAAAGCATTGTTGGTAGGAATAGATGTAAAGATGAACAGGGGGCCCTCAGACCTGCAGCAGGACATCGTATCTAGGTTACTGGTCATTTGTACTTCTGCTATGACCCTTGTGAGGAAGTGATGAGGGGGCATACCTGAAGAGTAACCAGTTGAGACAGACGAAGGTAGTAAAATGAACGGAGTTCTCAACATTTTCAGTTCGAACGCATCCGACGCCACCTCATCTCACCCACAAGTATCACACTCGGTGGCCACGGTGGCCACTTGCTAGCACTCACTTGGAGATGGGTCCTAACTGGGAAGTCCCAACCGACGCTAGGGAAGAAACATCCAAATCTACCGTCCAGCTGTAACCCGCCAAACACCGTCGCCTGGTTCCGCAACCCTGAAATAGATGACAATAAAGGAAATCATAGGTACAGGAAATGAAGGGCATAAGAAGAGGAGCCACCTATCATTCTCCTACCGACCCGGCGAAACCCCGAAAGACCCTTGGGTCAGAGAGGGTGACTGCGGAGGGCAATTCGGCACCTCCTAAATGCGAGTTGCACAAGTTACCGTGGCGCCACCTTGTTCTAGAGCAGACCAGGCCAGCAGTTCTCACCAGGTGTGAAGATATTCCCTACTTCCCCTCCCTTCGTGACGACGACCAGGCGCAAAACTGGGGGAAAACAAAGCGAAAATAGCCATTACTGAGTGTAACGTCAAAATCTAGCTAAGTAAAAAAGTTGGTTAAAAACCAAAGTTGGTATTTAAGCTTAATGTCTTTGAAGGATGCGACACGAAGATTTTGAAGAAAATAGCCCTAAACTACCCTTTAAACGGAATATTTTTTGAGCATTTTGATTTTCTTAAAAAATGGCTCTAACGATTTTGATTAAAATGCCATATATTTAAGATACTTGTATGCTAAATGAAATGTATATTTTGAATTTTCTGGTTATATCCTATGTAGTCCTGTTTACTCTGGATGAGTTTTGCATGACTGGTAAACCGTAAGAGATATACAAAATCTTACTGCACAAAAATGTAGATCTCGCTAAAACACAATTTATGTCCAAATAAATTTTTTTGTAGAGTGAACCATTTCGGAGATATTCCTTGTTATTTGTGTCAGTTTCGGAAAAATTGAAACTTTGATGAAATGGAAATCGTTGTTCATTTGTTTATATGTTAAGCGTGCAAAGAGAACGGGAGCTCAAATCTTATCGCCCAAAGCCTACTGCTTTCCCGTATTCTCCTTGCACTTACAAGGGAATAAGCAATAAGATAATTTGTACAAATGCTTATCTTAACTAACAGGAAGAAAATATAGGAATAGGAGTTTGTGAATGGTTAGTACAGAAGTAGAGAAAGTCATGTGAGTGCAACACGTCAGATTTTTTTTATCTATTTATTCTTTATTAATTTTTTTTTATTATTATTTTATTTTTTACTTCAGGATGACCCATTATGTGTGCATGTTAGTATAGACAATTTCCAAATACCGTACTGTAATATAGTGATTATATGTATAGATTACATACATTGCTTCTCTTATTAATATAATGCTAGGAGACTTTTAACAAAAACTGCTTTGTGTTTCAGACTTCCTGTACAGACACAACGTGACCTTCGACAGTGTAACAACAGAAGTGGAAATCCTGGACACGTCGCAGTGTGCGGTGAGTAAAAACTAGTGACTTCATTGGGTCAGGCGTTATCGGCTTGACAAGAAGTCTTCGCTTGACAAGTACATATTACACATGCATTTAACCTATAAAACAGGAATATAATTAACTGGAAAGTCGGCTTTATGACCCGCCTGGTGCAGTTTGCAATTATCAAATCGTAATCGATTTGCAGTTAGAAAACCTACGTATTTATTTACCAATCTCTAATTCTCTCTCATCACTTTCCAAACACTTTCACCTCCGTTTATTTTTCTCCATTCTCACAAGGATAGTGTAGTGATTTTTTAAATATAAAAATAATTTAGAGAAGTATAAGAGATACTGATTTGTTATATAATGCAACTTTCATGTAAAAAGCGACGAAATTTAAATGCCGGAATTATCATCTTTCTTTTGCCACAAATAATACAACTGTAATAAAGCCTCTGCCATATATAGATTTTTCTTGTAATTGTGTGAAAACATAACAAACAAGGCCCTAAAAGGTACTGCACAACCGCATTATCATTGTGTACTTATAAGTAGATATTTTAAAATTTAATGAACAATGTAGTATTCGTAAACAGCGTCCGCCCCCTTTCGCTCAGTTGCAATTGCATAAATTTTAAATAAACAATTCCAGTACATAAATAAATGTATAAATATAAAATGTTAAAATACATCTTTGCCTGTTGGAATCACCTTTGGAGAACTCTTTTTCCCTACAGTAATCTACAGGCTAAATGTAAGATATTTTACTTTAAATGTCAATTGAAATCAATTTATGGCACGTCATGGAAAATTTTGAAGTTAGTTTATATGCCTATTTCATGTTAAATAAGCCTGGTTATTGCTGTAAATCTCAAGAATCTTTACAAAGCGTAAAACACGTTTTATTTGCTTGTCCTATATTGAAACAAAAGTCTTCAACTGAGATTACGTTTGTAAGAATGTGATAATACATCCATATGGAAAAAAATTTAAAAACTAATACCATTTCAAATACTTCATGCAGTTTATTACACGAAATTCATAACCATATGTAATGTTTCAATGTTGTAGATTTATTGCACTTATTGTTATGCAGGTTATAATCCTAATGTATTCTTCTGCAAAAAAGGGTTTTAAGTGTTTGGAGTTTGAATAGGTAAATAATGAATAAGAAATTCTTTTCACCTAACATCAGAATGTCTTGCGAAATTCCTGCTGAAGTTTTAAAGGAGCCGTAGACAAACTTCTGTCAGTGAAATCTAGGCATGTGTATAACAAAATCTTCCTAGACAGCATTTGTATGTGTAAAAGAAGTACAAATCAAGATGTACCGTAGGCGATATCATCAACAAATATTGTTTGATATTTATAATTTCTATCGAGCTTTAATTATATGGCAAGACCTTGTCGAAGATGTTTGTACGGAGGCCGATGTTAATTGGCTTCTGGGACTAATTAAATGCTTAGTTTTGTATTAAAAAGTATTACATTTGCAATGTTTTAAATTTTAAAGTTGTTTCTCAAGAAATATATATATAAGTACTGAGGCTTTCACGGCCGGCGTTGTCAACTATGTCAACAGGGTGATCCATGATGCTGGACGCATCATGGATGCTGGACGCAGTTATCAGCGAAACGTCGGAAGAAGGCAATCCAACTCGACCACGGCCCACAAGCCCGGAAAATCTGCTTAACATAGTTAATGTATATATCTGTTTGAATTTGATTCTTTTGCGATTAATTTTATAAGAAATTACGTGAAGCTTCCTCGTATAAGAGAGTTCACTTCCGACGTAGGCAGAGTAGAATTTCTGCTGCTATGACATTGATATTTTTAATATCGTAATTAATTTTTTAACTGTGAAATCTAGGTCTTTCAGAGAGAGTGCTTTAAAATCACCGATCAGATAGTTTTGTTTTTGCTTTAATTTTATAAAACGTTATCGGGGGTTGAAAAGTCTGTTTTGAGATACCCTGTATTTTCTAGAAGACACAGATATTAAAGGCTGTGATTTTTTTCTTATTAAATTCCCCACGAAGGAGAAAAATACAGGTTTTATGTATGCCTCAGGCTTTTATTCACGATTTATTTTGTCCCTCAATGCTGACGATACACAAAATTAACTCATTAATTTTAACCCATCAACCGAGATGTGTTAGTAATCGGCATAGGATCTTAATGGGTAATAAATGATTAGGGGAAAAGTGTTATTTACTAGTTATAAACGACTTAAGTAAGACGTGGCTACCGTTGTAGAATGAAACAGGGATATCCATTTGTATGTACAAGTGGTCTGCTATGTACAGAGACACCCTATAACAAATTAACACTCGCTCTTCATGCATGTACAAGTCCCTTGTTCTTCCCCAGTTAGTGTATACGTGACTTTATGCACTCCCAGCGTTGCCATGTCTCCTTCACCAAGCAACTATACTCATTACTTCTCTAACGTTTTGCGTGGAATGCAATACTCCCCTACTTACTATACGTAGTAAACAAAATAATAGGAAGAGAAAAGCAAATATAATGACGGAAAAGAACAACAAAGAAAGTAAAAAGGAAGGAAAGAAACAAAGCTTTTTTCTAGTAGTCGTTAACGCCCATTCTTACTATATATGGCACCACAGGCGGTGAATACTGATGACACATGCAGCAAAACGAGATTTTGGAAAGGAAGTTTGGTAAGGAAACATTCCAGGCTTAAATTTTAGGTACCTCCTCGGCATTGGCCACTTATAAAGACAGAAGAAAATGTTAAAAAGGGGGAAAAACAGTGAGGGAGAATTGTCTGGTCTAGCTTTCCTTGCCTTATTGTTTACTCCTTACAAGCAATTCAATAATGTTTTACTCACCTATACAAAACGTTGTACAGCCCTGGGAAAAATGCTTGAGTGTAGTAAGAAAGCACAAATAGATTGTATCTTGAATCACCATTCACATTTGTATATACACTGGCAAATACAAATGTGAGTGATGATTCAAGACAGCTTATTTGTGTGTCAGACAGACTATAACATATGAAACAGAGACTATCAATAAACTCAGCTGCATGTCGGCAATATCGACTTGCGTAAATCGCACTGCAGCACAACATGGGACATAGAAATATTCTGCTCTCCTAATGCGCTCATTCATTTTTCCATAGCGTTACAACACTTTCACAACGAAAATTATAGTCTAGCTACAACTTTAAAAAATACCGCCACAATATTCAGCTCTTTGCCTATACATTTTCAATATTTGCACTATCTTATTAGAAATTTGTACAGATACACAATAAGATGCGACATAAATTATGCGCTACCTTAAAATTTCCAAGATTTACCTCCACGAACACTTTCAATCTTTATGTACAAACCTACATCGTTTAAATTACTTCTAAAAACACTATAGATGCATACTTTAGAACCTACGAAAACTTGTGCGCAAACTTTCCAAATCCAGCTTTAGAATACGGAAAAGAAATACGATATTTCTCTATATACAAATATAAGCCGTATAACAGAGTAAAACAATATATTAATCACTGATATCTTACATGTCGCCGAATATTGCAGGTTTACATATAACTTTTAAAATAATCTATAATACTACTTTTTCTTTCCTTACTGAAAAATCTCTACTGCTTAATCCTCCTGCATAAAACTTACTGTACGTATGTATATAACCTCACATTGTGGATAATCTTGCAATTAAATTGCTCACCCCCCCCCCTTGTTTGCAACATCTTGTATATAAATCTTAAGTATTTGGTTATCTTAAAAGGTTGGCAAAGTTTCAGTTTAGGACCCAACAAACATTTCAGTTGAAGTAAACTGTCTATACTATGTAGTCATGTTTCAAGCCCAATACTAGGAGAAGGACTTAGGCCTTCGTAGACCTTTCGTACCTATGTTCCTTACGAGGCACCCCCAAAAGGGAGGGACGAGGTGCAAGGAGACAGAGTTTTTTTTTTTTTTTTTTTTGATAATGTGTAACGCTTTTACTGCTTTTACTGCATACGGCACCGGAGACAGAGGGTAGGATCCCTACCAGTTTTGGATTGAGGCTTTCCGATGCCGACTAGTAGACCCCGCCCCCCTGTAGAGTTGCACAAGGGTTTCCCACAGGTGGCAACTTGAGTCTAATACTAAGTTTTGGTCAAAGATCTTTTTACAAATATCATATGGCCATTTATACATGTAATAAAATATCAAACTTGAAAGTAATTGTTAATTGTAAGGTTTAGCTTTTTTCCATTCAATTAGTTTCCTCAACACTCAATATGGTGAGATTTCTTCTCTATCTGTTGGGCTTAGGTTTTAGAAAAAGCAGAACATCTTACATGTATCCATAATACGCAATTCTTTTTAGACAATATGAACAACATTTTTGAAGCCAGTCTTGAAATGTTCCTAAGTTCTTGCTGGAGGGTTACCAAGTCACCACTTCATTCTTTAAAGTAACCCAGTAACGAGAAGTAGGAACAATTCACATATATGAATTGTGGAGGTCATGTGAAGCAAATATGAGAAACAAACCCTCATAAATACTGCAACAAATAGCGGTCAAATTTCTCTTAGCTAGGCTATTTTGGTTTTATTATGCTTAAAAGCTCCATCTAGAATTGTACTCTACAAAAATTACAAAAAAGCTTTGGTACAGTACATAAATGACGTAAATGTTTAGCTTACGGTAGTATTAGTAGCATTGGCAGGGAAAGTAACAATACAAAATACAACAAATTAAGAAATTTAATAAGAAATGCAAACATAACGATCGCCCAAAACTGTGACAACAACTTCGGTCACTGTGATCAAAGTAAAAATTGTAATTTTCGGTTCAAAATAACATTACTCGTGATCATTGTCAGTGTCTTTGATTTAATTGGAGCATAGTTAGAGGGGCTTCCAAATGTCTCTAAAGACACAAGTGTTCCTGGGTTAAGCAGGTCCTTATATACTGTCTCTGAGTTCCTAGAAGGTTCATATTCGACGCTTCTGCTTTCCAGAGGAATCTAGTAAAACATTATTAAAAAACGTAAACAATTCGATCGATATGAGGTAACGCCCGATAGGTATGCAACACACCTAACGTACAGGCAAGGTGGGTATGTTCTTAACTGACCAACTCTACTGGGAAAACTACTGTAGTCTGCACTTACTTATGAGTCTACAGTAGCCTACGGCAGTTTTACTACTCTAGTTCCATCATATAAATACTCTTGAGTATGTGCAAATACATATGCAATCATTGACTATATGCATATTTTGCCATTTTGTATGAAGAATAGGAAAAATATGATATAGAGAAATTCAAAGATCCCACCACATATAGAAATGAGTATATAACAACTTTGTCAGAGAGAATAATACAGGATGGTACCACAAAACCAGAACAGATAAGTTGGAACTTATGTAAGGAATATTGGTAAAGCGGCTGAAGTAATTATTAAGGAAAATAAAAAGGAATCTAAAAGCATTTGTATGACGGAGAATGCTTGAAGATTACAGATGAAAATAACAAAGTATATAAGGAAGCAGTAAACAAAAGAACAAGAAACTTAATTCATTCTACCGAAATTACATCAAATAATATAACAGCCATGGGAAACTAAAATGACACCAATGGAATGGAATCTTATACCCGATTTTTAAAGCAGGAGACCTCTTGTGTAATAACGTGTAATAATTACGCCATTACATTACTTAATGCAATATACAAAACGTTGTCTATAATTATATTTAAAAGAATAAAGCCTAATGCAGACTAGCAAATTGGAGTGTATCAATGTGGATTTAGAGCAGGAAAATCAACTATAGATCAGATACACACATTGAGACAGATATTACAAAAACTATACGAGTTTAAAATTGACACTTGCCGTCTCTTTACAGATTTTAAAGCAGCGTACGACAGTATGGATAGAGAACAACTATTCAATGCAATGAGGGATAAACTGATAAATCTCATAAAAACAACACTTAGGAATGTGAAATGTAAAGTAAGAATGCAGAATCAATTATCTAACGAATTTGTGACGTATCTACCGCAAAAAGATGCACTGTCATGTCTGCTTTTCAATATAGCTCCCGAAAAGGTGATTAGAGAATCAGGTATAGACACAGGACGAAACATACTCTTTAAATCTACCCAACTGCTAGCGTATGCCGATGACGTAGACATAATCGGGCGTTCTAAAAGAGAGATGAGAGAAGTATTTAATAAATTATAAAAAGCAGCGAAGAAGATGGGACTAACGATCAATGAAAATAAGACAAAATATTTACAAACAAAGAACATACAAGGGAGTTATATTGTGATTGATAATTATAAATTTCAAATTGTTACACAATTTAAATACCTTGGGACTGTTATAACAAGTAATAACAACATTGCTACAGAAATAAACTCAAGGATGAAGATGGTTAATACATGTTATTATAGGTTAAAGAAGCAACTCCAATCCCATCTCTTTAGTGTAAGAACAAAATGCACGCTGTATTAAAAATTGATTAGACCAGTGATAATATATGGATCGGACACTTGGAACTTAAATAAACAGAACACAGAAAGATTGATGGTATTTGGAAGGAAAGTATTACGAAAGATCTATGTGCCTGTGAACGAAAATGGGACTTGGCGTATTAGATATAATACTGAATTATATAATTTGGAGAGTCAAATGTAATTAAGGTAATTAAGGTTAATAGAGTGAAATGTGTCGGACATCTGTATAGGATAGAGGATAATAATCCATGTAAAAAGGTCGTTCTCACTGATCCATTATATGCAACCAGAAAAGTTGTAAGACCACCCATCAGATGCCTCGAGTGAGTGAGTGAGTGAGTGAGTGAGTGAGTGAGTGAGTGAGTGAGTGAGTGAGTGAGTGAGTGAGTGAGTGAGTGGGTGAGTGAGTAGGGTTTAAGGGCCCGTCGACAGCTAGGTCATTAGGGCCCCTAGTTGCCTCGATGTTGTTGTTGTAGTGTTTAACGCCCGCTTTTACTACTACGGCACCGCAGGCGGTGACACTGGTGATACATGAAGATGGAGCACCGGTGGAATGAAATGGCGGGGGAAACCGGAGTACCCGGAGAAAACCCGCCCTGACGCCGCTTCGTCCACCACGAATACCACATGCGGGTCCCTGGGATCGAACCCGGGCCGCCTAGGTGGAGTTGCCTCGATGATGTGGAAAGAGATCTGAAGGCAATCAATGTAAGTTGTTGGAAAAGAGTAGTGCTGGATAGAGTTGGATGGAGTCGGAAGTCGGATCATTGGAGCAGTCTTGGCCTAATAGGCTATTGAACCGAAGAAGAAGAAGAAGAAGAAGAAGAAGAAGTAGAAGAAGAAGAAGAAGAAGAAGAAGAAGAGAAGAAGCAGAAGAAGAAGAAGAAGAAGAAGAGGGAGTAGTAGTATAAAAGTATGAGGCGCGTCAATGAAGTACGTTTCCAAGGGCCGTTTATAGAAACAAAATACAATTCAAGTGAAACAATTATTGGAACATTTTAGTGGGATCACCCTGTATTGTAGGAGTCTGCCGCCGAGATTGGCACCACTGTCACAATCATCTACGGGTCCGTCGTTCTAGAAATGCTGACAGGATTCTCTTGAGATGTAAGAAAAGGTTAAAATCACTGAAAGCGAGGTCCTGACTGTAGGGTGGATGATTAAACACCTCCAAACCAAACTTCTGCGCGAGATCTGTAGTTGGGGGGCCATGTGTAGCGGAGCATTATCGTGCAACAAGACACTAAGCATCATGTGCAGCTTGTTCTGAATGGCTCTATACTCTGTGCATTCGAAAACTTCATCACAGATCACACTTCATACTCGGCGGGAGCTGGAGTAGGACCCTCCCACTTCAACCAGGGAACTGGTGCTGCTGATGGAATTCTGGGAAGTCTGCTAGAGTGCATGTGCCATGAGACAAGGTAAACACAGTTGCTTCCCGCAATACGTAGTTTGTTAGCTGTGGGATGAGTGGGCAACTTACTTTATGGTCACGGCTCGTATATGAAGAATGGCATTGGTTTTATACTTGTTGAAGAACATTAACAAACATGTGCTTAACTATCTAATCTATTTTTTCTTGAAACAAAATGTTCGTAAATAAATCAGGAGTTTACCTGAGAAGAAGAATGAAATCATTTAATTCCGAAATATGTACATCATTTTCCACCTTTACAGGAATCTAAGAAAAAACAATCTAATGGCTTGTAGTCACATTACTTTCTCTACTCTTGCACTAACTATTCTTATAAACTCTTATTCCTCTATCTTCCTCATCTTAGTCGAGATAAACATTTACAGAAATGTTATTATTTCCTTGTAGGTGCAAGGGGAATATTAGAATACAGTAGGCTTTGAGCGATCGTCAAATCTTTTAAAGCCTTGAGATTCCGTTCTTTTTGCACGTCTAACATATAAAAAACTTAATAACCACCTTTTATTTGACAAAAGTATAAGTATTGCAAAATACGCTCAAATAATAAGAAATATCTCCGAAATGGTTCACTCAACAAAAAAAAAAAAATATATATATATATATATATATATATATAATAATTTTGACATAAATTGTGTTCTAACTAGAACATATTTATATTTTACTTTAAAACATTAGCTCAACAAACAAATAATTTAATATTCATTACACTAAATAACAATAACAGATTAAAAATGGATCATAAAATACCGTCTAAATGATTCATGAATTTTTAACCATTTTAAGTAAAATTCGACAAAAACTTTCCCCAAAATAAATAAATTTTTTTGCCCAAAAAAATCCAATCCAAACTTTCCCTTAAAACACTGGTTTATTGTCTTACAGTTCTATATCTATAATCCACTAGTTTTCTTTCCTTCTTTCTTTCTTTCTTCCTTCCTCCCTCCCTTCCTTCCTTCCTCCCTTCCTTTCTTTCTTTCTCTTTTTTTAACTTTTGAAATGTGTTTTTGAGTGTGGTAAGAGTTGATTTATCTCTTACGGTTTACCAGTTATGCAAAATTCATCAAGGTAAACGGGAACATCTGGACTGTAGCCAGAAAATTCAAAATATACATTTCAGTTACCATTAAAATATTTTAAACATATGACATTTTAATCAACATCTTTGCAGCCATTTTTTTTTTTTTTTTTTTTTTTTTTTGAGAAAATAAATCGTTCGAAACATTTTCCATGTAAACAGTACTTTAGGAGGACGAATTTTCTCAAAATCTTCATGTCCCATCCTTGAAAGATATTATACTTTAATACCAATTTTGGTTTTTAACCGACTTTTCGTTTTTGAGTTACGCTGTTCACAGGCACACACATCGAACTTTTGAGTGGAATGAAATACTTTCCCTACTTCCTATATGTAGCAGAGAAAGTAAACAAAGCAAAGCTCGTCATATGGAGTATGAAATAATGATTGCCAGAAGTACTTTTCGACCCTTGTGTATTTCACCACTACTTAAGTACTAGTTCCATCTTTAGAGTTTCAGCTTTGGCCGTAATCAGTTATTTTCCAGTTGCATCATCTTGAAGTTCTCAGCGTCCTTTATAGTGCTAATTCTGGGTCATGGACAAAAGGATGGTCAATGCTCTCAACTAAGCACGTTAATAATTTAACCCAGAATCACGCATTTCTCCTGCACCTGCTAGTTTATAACGCGTTCGCAGAAGTGCGGCTGCAACTCCACGCTTTCCGGGAGAATGGTCCAGCAACGTGGTCTGTTCCGGCGCCAGATAATTGTAGGTTCATGCACCTCAAAATTATAGCCTCCCTCTCTGCGAATACCATTTTCATTTTACACTGACTTATCTGTGCATTTGCATAATCCCACATGTGCTTTCACATGCACTTTAATTATACCTGCTAAAATCTTGACACACGTTATTTTCTGTTGTACTCATTTATTTAACAGTGTCAAGCAGTCCAGTCTTGAGAACAATTCTGAGCAAAGCTGCAATTCTGGTCAGAACCTCTACGGTTGTAAAAAGACACTGACTGCTCCGTTGTTTTCTCTCTGTCTCTCTCTGTCTCTCTCTCTCTCTCTCTGTCTCTCTCTCTCTCCCTCGTACGTTGCTTTAACTACGTAGCCATACCACGATTGATCTATTAGGAGATACTCGTAGAACTGTATGCTGCGGACAAGATCTCAAGATGTCATCCCTATTCATACCATGCTGCTTCGTCACAAGTCCACAGAGGGAGTAGCGCAGGGCAACTGTACCTCAAATGGCATCAGGTTGACATCCAATCTACTTGCTTACATATCTGTGCATAGAAGGAAGAACATTCAATATTACCAACTATTTTTCATTATACTATTGTTTCAGACTTAAGGTGGAATTACGGGTCGTAGTATTAAATATCCAAGCCGGTATTTACCTTGGCGACTGACGAAAACAATGAAAAACCCGTCAAATTGGTCGACCCACGAGATTTGAACCCGGGACCTCCCAAGCTCTAACACGCTATCACAGAGCCACCTCCCTCGGTTTGTTTTGTTTTCCTTTACTACCTTTAGGAAAGTATAGCTAACATGGAGTACCGCAAGCGCTTTATTCTAGGCACATGTAATCCACTTCACAATGATTCAGGCTCGAAGTTTCTGAAATTTGAAAAAGAATGATACAGATGTAGAATGTTTTAAACACAAGGTAACCTCATGAAGCAATAATTATTATCGACGGATTCACTAGACTCAAAATTCCGAGTTATTTTTATCTATAGAACATCACAACTTCAATGAGATGTTAATAAATAAGTTTAATGTTAAAGCAAAATATTAAAGTTTAGAGGAAATAAATCATTTTTCAATATTAAAAAAAAAAGGAGAACTGAAATGTAATCTCTAAGCAGATTTAGCACCCAATCATTTTCACCGTCTTTTACAACTCTATGAACAAGCCAAACATTTGGAAAATGCTTTAGTGATCTCTCCTTTCCTCTCTCCATATACGCCCCCCCCCCTCTCTCTCTCTCTCTCTCTCTCTCTCGTTTACATACTATGACGTCGGCGCCCTTTGTCAGGAATGCACAAGGTTATGCCGCTTCACACTACTGGGCGATCCTGCAACTCTAAAAGGAAACTTGGTGTTAACTACCTCACACCACTGCGTGGCGAGAAAACGCGTAACAATGGAACGGGCCGGAACAAAGATTATTCTAAAATTGTTCGAGAGAACTGTTCGCGAACCAGATTTGTCTTTGATACGGCGAATTTCGAGAAAAATCCTTGCTATGTCATTCTCTTCTATGTAATCGAATGTGGCGACGAGAGAGAGCAGTTCTTCAGAGTTGTTAAGTGTTGAACTTCACAGCTATTAGCAGTCGGTTAGTTTTAAGGGTCTGTGTCTATACATTCAACGTTGAGAGAGAGAGGGGGGGGGGGAGGGGGGGAGTTTGAGTATCGTCAGAGGCAGTGTTGGAACGGGTTTTAGTATCTCAATCTTGGGAGTTGTTTGTGTGAACAGTCAAGCAATATTTGCATTTTGTGTCAAGGTTACGAGAGGACAGAACAGCTGAGGTGCAAGGTCACAACGAGTAGTAGATTGTTCACGATAACACAGAACTGTGCTTTTTTGATTCAGTTTTGGAAGAGAAATATAGTGACAGAAAGAAAAAGTAACTGGATTTGTCATTTGTTACAATTCATACGCATGCAGTTTCTTTTATTAATGTGTTGTAAAGTCCTCTTATAATTAAATGGTTGAAAGCATGTATATTTGGGGACTTTGTAGCATTTCTTCCAAATTAATGGCTATCAGGGAAAGTACAAATTAGGTGCCTCAAGGTACATATTTTGTAAAATGACTTTAAACGCTACTACATGTGTTAGAAATCCTAGTTCCCTTGAGAATTTGAAGGACCTGCTAAAGCAATGTAACAATCTACAGAACCTGTAAGTAAGGGGGTTGTCTGGCAACTATGCGATGAGCTAGTTTTGATCCACTAATACGCCACTAGTTGTGAAGAATCAACAAGACATTCCTGAACACGGCATGGATTCAAATCAAACCTTCATACATCAATGAGTTTATGAGTTATCTCTAAACCATTACCATGTCACTAGAACCAACAAGACATTTTCTAGACACACCGTGACTGGAATTCATGGAATCAGGGCTCAAAACTGGTCATCTAGCAACAGGGTAGTGAATTAATTCTTGATTCAGAATCATTACTAACACGCCACTGGTTATGAAGAACCAACAACACATTCCTGAACACGCCATGGCTGGAACCATGGGGTCAGAAATCAAACCTGGGGTCCTGCGGGAAATTACTCGATAACAGCTTTCGGATCTGGTTCGCTGCAAATTATAATTTCATAAAGACTACACTTGCTGTCCACGAAATTTATTACACGCACACTTATCGTGCTGGAGAGTTATTTTTGACGAGCTTGCGTAGTCAGCCTCAATTACTGTTCATACAGTTGGGCGAGTCTCAGTGGCGGAGATTCATCGGCAAGCTTTCAGTCCCAAGAAGCTCATAGTGATGAGAAGAAATGCAGTCATTCGTTGTGCAAAAAGATTGGCATGCACAGGTCATCTTTTGTCTTTGTTAAATTAGATGGCAGTCACCTTTAGGCAGAATAGTTAGAATAGAATAGTGTCAAAATGTGCATATGGGGGTAACGGCATACTAAATCACAACCATCCGTCCATCCATCGATCTGTCCATCCGTCCATCCGTCCGTCCGTCCCTCCCTCCCTACCTCCATCCGTCCGTCCGCCTATCCGTCGATGTATCCGTCTATCTGTCTAGCTATCTCTATCCATTTATTTGTCTGTCTCGAACCTAAATGACCTCGTCGACTCTACTCACTCACTCAGTCAGTCAGTCACTCACTCACTCACTCACTCACTCACTCACTCACTCACTCACTCACTCACTCACTCACTCGCTCTATGTATTTATCTGTCCATCTTATGGTGGTGCAAACAGTGCAATACGAAGCGTGAGCAAAAATTAAAGATAGTATTTAAAAATCACAGTAAACGTGAACTAGCGTATTGCCCAAACCTTACTTCGCATGGAAACAAATGGCCTTCATCACAAAGTTTAGCGGGAAATTATTCCTGCTATTTTTAATGATAGGCAATCCTTCTTGAAATTGATATGTGCACAGAATTAGAGAATGACTATTCATGTTCAAATACCAATTTTAGTTGTGCAGCTCCGGTCCTCACAATATGTTCTTTTTAGCTGTGCCACTCCTATTGTGCACCTTCACCAACGACTAAGGATTGAACCTTTGGAAAATACGGCCATGTAGCACTTGACATTTCCACTACCACTACCACCAGTGCTCTCAAACTCGGAGGAAAAGGCTTTCTGATCTTACCTATCGTAACAAATTAGCTATTGAAATGTTTAAACAATTGAACCTATCGACGCACTGGGTTTATATTTCGTATATTTACAGTGTCATCAAAAGTATCTAGTTGTTAGAACTAGAGCATTGAAATTTAACATTAAAGTGCACAAAGACACATAGTAAATACATTTCAAAGCAAATTAAAATAATTTGAAATAAATAAAATGTTCCCAAAATCATGTGCATTTAAATCGAGATTCGAAATCACCACACACAAATAGCAATTTGTTACACAAATATCGTGTTATACCTACATTTTTGAATCAGTAAACACAGTTAGTGCTGCGTATTATCATGAAAAGTTTCAATTTTTTCCCCCTTGTATGGAAGATGTAACGTACATACCATATATATATAAGCTCTTTAGCGAGATAGGGCGTTTGTTTCAGTTCTTATTTACTATTAACGTGCAGCGTCATTAATTCCAACTATAAAAAACAGAAGTGATTCTTATCAATCGAATTAAAAACTGTGTCGAACCAAGAGTATTTAGTTCCGAAGCTTCGAGTTTAATTCATAAATTCTATTGTCAGATGCAACTTAGTAGCTTCACTGTGGGTGTCCACTCTGAGAAATTAGTAGCTCATGTGGGAAGATGTCAAGAAGCCTTAAATAGTAGTAGAAAATAGTAATTTTTATTAATAACGATAATAACTCAATGATTACAGTGTGCGCCTTTTGCAAATAAGAACTCTTGGATAATTTCCTAGTTGTTTACCACGTTCAAGAGTTTTTGCTTAGAAATGGCCGCGGGCAGGAAAAGGGACTAGTTGTACCGTCCCCGCAAAATGTAATCAACTCCACTGCAAACCTTGTTCTAGTTCACACTACTGAGAATTACACCTTCAGACAGCCCGTGCTAATATGTAGTAACTTTTATCTGAAAAATACAATAAGAATTCTAAATACGGACATATAATTAACTCATTATTACACTCTAGAAGTTTAATTTGTCAGGTTCATGCTAATAACTACGTACGAGGTTTTGATAACCCTAAGAATACGAAAAAATGACTTTAAATGATGACTTTATGACTTTGGAATGTACTAAAATGACCCAAAAGAACAAAAATGACTTAAAATTATCTTCGTTTGTTGATCTCCTTGCATGTTCTACTTATACTTTATCACTTATAACTATGCGTTACAAATACGTTTTGTAAGTTTTCAAATTTGAAGCTCTGTCTATTGTTAACTATGACTTATACATTGAGAAGGTTCTTCCAGCTTCAACGGAAGATACTGGGGCATGCATAAAGCAACAAATATTGCTGGTTTCCAGCTGTTCTTCTTATCTGACAGTACATCAGTAATCTTGCAATATGAGATCCACTGCTCTTGTTCAACAAATTGTGACATTGACACGTTGAGCTTCCGTGGAAAGCACCACGTAAATTTGGGGCTCTTTGGCTGATGTCATGCTGTCAAGTAGGCAGAGAGTAACTTTGTAGAGTTTAAAAACCTGATTGAGTTTTTGAGTATGAATTTGTAGAACCTGTGTTGAATGAGGCCATAGTTGAATGTAAAATTAAACGAAATAAAATTGAAAGCTGATATAATTGCAATGTTTTCCATTTTAGCAAAGACTAGTTTCCCCGTTCACCTTACACACGACTTAGAGTATGTACTTGTAACTGATTTCACCAATTATATTTGATTTTAAATTACATAATACAAATATTACCTCAACCACTAGCTCTACTGTAAAGTAGGCGTGATGCTACCCTCAACATTCCTTTACCGGAGCAGTCTATCTCACAATAGACGTTATTCGATTGGTTGGACGTAATAATCTGTTATGGAGGAGTCCAAATGTTTAACAAAGTAGGAATAGGGAAGTCACATTCTAATAGATTTCTAAGAGTTTAGATTTTGAGGTTGCGATATAAGAATAACGGAACCGATCTCACCAAAAATGGCAAAAAATGTAGATTTATTCTTAAAAATGACTTAAAATGATGTATAGCCTACAAAAGTTCACCATCAGATAAAAGTATCTAAAATGCAGAAAAATGACCCTTAAAAGTGATTTAAATTCACTCAAAATTTTATGAGTCACCTATATGTTCCACTTAGCATCGCCCTAGCATTATTTATTGTAATATCCATAAAAATGCTTCTGCTACATAGTTACATTATTTATAAATACTTTTATTAAAGTTTGCTCTTCGGCTGAGTTCTCAGATGATTCTGGTTTGATTCCCTCTAGAGCGGGGAACTTTCCTTTAGTTAGAGGAAACTCTTACTCTGCAGAGTCAGAAAATATGAATATAGAAATGAGTGTTTCGTGCTAAAAATGAATAACCGTCAAAACGTAATATAATACAAGAATATTAATATTTCCAGCAGTTTCTAGCTAAAACCTCAACTATAACCTTAGAACTAATGCAATTGAATAGAAAAAGGTAAGCAATATGCACTTGGTTACAAGCAATGGAAAACAAGACACAAGTGTTTATATATCCTAGGCCAGCTTTATTCCTAGTGAACCATGCGTGATAATTGAAGGAGTACTATAATTTTGTATTGGTTTTATTAGTTTCATAACCAGATCTTAACCTTGCAGAACATATTTGGCGTCATATCTCTGTGCGGATTTTAGATTATGCTTGTGATTCGGCATGTGCAGTTGTTATCACAACGAAATCCTGAAATACGAAACATAAGTAACTATCACATATTAAAACTTGAACATGTGAATCTTAGTACTACTTGGCAAAGTGACAAGGCGTTTTGACCTTGGTGGTGGAGCACTGCGATCGCCTCTTGTCTTGTTTATTAGAACAGCGAAATAATAGTAACTTGGCATATAGTCAGTGATAAAACACAAATAAATGATCTCTCGCGCTTGCCAATATATCAGACCTTGCTGTCCTGAAGACGCGATTGCATCCGAAGAGAGTGTACATATACTGTCGCCTTGTTTGTGCGATAAGCTCGCGTAAATAGCTGGACAGTTTCACATTATTTCCGATACGCTTCATGGCTTTGCCAAATAGTATGTAACATACTGTAAGTCCCAATTAGAGGGTATGTGATAAATTAATTATTCTCCCTAAAAGGGCTGAAAGCTCCGGTGAAGTCTGGAATAAAACATTCGAAATATCTAATTTATTGTAAGCGTTTTTTAAATGCTGCACAATACAACTTTATAAGCAAAAAGCTACTGACAAATTATGTCGTTTAGATAAAATATGAAAACATCCATGAATAATTTATTGGAATCTATTACTGCTTTATGTAAACTAGATGTAACATGAATCGATATATCGTATTACTTGTAGAAGAATAAGCAGCAGGCACAAGTTACATATTTTTACTTAGGTTTAATTCGTACTAACACACTGGAAAAAGCAGATGATTTTGAAAACATTGCATGCAGTGAACGACGCGCAGAGAGAGAGACGGAAAGAAAATGGTACAGAGCGGCGGAGGAGGAAAGAGTGAGAGAGATAGCAGAGGGAGACAGATTGAGAGAAAGGGAGAGGGAGAGAACGAGAGGGAAACGGAGGGAGGGATAATGAGAAATTGCGAGCAAAGAGACAAAAAGAATCCACATTTAAAGTAATAACCGAAGCATAGTTGCGGGTTTACTTAGTCTAAAAAGTGAAGGCCAACGTTTGCAAAAGAGGGGAAATTTACCTCCTTCCACTATAAGTGGATTTTGCCATTCTTTGACATTGGGACATGCACTGTGTTGCAATGGTGGGTTGATTACATGTACGTTGCGTTTGATTTACGAAAGCACTTTCAAATCCTAAGCGATAGACATATGTTCATTAGTGACTTATGTTTAAGAAGTTATCAATATTTGGCAACAAAGTCGAAATGCATAGCCCTACAAGATACACCAAGTAATTGTCGCGTAACATATTGCGATGCACACTTTTAGTATAGTTCAATTTGGAGAAACTCTGCTTACAAATATATGTAGAAATATAGTCACTCTTACACAAACTATTTTTGCAAATGCTTATTTCTGTATCTACTACATTTTAATTGACATAAGCATTTTCAAAAGCATCTTATTGCTAATTTTCTGCAAGGGAAATATGGGAATACAGTAAGCTTTTAGCGATAGTCAAATGTTTTAAAGAGTTGGTTGCTAAGCGATGCTTTTGAAACCCCGTTCTCTTTGCAAGGCCAAGAGATAAAAAACGAGTAACATTACTTTTTGAGAAAATTATACGCATTGGCAAATCAAACAAATAATGAGTATTTTGAAAATGGTTCAGTCAAAAATAAAGCGAAGTATTTTAATGGTGTCTTAACGAGATCCACATTTTTTATTTAGTAAGCGTTTGTCTGTCTCTTAGTGTTTACCATTTATGCAAAAATCATCCAGAATGAAGAGGTCTTCTGAGGACGTTTACAGAAAATACAAGGTGTGATAGAAAGTGCCATGGAGTCGCCTTCTTTGTGTCCGTCATTGGATACTGACTGACTGTGAGTCTAAAAGTCAAAGGTATGATTCACCCTTCAGTAGAAAGAGGGACATTACGAGCTAATTACGTAAGCGTCTCCAAAGTGTCAAGGTTGGACATCACCGGTATAAAATAAGGTGTACAGTTCTCTCACGAGGCATGCATTTTAAACTCTACTCTTCTGTAATCCTGGATCCGTTGGTATGATAGTAGAGATTCTTGTAAAAGCCTTTCACCTATGGGGGATAAAATTCCCTTAAACGCTCCTCCATGATGGTGGTTGTGCGAGATATCGGATAGTCTCTGCGCATGTGGCAAGTATTGTCCCGCAAACCTTAAGGGTTAGATCGGGTAAAGACATTAAAGAATCTGTAATCTAGCCACAAAGTTGCTAAGTTGGCAACACTGTTCTGTGTGGGTGCTGCAGCATCAACTCATGTACCGGAATGCCCCGCCACTGTGGACATCCTCACGTATATCGAGTTATAAGGGAACATTTCGTGGAATTCTATTCTTGTGATGCTAATGGCTATGTATAATTCAGAGGGGGCCGTGCCCTCCCTCGTTTCGGGGAAAAGCACGTTGCTCTAACGGAGTAGCGCTGCATTCCACAGGCCCTAGGATCGAGATAAAATACCCGACGGAAATACTTCTGCCCTAATGAAATGAGAATCGCCGCTCATAACACGCTATTTAAGGAAATAATATATAAAATTACGCGATTTGGCTGTAGTTACTCGTATTGTTTTCAAGTTAGTAAGGCTCATTTAAAATAACTTCTCCAAGAGGTATAACCAAGTAACTTGGGGATTGGAGGTTTGCAAATAAGAAAATATGGAATAAAGGAAACGAATATTATGCCCACTGTTCAATGTTATCATTACAGTGACAATGCTGCCATCTCACTCATTCCGTTCGTCCTGCTCAATTGCGATCCTGCATAAAGCCACATACAAATACAGAAGACCAAAGGAATTACTGGACAAGAAACCTATACGTTGTTATTGTAGCAGTTCATCACTGCTCTATACCTTTGCAAAAATGTGCATATTCCCGTGGAGTAAATAAAAATCCAAGGCGACATAGACTTCTATCAACAAACCGAGTGAGATACCTCCGCGATAACTTGTGAGACTTCCAAACGAAAGGTGGTGGGTACAATTCCCGCGTACGACCTTTCTGACCAATGGGTATTTTTCAGGGGTTTTCTCGCCTCACCTGGCGAATTCTGGGAATATTTACCGAATTTTCCGTCACTCCATTTCATATCACTTCCTTTCAATCCAGACTTTCAGCGTCGGAAACGTTGGTGATGGACGAGTTAGGGCTGCCGTGTGGGGGATTTGTGCACTGTAACTGCTGTTCTGAAAGGATGGGTGGCCTTATAGTTGCCAGGCCTGCGGGGGAGATCGCTATCGAAACCCATGCAGCTGGTGGCTGCTTGGTGAATCTTGGTGTCGGGATCTCCAATTTACAGTAGGTACTCTCACGTCGGCTCGCTGCTCGCCCTGGTTTCCTCACGCCCTACAACACTCCCACTCTATCTCTTCCTCCCAGAGCCTTGACATTCAATACCTGCAAAGGCTCAGTGTGCAATCCCCTCCGTAGATACTTTACCTTTCTATATATCCACCATGAATAGGATCGTACACTGTAACGTGAGAAAATAAGTCGTTGCATTTTATATGCAACATCATAGCTAAAATTGCTAATAATAGCATCGTCTTGGCTTTCTGCTGTATAAGACATACCGAGCGATATTTTCTCTCCCGAAATACAAATTATCCTGTATACACTTTTACTAGGTTATAATGCTTATTCCACAACAGTCTAGAGTTAGACTGTACCGAATGCTCAGAGATTTTATACTGCGAACTATGGCCCAGATACCGTCGATATTACATGTAAACAGGCGGAAAGTGACCAAGAAATGTAGCTGAAAATGACAAACTACCAGTATATAAACGTGTATAGCTTGACTTGTTTGGTTTTGCGCTCTATAATATTTGTTGGAAATTATGACCTAATTGTAAACATCGGTTACATTCCCGAAAAGAGAATTGGTTCTTCGACCAACACACAACATTGCATATTTGTTAAAAACAAATGCCCTCAATCTTCAGTTAATTAGCTAGATTATTTGCGTTTATCCTAGGAATCGTAACTTCTGGAAACTTAGGATGGAACTTCGTCCGAAATTTTCTTTCAGAAAGGCATTCGCATACTCATGATAAAGATAAATACTCGGTTGTATGTTGTACTATATTATAATTAATATTTTATCGTCGACACTTAATATACTTTTACGCTTAAGGGGCGGTAAACTTCCACCCTATTCACCAGCTAAAACATTATTTGCAATAAACCAAAAATAGGGTGTTCAGTTATAAAGTCTGTTTCAAACTATGTCAGATTTGAGTTAGAAAAGAAAAGATAAGAAAAGAAACATACAGAAAACAAACCTTAAGTTTGAAGAAGTAAATTCCAAGTTGCATGTTTATCAGCACATCAGAAGCATCTACCGTCGAAATATTTCGTTCTAGAACGAGATCATTCTTGATCCAACTGTAAGAATGGAGCAACATTTACAGCAGGCGACACAGGTGAACGAGGAAAAGGAAGCCATCTACCAACCATGCATTCCTCACCTTAGTGAGAGATATAACGTACCTGAAAATGCATGGGAGGTAAAAGGACTACTCTGGTGCCCGCGGAACATGTTTTAAATTCACAAGTACCTGCCTCAAAGCACTGGGTGTGCAATGCTCCGAAATTGTAAATATATGTTTACATGTCCTAAAAGACTCTTTATATATTTTAAATAATCACTTGTATTCAATGTGTTAACTGTTATCTTCTTGTTATAATCTTTTAATGTTTTAGATATTTTGAATATTAATTTTGATCATTTTTTTTCTTCTTCTTCTTAAAATTGACTTTGTCATATATCTCTGTATTCTGGATCTTTATGGTCACCTGCAATGTCAGGCAGATGTCACAATTTTTGTTTGTGAAATATATATATATATAGAAGAGAAGAGGAGAGGAGAGAAGAGCGGAGAGAAGTTGGGAGAGGAAGGAGGGAAGGAAAGAAGGGAGAATAGATTAGAATAGAATACAGTACAATACAACAGATTAGAATAGAATGTTTATTTAAACGAACATCTACAAAAATACGATTTTTATACATTTATACCAAGTCCTAAAAGTTACATACATTCTAGTACAAATTGAGTCTGATGTCCTTTTTATTAAGGACTAATTTTGCGTCTGGAAACCTGGCACTTTGGCTTTCAGTTAGCTCTTTTTCTTTTCATTTCTTTTCTTCTTTTTCCGTAATACATAGCTGGTTTCTCATTACTCATTTTTTATATTCCTTAGCCATTTTCCTTAAGTTTTCTTTTAAACTCCCACATAGCTTTAATTTTGTTTTCTAAACTATTAATATTCTTTTAGCAGTCATTTCCTTGCATATTTTGTCCCACTTTGTATCCCAAAGTCCAGTCTCCACTTCTCTAACTCTCTCCATTTTATCTTATTCTGCTCTTCGTCTATGACACATGTTCCGATTAAACCCTCCAAAGAACATTGCCCCTGTTCTCTCTCATGCTAGACCTTCCCTTTAACCCTTTTCTCCCCCAATATTTCTTAATCGTTCAATATAAACTTAGATATTTTTTATTTTCCAGGCTACCCCAAGTTTCTTGTTTTTCGATATCTTCTGTTCTATTTCTCACTAATTTGCAAAACCTATATCATTATTTCTCTCCAATTGCCAAATATCCCTCGTTCCTATCTTCTCCAACCCCTTTCAAGAATTACTTATTAATTTAAAAATACACATTACAGAATGTCATACCATGCCCACCTGAATAAGTGCCTTAGTTATTTTGTTAATATTTGCACAAACAAGAAATTCGCGACTGATCTAATCCAGAGTTACCACTAAAGAAGAGACGAGGTTTAACCATCCCGTGTTTGGTTCTTCGGTTTGCCTAGCTCCAAGGAGCTTCTGTTCTAATCGGGTAACGCCGTAAAGATTTCCACCTCAATATACGAAGTTGGAGAGAGACAAAGGAGGAAGATGACATCGAGTGTCGTCAAATACATTTATGGTCTAATGTATTCCTCAAATTCTTCTCACTAAACGAAATACCATAATATTCAGTTGTTTTCAGTAACCTTTAACACTCAAGGTAATCACAGTCGTCAACATAAGTTCCCAATATTTAATTATAGTCATATAACTTACTAAATAGTACTAATAATGATAATAATGATAATGATGATGATGATGATAATAATAATAATAATAATAATAATACTAATAATAATAATAATAATAATAATAATAATAATAATAATAATAATAATAATAATAATAATAATAATAATAATAATAATAATAATAATAATAATAATAATAATAATAATAATAATAATAATAATAATAATAATAATAATAATAATAATAATAATAATAATAATAATAATAATAATAATAATAATAATAATAATAATAATAATAATAATAATAATAATAATAATAATAATAATAATAATAATAATAATAATAATAATAATAATAATAATAATAATAATAATAATAATAAGGTAAATGCCGGTCTTACATCCACACGCAGATAGAGGCAGGAGATCATCGAAGTCTACGGAGAAGTGTCCTGTCCTGCTCTGTCTTGGCAGGAATTCTTGAAATCTAATACAACTTTCCAACTTACTGTCTACACATGACCAGTGTGAAAGAAAAATGGTATCAAAACATGAAAGAACAACTTCTGTTTATACGAGATTAGTATAACACATAATTGGTAATGTGTAGAGATAAATTGTGCTATATCTGTATCAAATTGTTCACGTTGGTTTATTCTCTCTCTCTCTCTGTCTCTCTCTGTCTCTCTCTGTCTCTCTCTCTGTGTCATACAGTTAGCATGACTCAATGACAACTTGCGGAGGGGGACTTACACCTCGACCGAAAGGCGATCTTTTGTGCCTATGCCCCGAGAGGATGGATGAGGCGAATAGATCCGAACGGCGGCTGGAACGTTGCCACTACAGAGCAGGTGGCAGGGTTCCTACATTTTCCCAGTTAGCAGCACTCCGGCGCAGGCTGACTCAGGCCAGTTCCTCTCACAACCCTTCGGGACCGTACTCCCAAGTGGAGCGCGAGACTCGGAAACCGGCTCCCTTCCTCCCTCGGGCTTGAATCATCCTATGTTCGCCTACCAATCTGGGGAACGAAATTTTCAGAGCGCAATTATTCCCACTATCGTCCTGCTGCTGCGAGCTCGCCGATGCTTTCAACTCTGGAAGAAATATAATAGGATGAAGGGTGAAATGAAATGATTAATGTAATTCGGAGGATATGGAAATCCTTTCCAATATTCGCCTGGCGACCTAGGGAAACCTCCGAAAGAACTTACGGGTCAGGAAGGTCGGTCACGGGGATCGAACCAGCGACCTCTCAAATGTGGACCACAGACGTTACCGCCTGAGTAATCCCTCTCGTTCACAGTTAACATACAGTTGCTTTGTTAAATTCTAAAATAATATTTCTGTGTTGTTTTGAAATATACGGAAATGGAAATATTTCCACGAGGGAATATGATGGTGCCAGTTCCTTACATCGAGAACTAGGACTCTAGGGCTGGGGTGTGTAATTTGCGATAGTTGGCAGTACGTGAGTGCACGTGCTCGTACATAACTGTTCTCGTAACTTCCGTCCCGCCCTTCATAACGAGCTGTAACAATAGAGAACTTTGTCGCATTGTTTCACGTGCCGTCAGTGACTGGAAAAAAACTACGCTCGCTCCTGGTCCACTATTTTGTACACCATATCCCGACTTAATCATCATGTAGGGTGGCCTGTATTTTAGTATTTGGCACATGTAAAGTTCAATTTAATGAGGCATTGTCTTCAGTTGTGAAGATGTTTGGGTCTCACACCTACCCACCGTTCCATGTCTGACTGGTTCAGTAATGCACAACCTTAACTTCAAATTACCTCTCTCATTGGCCGCAGTTAAGGCTGGTTTACAATAACTAGGAATGGAAATCAGAACGACAACGTTAAAATACATGCAGGTACCTATTACTATGTCAGGGCTCACAATTAACCCTTTATTTGTGAGTGTCGTCTCCCATACCGATCGATATTTCTAAGCTTTTATTTTGGCACCTTATTTTGAGTTTGGCACCATCCACCTCTATCTACCATAGCACTAATATCCCTGAGCATTGTCGAGGTTTCAGTTTATCTCCAGTTATTTGTGAGCGAGAAGTATTGCATTAACATTAACGCTTGCGGTCTGTGTGATATACCTCACAAGTTACGTTAGTCGAGCGGAGTTAAACCCGTGATAGCAGTGTTCGTTACAAACGATTCAGACTTCGATTCTGTAATACTATCATGGCTAAATAACGAGTGATGTTGGCAAATGTGAGAAAGACTTTTGCGTGGACGTATGTGATGACAATTCAGATTCTGATTCAGATAATTGCGATTCTGAAACTTCGAGGATGATAGTGAAGATGTTGCAGCAAGCAATACTCATGGTTAAATTTATTACAGAAAATCGGTTCAAGTGGTGAACCTTTTATCATAAGAACTAGGATACAAAAACACGCATGATCACTGGAAATAACAGACACATGTTTGTTTTCTTTCCAAAGCATTGTATTTGAGGATGATAAGAACAATACACTTTTTGTGAAAATGTGAAAACCATGTATCGTGTTTTCCATTGTTCAATTGTACCCTTTCATTTATAAATATGAAATAAATAGTTTAATTTTGCTATTATCTAGTTAGTACAACAGTGGGAATCGGTGTCTGTAATTTTCTCTTAATGTTTTTAGTTGAAGTAACACTGATCAACACATACCATTTTACTAGTTCCTATTGATCAGCAAATATTATCATGTATAATCAGAACATTAGCTCTGAGATATTCGTCAATTTAAGAAAAAATAAAGTAAAGCAGCCTGATAGACTTTGCCTCACAAACAAAAGTACCTCACAAGTTAAGGGTTTACAGGATACATTCCCAGGTCTCAGCAGCAGTAAAGGAGATTTGGTCAGACTTTAGCATTTTCGTTTCCGGAATAGGAATTATTATCCGTGTGAAATCTCCTGCATATGGCAGAACCCAATAGGAGCGCGCTACAACGTAGCCATATCGTGTGCTTCCTACTGATGAACCTGTGTAGTGGGCGCTTAGCATATGAAGCATGATTGCAACATATTAGAAATATTTCCTACAGGAACCCTGGCTTTGTGGTTGGGCTTGAGTGGTGTTGGATGCCTTCGAACAAATCGTCAACCGAATTTCGTTGCCTTTCGGGTCCCTGTCCTCATCCCGCTCTCCCATGGCTCAAGTTAAAATCAAAGACCACGTGACAAGTCCTTTGCTACGTTCCAGTTGCGGGGGTCCCTCCGTTATAGCTATAGGTATACCTTTAACTTCACATTTTACAATCACTCAGTTACTAACCTATTTACTGCTAGTTGGCTTTCTCTAACTGACACAAAAGTAACTACGAAGCCTTTTGGAATAAAATGAGCAACTGGAGTGTGTTGGACTTCGCCGATTTTTATTTTGTCGTCAAACAGCTAAGGTAAGTTTTGTAATTGTATATGTTAAGCTACAGATCGTTTGCCTAAGTAGGTTAATGTGAATTTCTTCATGTAAGTAAAATGTGGAGTACTTGACGTGGCACTGCACGTTTTCAAGAAAGGAAAAAAAAAAATACTTGGGAAGTTCTGCAGCCGGTTTACATTCAGATATATAAATGGAAACTTGTTCCAAATATTGCGCTTGTAAAAAGTTTCGCCTTGATCCCTATGACAGTCTAAGGAGAAATGTAGGATTTCCAAAAGTTACGGAAACTTTGAAATAAGTTCTAATTTATAAAGTAAGCTACTGTTGCGTTCCATTTTTTAACCAACAGGAGTAGTAATCTCAAAATATTTGTGAACAAGGCTCGTATAATGTTTTTATGTAACTTAATATTAAAAAATGAATACGATCTTCCATTTGTGGAAAGTATTATTGTAAAACTAACACAAATAACAATAACTATTTCCGAAATGGTTCACTCTACAAAAAAAAATTATTTGGGCATAAATTGTGTTTTAGCAAGATCTACATTTTTGTATAGTAATATTTTGTCTATCTCTTACGATTTATCAGTTATCCAACAGTCATCCAGAATAAACAGGACTACATAGACTATAGCCAGAAAATTCAAAGTATGCATTTAATTTACCATAAAATAGCTCAAACATGTGGCATTTTAATAAAAATTGTTAGAGCCATTTTCAAGAAAATCAAAATTTTCGAAAAGCTTTCCATGTAAAGGGTAGTTTAGGGCAGAGAAATTTTCTTCAAAATCTTCGTGTCGCATCCTTGAAGCATATTAAATTTAAATACCAACTGTGGTTTTTAACCGACCTTTCGCTTTTTAATTATGTTGTTCACACAGACACCTACACACACACACACACACACACACACACACACACACACACACACACACACACACACACACACACACACACACACACAATCACACACACATGGATCGTTTTCTAAAAATGCTTGGCCTCAAAACATACATTTCTGGTGAAATCTGAACATCGAATTTTTGGGTGGAATACAATACTTCCTCTACTTACTATATGTAGTAGAGAAAGTAAAAATGATAAATGATAGGACTCTTAAAGCTTTACCTTTTCACCAAATATACCCTCTTTCGTGGCCTATTTCTGCACTTCTTTCCTCATATCATATCATATTATATCATTGTATTATATTATATTATATTATATTATATTATATTATATTATATTATATTATATTATATTATATTATATTATATTATACTATACTATACTATATTATATTATACTATACTATACTATACTATACTATACTATACTATACTATACTATACTATACTATACTATACTATACTATACTATACTATACTATACTATACTATACTATACTATACTATACTATACTATACTATACTATACTATACTATACTATACTATACTATACTATACTATACTATACTATACTATACTATACTATACTATACTATACTATACTATACTATACTATACTATACTATACTATACTATACTATACTATACTATACTATACTATACTATACTACTATACTATACTATACTATACTATACTATACTATACTATACTATACTATACTATACTATACTATACTATACTATACTATACTATACTATACTATACTATACTATACTATACTATACTATACTATACTATACTATACTATACTATACTATACTATACTATACTATACTATACTATACTATACTATACTATACTATACTATACTATACTATACTATACTATACTATACTATACTATACTATACTATACTATACTATACTATACTATACTATACTATACTATACTATACTATACTATACTATACTATACTATACTATACTATACTATACTATACTATACTATACTATACTATACTATACTATACTATACTATACTATACTATACTATACTATACTATACTATACTATACTATACTATACTATACTATACTATACTATACTATACTATACTATACTATACTATACTATACTATACTATACTATACTATACTATACTATACTATACTATACTATACTATACTATACTATACTATACTATACTATACTATACTATACTATACTATACTATACTATACTATACTATACTATACTATACTATACTATACTATACTATACTATACTATACTATACTATACTATACTATACTATACTATACTATACTATACTATACTATACTATACTATACTATACTATACTATACTATACTATACTATACTATACTATACTATACTATACTATACTATACTATACTATACTATACTATACTATACTATACTATACTATACTATACTATACTATACTATACTATACTATACTATACTATACTATACTATACTATACTATACTATACTATACTATACTATACTATACTATACTATACTATACTATACTATACTATACTATACTATACTATACTATACTATACTATACTATACTATACTATACTATACTATACTATACTATACTATACTATACTATACTATACTATACTATACTATACTATACTATACTATACTATACTATACTATACTATACTATACTATACTATACTATACTATACTATACTATACTATACTATACTATACTATACTATACTATACTATACTATACTATACTATACTATACTATACTATACTATACTATACTATACTATACTATACTATACTATACTATACTATACTATACTATACTATACTATACTATACTATACTATACTATACTATACTATACTATACTATACTATACTATACTATACTATACTATACTATACTATACTATACTATACTATACTATACTATACTATACTATACTATACTATACTATACTATACTATACTATACTATACTATACTATACTATACTATACTATACTATACTATACTATACTATACTATACTATACTATACTATACTATACTATACTATACTATACTATACTATACTATACTATACTATACTATACTATACTATACTATACTATACTATACTATACTATACTATACTATACTATACTATACTATACTATACTATACTATACTATATACTATACTATACTATACTATACTATACTATACTATACTATACTATACTATACTATACTATACTATACTATACTATACTATACTATACTATACTATATACTATACTATACTATACTATACTATACTATACTATACTATACTATACTATACTATACTATACTATACTATACTATACTATACTACTATACTATACTATACTATACTATACTATACTATACTATACTATACTATACTATACTATACTATACTATACTATACTATACTATACTATACTATACTATACTATACTATACTATACTATATACTATACTATACTATACTATACTATACTATACTATACTATACTATACTATACTATACTATACTATACTATACTATACTATACTATACTATACTATACTATACTATATCTATACTATACTATACTATACTATATACTATACTATACTATACTATACTATACTATATACTATACTATACTATACTATACTATACTATATACTATACTATACTATACTATACTATACTATATACTATACTATACTATACTATACTATACTATATACTATACTATACTATACTATACTATACTATACTATACTATACTATACTATACTATACTATACTATACTATACTATACTATACTATACTATACTACTATACTATACTATACTATACTATACTATACTATACTATACTATACTATACTATACTATACTATACTATACTATACTATACTATACTATACTATACTATACTATACTATACTATACTATACTATACTATACTATACTATACTATACTATACTATACTATACTATACTATACTATACTATACTATACTATACTATACTATACTATACTATACTATACTATACTATACTATACTATACTATACTATACTATACTATACTATACTATACTATACTATACTATACTATACTATACTATACTATACTATACTATACTATACTATACTATACTATACTATACTATACTATACTATACTATACTATACTATACTATACTATACTATACTATACTATACTATACTATACTATACTATACTATACTATACTATACTATACTATACTATACTATACTATACTATACTATACTATACTATACTATACTATACTATACTATACTATACTATACTATACTATACTATACTATACTATACTATACTATACTATACTATACTATACTATACTATACTATACTATACTATACTATACTATACTATACTATACTATACTATACTATACTATACTATACTATACTATACTATACTATACTATACTATACTATACTATACTATACTATACTATACTATACTATACTATACTATACTATACTATACTATACTATACTATACTATACTATACTATACTATACTATACTATACTATACTATACTATACTATACTATACTATACTATACTATACTATACTATACTATACTATACTATACTATACTATACTATACTATACTATACTATACTATACTATACTATACTATACTATACTATACTATACTATACTATACTATACTATACTATACTATACTATACTATACTATACTATACTATACTATACTATACTATACTATACTATACTATACTATACTATACTATACTATACTATACTATACTATACTATACTATACTATACTATACTATACTATACTATACTATACTATACTATACTATACTATATACTTATACTATACTATACTATATACTATACTATACTATATACTATACTATACTATACTATACTATACTATACTATACTATACTTACTATACTATACTATACTATACTATACTATACTATACTATACTATACTATACTATACTATACTATACTATATACTATACTATACTATACTATACTATACTATATACTATACTATACTATACTATACTATACTATATACTATACTATACTATACTATACTATACTATACTATAGCTATATATACTATACTATATAACTATACTATACTATACTATACTATATACTATACTATACTATACTATACTATACTATATACTATACTATACTATACTATACTATACTATACTATACTATACTATACTATACTATACTATACTATACTATACTATACTATACTATATACTATACTATACTATACTATACTATACTATACTATATACTATACTATACTATACTATACTATACTATACTATACTATACTATACTATACTATACTATACTATACTATACTATACTATACTATACTATACTATACTATACTATACTATACTATACTATACTATACTATACTATACTATACTATACTATACTATACTATACTATACTATACTATACTATACTATACTATACTATACTATACTATACTATACTATACTATACTATACTATACTATACTACTATACTATACTATACTATTACTATACTATACTATACTATACTATACTATACTATACTATACTATACTATACTATACTATACTATACTATACTATACTATACTATACTATACTATACTATACTATACTATACTATACTATACTATATACTATACTATACTATACTATACTATACTATTACTATACTATACTATACTATACTATACTATAACTATATACTATACTATACTATACTATACTATACTATACTATACTATACTATACTATACTATATACTATACTATACTATACTATACTATACTATATACTATACTATACTATACTATACTATACTATACTATAACTATACTATACTATACTATACTATACTATACTATACTATACTATACTATACTATACTATACTATACTATACTATACTATACTATACTATACTATACTATACTATACTATACTATACTATACTATACTATACTATACTATACTATAACTATACTATACTATACTATACTATACTATACTATACTATACTATACTATACTATACTATACTATACTATACTATACTATACTATACTATACTATACTATACTACTATACTATACTATACTATACTATACTATACTATACTATACTATACTATACTATACTATACTATACTATACTATACTATACTATACTATACTATACTATACTATACTATACTATACTATACTATACTATACTATACTATACTATACTATACTATACTATACTATACTATATACTATACTATACTATACTATACTATACTATACTATACTATACTATACTATACTATACTATACTATATACTATACTATACTATACTATACTATACTATATACTATACTATACTATACTATACTATACTATACTATATACTATACTATACTATACTATACTATACTATATACTATACTATACTATACTATACTATACTATATACTATACTATACTATACTATACTATACTATATACTATACTATACTATACTATACTATACTATATACTATACTATACTATACTATACTATACTATATACTATACTATACTATACTATACTATACTATACTATATACTATACTATACTATACTATACTATACTATACTATACTATACTATACTATACTATACTATACTATACTATACTATACTATACTATACTATATACTATACTATACATACTATACTATACTATACTACTATACTATACTATACTATACTATACTATACTATACTATACTATACTATACTACTATACTATACTTATACTATACTATACTATACTATACTATACTATACTATACTATACTATACTATACTATACTATACTATACTATACTATACTATACTATACTATACTATACTATATACTATACTATACTATACTATACTATATACTATACTATACTATACTATACTATACTATACTATACTATACTATATACTATACTATACTATACTATACTATACTATACTATACTATACTATTACTATACTATACTATACTATACTATACTATACTATACTATACTATACTATACTATATACTATACTATACTATACTATTACTATACTATATACTATACTATACTATACTATACTATACTATATACTATACTATACTATACTATACTATACTATATACTATACTATACTATACTATACTATACTATATACTATACTATACTATACTATACTATACTATATACTATACTATACTATACTATACTATACTATATACTATACTATACTATACTATACTATACTATACTATACTATACTATATACTATACTATACTATACTATACTATACTATACTATACTATACTATACTATACTATACTATACTATACTATACTATACTATACTATACTATACTATACTATACTATACTATACTATACTATACATATTATATTATATTATATTATATTATATTATATTATATTATATTATATTATATTATATTATATTATATTATATTATATTATATTATATTATATTATATTATATTATATTATATTATATTATATTATATTATATTATATTATATTATATTATATTATATTATATTATATTATATTATATTATATTATATTATATTATATTATATTATATTATATTATATTATATTATATTATATTATATTATATTATATTATATTATATTATATTATATTATATTATATTATATTATATTATATTATATTATATTATATTATATTATATTATATTATATTATATTATATTATATTATATTATATTATATTATATTATATTATATTATATTATATTATATTATATTATATTATATTATATTATATTATATTATATTATATTATATTATATTATATTATATTATATTATATTATATTATATTATATTATATTATATTATATTATATTATATTATATTGTATTATATTATATTAGGAGAGGCTATATACGCGTTTATATGATCAATAGCGTTTAAGGAATCAATAAATATATTCTTGCAACCTATCTTTATGCTTCATACGGCTACAGCTTGCTCGAGAAATTCTCTAAAGCACGTGAGAGGAACAGAATGTTTCGTCCAGTGATTCTTGACATTAAGGAGTTCGCACACTTTGTTACACACGTGTAGTTAAAGGAAGGAACACGCTTCAAAGAAAAAAATACCGGGTATGTTGTTTTAAGACTGTCCTCCTTTAATTCAGAAACATAAAAACTAATGCAGACGCCCAAAGAAGCTGTCTTAATGGAATTTTTGCGCAAGTAGTTTCCCTTTTACGGACATGAAATGTTTTGATTGCAAAGCAGGGCATTACGCGATTTGTGTTGCTCGAGGAGCGATTCTTTCCGCTGAGACGTTACTCATACGTAATGGTTTGTAAACACCGCTAAGTGAAGTTCAAAGGTTGAACCGCAGGACCTCCTAGAGAGAGGACCACCTCCGACATGCATTCAACGCACTTGAAGTATACCCAAAAATGCTATTTAAATAGCCATAAATTCAGTCATGTCGCATTATTTATCGACCGGAGTTTCCTCTTTTACATTACTCGAAGATGTTTGGGGTTACGTTAGGTTAGTCAATGGAATTCCTACGCTTTCCTTTCTGACCCTGAAAATGTTCAGAAGAAATCCAATACCTTTCCATAAACGCTCTGGTCATATGACTTTCAGTTGGACCACACGTAAGGGTCTTTTGATGAACACACAAAGTTAAGCCTTTCAGACCCAATGATTCCATATGGGATCATTCATATGTCACGAAGTCTTCAGGGTGTTATAATTTTTTTTTCTGTTATATTCTTGTTATACTTACTTTAACCGTTAAAATGTAAACATCTAAGATGCCTCCAAATGTAAAATATTATAGTTTTACGATTTTCATTATCTTTCTTAACAGAAAGAGGCAAAATCCAAGCAAACGTAGTAAAATGATAACCTGTCATCGTTCACGCGTGGCATTACATCGGTTATTTTACGTGGGCTCTCCCACATCCTTTACCACAGACTACGGTTGCTGAGATTCGAGCCCGCGACCTGCAGTTTTCGTTAATTGCATGAGGCAATCCCTTATGCCCACATGAAAACCGGTTTAATGATTTAGAGGAAGACTGGCATAGTTAGCAAAACAATTTGGCCTGGAAAGTGTTAGATTCAAAAACAAAATTGAAAATGTAGAATTACTCCTATCCATTAAGTTATAGATATAGGTTATACAACTGAGTGGAATACATTGCCCGTTGGGGCCTACCTACATGTATTGTGGCTATCGCTCCTGAGGCGAAAAGGGATTAAGTTGCAGAACCACAGCAGGCTATAGGCCTCAAGCAAACAGGCCATACAGAGGCGCGGAAGACTAACAATTCCAGACTCCAAGACACATCCAAGTGCTGGAGTTGCCAAGAGAGGACGATGAGCCACCCGCCGACCAAGCAGCCCTCTACATACTCTCTGCGGAGAGTATGTACTCTTTCCTTTGAGCAAGCATCCACGCTATATCCGGCCAAACCGTACTCCTAAAGATAAGAAGGAAACAAAATGAAAGCAAAATATGGAACGGATATCGTGCTAAATGGTAAACCAATGTATCATTTGCCTATTGACCAAGTAAAACCATAAAAATTCCAAAGTACGAGTGGGTGATCCACAGGTACCAAACCCGAATGCGAGCTTCATAGGAGCTTCACGGAGCCGTCTCTCTCTCTCTCTCTCTCTCTCTCTCTCTCTCTCTCTCTCTCTCTCTGTACCTTTAACCAATACGCACAATTCTTTTTGTGATGCATACTATAACTTCTTGATATTTTTCCAAGTCCATTCTGTTAGAATGAAGGCTTATCCACAATAGTACTAAGGCTGACACAAAATTTAATGGCGGATGGCAGGAGCATCTGGTCAACACAGAATCCAATCACAGCCTTGCCACGCCTTGCTTGTCTGTATAAACACTATGAAAACACGCTGTAAAGCCGGCGATATAAATATCAATTGCGTCCACAAAATTTATTTGTACAACAGGAAAGAGAATAATAATGGTCAGGTGTCAGCCGTCATTAAATTATGTGTCTACCATAATTGCAAAACAGTGTTAGAATTAGCAGATTTGTATAGCTTCCTTTAACTTCATTGGACATAGTCGAGGCGCTGACTTCAAGTAGGTAATTACTAGTGGTGTTACAACTGTTGTATTTTTTTTTTTAACGTTAGTTTTATTCGTTTTACATTCAATCCCTCATGCGTACGTACTTCCAGATTCTACACAAAGTAAGAAACGATTTCAGTTAAGTAAAACACTATCCTTTTTCAAGGTTACTTGTAGTAACTAACCCCGCAGCACAAAAGCTCTTTTCGGGCCAAAGTCTACCGCTCGGCCACTGCGTCCCACACCTCCGGCCATCACAGACGTCATAATGCAGTACACGTGGTCAGCATCCTGGGTCCTCCCGGCCAGTTACGTTGTCTTCGCCACCAAGGGATACCACTTCTCAATCAAGTAGCCCTCAATTGAACCCTCAAGGACCTAAGGAGACTGAGTGTCCCCCAGACCAAATCCCCCAGAAGGAGAAAATCCCCACGCCGGTACCGGAATCAAACCCGGGTAAGCAGCACTATCACTCGCTAAAGAGATGACCATTGTAGTAATTATATATTTATTTATATTGCTATGTTCAAAGACGGATATTATCATTATTGTTGTTGTTACTGTTGTTATATTTTATTATTGTTGTTGCTGCTGCTGCTGTAAATTAATTGTTCTTTCCATGGAAGATCTGTGGTTCAAAACGCGGCTATGGCACTACATTTTTCAGTGAGTTTACCTTTCCCACCTTATCCTACCTCAGTTAGTGTGAAGAAAACAAGCAATTTTCATTGTTTACTTAATATCTCGTTAAAATACACATGTGGCCGGGAACTTAAGGTACTTACAGCATAGTAAGCCGGCATTGGGGTATGCTATCTCAAATAAACTTGAGGTCTTACTGGGAAACAAGAGAGTCAGCTGGAGAACTTAATGACGCGCCGGCATGAAGACATAAAGACTTCGAGCTGTCGTCAAACTTGGAAACCTTAAGAACCTCTGTCAATGTCTGTGCCGTTAATGCGGATCTGAACTCCCGGTGTCTCCTCTCACCTCTTCCTTCCTCCCGGGGGTGTCCCCTTGGAGACATAGGTGCAATAGGCCTGGCTTCAGTGCCGAAACCCCTCCGTATGTTTCCTATTCGTATTCGTCTTCTCAGCATAAGGGAAACTCTGGAAGAACCTGATCTAGATAATTCACCCTAACCTGGATCGAACTCGGGACCTCTTGATTACAAGGTAGACAAGCTACACCTACGCCACAGAGGCGGGCTCGTGTTATTGTTTTCTTATCCACATTACTTTCACGTACGCACTGAAGCCAGCAGTGTACGCAGCGCTGTCACCTAGGTAATTAGCTTTCAGGTCAAGTAGAGGTCACTACATTTTCGTGCACACTTTTTACGAATGCCTTTCTCCGCCATGTCAAATGTAGTAGCGTTCTCTTGCAGGTCACGGAAGGGACCAGTTTTATATCAACATGTCAGTCAGCGCGGACATTACTCTTTCACGAAACAAAAGCGTAAGCGTTTCCTAAGCCCGGTGTGATGAGTGAGTATGCTCATACTGTCATATATGATAAGTGAATTTTGATGTTCTATCATCTCCGGGCTTATTTGTTTTTTAGAAAGGGTGTTTGTTATAAAAAGATTGCGATAAACCATCGCCTTAACAGATCTTATTAATTTTCATAACTAAACATAGGACACTAAATGGTAGCATTTATTTTTTTATAGAGAAGTAAGTATAAAGAAACTCGTGACATAATTTCATATCGTGATTCCCAGCTTCAAGTGAAAGAAGAATTTTCTAATGTTTATCTGCCACTTCAAACCCTTTTGTCGTTCACTATTCTCTCCGTTGTCTTAGGAAGTCGTTTCTCTTCACTTAACGGTTACAATTTATATGGCTCTTCATAATCACTTTTATTGTTGTTCTTCCTTATTTCACAGCTTGTAATCCAATTTAATTATTTATTTTCTTCATCCCATCAGATACTCTCGATTTCCTACACACTAACACTTTAAAATGATTCAAGTTTTCCTCACTTCATCGTAACGCCAAGTTTCCACACTACGCAAATACGCATTTTATTAACCTAGCCTTTGATTCTTTCTTCAGAGGCATACAGAATTTTTATTGGCATTAATGAGGTTCCCTTTCCATACATATCGTCTGTTCGACTTCTAGGTATCCAGTCCGTAATAGGTTCCAAGTATCCAAACCTGTCCAGCTGTTCCACTATCTCATTTCTAATGCATTGTATTCTGTGCTTTTCTTCTATTAAGTAGTTCCCGCCCCCCCCCTCGTTCAGTCTGTTCTCTGCTTCTCATAGTTGCCAATCATTTTGATCGACATGTCCTTAGGAACTTAAAGTTCTTCCAAGACAATCTGTCAGATCCGCAAATGTCACAGTGTGCCGTTTCTCTCCTCGGGGCTCAATTGTTCTTCTCACTCAACATCCTTCTTACAACGCATGTTAGAATCAAATCATGATGATGCTTATTCTCATGAGGTTATAAATGGCGTTTGTGCCACTGAGTATGTTATAATTAGAAGCAGGCAAAATATGAAATTTCACATTCTAAATCATGTTATTATTAAGGAAACAATTTACAGAACCTTCTTGTTTAAGTTAGTGAATTTGAGTTAATATTTTATTTTTGTGTTGGTACACAAGTTTATTTAACTTCTATATGTACTTTTGTTACAGTAATAACTTTAAACAAGAAACAATTGACAGACAAGTATTAAAACACACGAAGAATTAAAATATTGCTTTAGAAATGTGAAGGTAGACACATGTACCCTCCCCAGTGACAACGATGAGCATTTGACGGAAAACGAACAGTTCGTTCTAAACGGGTCCAGAACTTCTTGGTTGAAGATGTGGTTGGGGTAGCTGTTTTGGTGAATCTGAGGATTGAGTTATTAGTTAGTGATACTAAGAGTGGAGTCGTTATTATCCATAATAAAGGCAGACTTGAGCATGCCGATTGAAACAGTTTATTCTCCATAATATGGGAACTGCATCATGCCGGATGAACACTATAGAAGAATGTAAGACATCGGGGTGAACAAACGGACGTCGAGATAAACGATGGTCTAAAGAGACTAGGCGCAAGACCTGGATACGTTGATTCAACTTGACGACAAACGAAGGTACGTCTGCTGTGCTGTACTCAAGGAAGTCTTCTAGTAGCCCTCTTTGTTCTCCGTAGACGAGTGTGGTTGGAGAAGTTTTAAATGAGAGATTATAAGTGATCTGAGACCTAGTATTACTGATGATACTTGGATACGTACCCAGCTCGTTGACTGTTGGCAACGAAGTGCACCTTTCAGTTGGCGGTGCCAGCGTTCAAGTTTGTCATTTGAAGCAGATAGTGTGCCGTTGTTTTGATGTGATTGATGCCAAGCAGTTTTGTTAGATTGGTGAGGAAAGAGAGATCACACTGTTTGACACCATCTGTCCTTATAACAGATGGTACGGCATATCGAGCTATGCAAGTATGTAGGTGAGCGTGAGCCATTTTCAGATGTTATACCTATCTGTTGATGGGATAGCTTCCAGTCAACTAGAGAAGTGATCGATAATGGTCAGCGGATACAGTTATTCTTCAGATGGAGGAATAGGCCCAACTGTATCCCCGTGAATGTGAGTTGGTTATGTACCTGGTAAACTTGGAAGGTTGATACAGAGTTTGACACCTCGTTTAAACAAAGGCAATACACAACCTAAATTGTATTACCAAAACATAAGTATGAGAGTTGCCCGAAACAAAAAGAATTGTGCCATAAAAGTGCATAGAAAATGCAATTTTAATATGGCATTTCAATGCTGCGCCCGACAACAAAGCGGATTTGTTTAGTAACGAACGCGATGGTTTCTGCCAGATGGTAGTATGAAGCTGTTAAATGAGAGGATCGGGCGATTCACTGTGAAAGGTTTTAGCATAACTTGTCCAAATAATGACATTTAATTTTCACATAACATTTGCAACATCCAAAATGACTTTTAACTAAGGTGCATCATTCATCATGCAATGGAATTTGTGCACAGGAATTTTCAGTCAAGATCTTAGAATTTCTCAACATTTAAAGTGGAGGAAATATTCGTTTGTTGTTAGATAAGTATTCAAAATGTGTTCTTTAAAATATGTATGTCTTGAAAACAAATAGACTGAGATCTATCAGCTTGTCAGCTGTTTGATCCACAGCTTTCGTCTTCCAGTTGCAATATAAACTAAATTATTTTAACTAAAATGTGATTAGAGTTAATATACTAACTTTATTTTAAAGTAAAAATAACTTATATTTTTATATTAATTATTTGCTTCAAATACCCTGAAAAGTAGCAAAAATGTATTCATAGTTTTCCTTATAATTACCCTCTTCTATCAGCTTTATTTATTACAGCGAATTTGTTTACATCCTAGGTACATGTTACTGTCACGGGGAGAACAATGCTGAACATTTCCTTCTAGTTGTTCATTTTGTGTGTCATGACACTATTTTTTTTAATATTGCTTGCGCAGAAAATGAAGAAATGGAAAAGAAAAACAGGGTTAGTAAGACATTGATAATATTTCGTATCGAATCGGGAAGGTTTTCTTGTGTGGGTCGCTCGCGTGGCGTTGCGTTGCTGTTTTGCAGATTAGTTCTGGTGCTGGCCGCAGAACTGTACGTGAGGCAATTAGACCAGCACTTGTGGTTTCTCAGTTTCATCGCTTTGATAGTGACCTTTCTTAACAACTCGGGCAAAGATTAAACGTGCGAAGAATTGTACACATTGATGAAAAGGGATTTTTACAACCATATTGTATATGATGAGAAAACAGTGAATACTAAAATTTATTTGTGGCCCAACCAACACTTTTACCTTTTGACAACATAGTTATTCATAACGCCGCTACAGCGATGCTGGTGTTAAGTATTATATTCTCCGTGCAGTACGGACGTTTTTATCACGTGACTTTCATCGCTTGGGGTCCCTTAGGAGCATTATCTTAATACAATAAATCACAGTTTGTGTGTTAATTATCTTCTTAAATCATACTTTTAGTTCATAAATCACTTTTCACTTCATAATTTCAAAAGAATATACACTCTTACTTTATACGACCTTATGCACTATCGCTTTCATTTCACAGCTGGTCACAAATGTTTATAATGTAATCTTGGCACTTTTCTTTCTTTCTTTCTTTCTTCTTCTTCTTTTCTTCTTCTTTTCTTCTTCTTCTTTTTGGTACCATTGTCTTTGTTGACTGATTTTAAGGACTTTCATCAACTTGATATTCTTTTTAATAATCAGCTTTGTCACCAAGAGGTGGTGAAATTAGGTATCGATTTTCTTGACTTTTGTTTTCCTCTCCAGCCAGCAGTGTAATAACTTGGGAACAGCGTCCCCGTATTTACGGTTATGGTGCAAATCGCCCCATGTATTTTAAAGGTAAATAAACGAGCGTTTTAATTGCACTTCTTTAACTAATTCTTTAACTCGTGACATTTATACGTACTCCACTGACTAGGTGGGGAAGCAATTATTAACACAAAAGGCGATGCTTCATTGGAAGCATCACATAATGCACAAATGCTCATTATTTTACGACCGAGAAAACAGAAAGCGAGCGAAACAAAAAACAATCGGATCTTGCTTACAACTGACGGTATGTTGCCGTACTTAAGGGTAAATCGTTTAATAAATCTTATGCAAAAAAAAAAAAAAAAAAAAGTTGCCTTTCCTCTGTATGTTGTAAGCAAGTTCATTATAGTGTATGATAAAAACAAGCATATAAAGAGAGAAAATTGTTACCAGTGTAGGTAACATTAGAAATTAGCCAGCCGATATTTATAAAACGGCTGAAATAGTATATTAAGACTCAAGTGCGAGATGTGCATGTTTACAGAGCGAGGAGCAACATTTCAAAATACAATGTTCTGCTTCAGAGTTTTTGTAAACATGCACTTAACGCACATGTATTGGAACCATGTGGTCGGCGATTATAAATAATAGTAATGTTACGAAAAATAAAATGATTTACTGCCAATTCTTCAAGTGAAGTATTAAGCTCGACCGTGCTAGTCTGTGGAAATGGGCATATTAATAATTATTACTCTTGGTAGTATTGAACGAGCCAGTGAACAACTGAAGCTGAATCTGAATCTGGTAACTAAATCTAAACAAATAATGGGAAGTAAAGACGATAAGACTATAACATGCAATGATTAAATATAGTTACATTACATGTCTGCAATAAATATACATGTGTGCATAAATAATTAAACCATTAAACATATTTTATTAGCGTCTGTGGTGAAAAGGCAAACGCACGGAGTGCAGGAATTTCAACCCATGCATGATAACAAACTGGAAGTTGATAAAAAAGACATAATTGTCCGAAAATAGTATTTTTCTCGATCGTTAGAGACTATGTACCATTTCCATAATGTCTTACCTGGTAGCCTGGTAGTGAGGAATCTTCATCATCGCTACAGTTTCGTTACAAACTTATATGGGAGTATGTATGTATGTAGGTATATTATGTGAAAGTAGTATAATCTTTATATTGTTAAATAACTGATGTACTAAAGAAAATGCAAAGATAAAATGCTGTGATTAACTAAACATAACTCGATCATTCCAGTATTTGTTTCACCGCTGAAAGATACTTAAGGTTGCATAATTTGTTTGAACTTGGAAGATTGTCAGAGGAAGGTTAAGGGAATCCAAAGTACAATATCCACTGATGCAGTTTATGAGAATGTTAGGGAGATTTATTATATGACATTAGAAATAGGGGTTAATGAAATTGCAATTCCAATGGCTGCCTAGATGGCATGTACCGGCCGGGAGCGACCGGCGCGCTGATTATGCCCCACCCTCCAGTACTGCACATCTTTCATGACGCCTATGGTGGGCAGAGGTGGAAGACGCAGTGGCCGGGCGGTAGACCTTGGCCCGGAAAAGTTACGCAGAGTATTTATTATTAAAAACTTATAATCACAGTAGGGTAATTTTGTAAGGAATACGGAATTAAATTAATGAAGTACCCAACCGACGTTTAAAAAGCCAGTCATGCAACGCTGGGTATATATTCTTATCCCTTATTACTTCAAAAATGAAACAGGTGAAACACAGCACCGTCCTCCGGTTAAAGTAATGAAAGGTAAGGCTAAGGTATCATGATGCTATGTTATACAGAACAGTAGTGTTGTCTCACGTGTTCGCAATGCTTTCAAAGTTTTTCGTTTGCATTAATTCTTAAAGAACACTGCTCCAGCTTGAGAATTTTTGAAGTTAGGTGCAGAGGTACAAATAGAGTTGGTACGGCGGGAGTCCACGCTGAACCCAAGCTGGCTCCGGGGAGGAAGAAATGGAATGAGAGTGCTCTACGGGCATGCGGAAACCCGGGTGAGCAGTGAACCAACCTGAGGGTCCCAAACGGGGCAGGAGATTCTTAATCTCGATACCAGGGTTCACCAAGTAGTCATCGACCGCATGAGTTTCGACAGTGATCTCCATCCCCCGGCATACCTGACAACTACAAGGATACCCATCCGTTGAAAACAACAGTTACAGTGCGCAAATCCCCCACACGTTAGCGCTTACTCGGCCATTGGCAATGCTTCCGACCCGAAAGACTGGATTGAAAGGAAGACGAAATGAAGTGGAGAGACAGTAAATTCGGGTGAATGTAATTATCCTTCCCAGTATGCGCCTGGTGACCCGGGAAAACCCCGAAAAGACTATGATTCAGGAAGATCGGCCGCGGGAATCGAACCTACGACCTCCCAAATGCGAGCCTCACACGTTACTGCGGAGCCATCTCGCTTGGTTGAAGTTAGGCCTAGTCTCTAGTTAATTAACCTAACTAACCCCACAATGCAACAGCCATATCCAGTTCAAGGTCCACCGCCCAGCCGCTGCGTCTCCCACCTCTGCCCTTCTAGTTACTTTACTAAAGTTGTGTTTTATAATTCAATATCCACTGTCGTGTAGTTTTGACTATTTTCCTACACTAAAACGCTATGATTTAGAAAATTAGAGTTCGTGTTTGCAAGTGCATAGCGCAAGTTATCTTCTATGTAGCAAAGTGTTGTTCCTGGTGAGCAAGACACTGCTTGTTTAACTGTGCGCATACAAGACATACAGGTGCAATAAAATAAAATAAAGGAAGCCGGCTGTTACTACAAAACCTACCCTGTCAGTTTGCACTGCTGATTCAGGAGCTGCATGTTGCAGTGTTTCAGGTCATTAAGTTTTAATTAACACTGCACATTCATTAATTGTCTGCAGGGGAATAAAAAGCAGCTCTTAAACAGGGTCGCCTATAACAAGCTTATGTACACTCGCGGAAATCAAACAACTTAAACCTCCACGTTACGCTGTCATTTCAGGATATTAAATACAAAAACTCCCTTAGCATGTTTAAATTCTCTATCTTTTATCTGAAGTAAGCGTCTAAAGGAAATATTGCATTCCACTAAAAAATTCGATACCGAGATTTCATGAAAAAAAAGTTTTAAAGCCTCCTGAATGCGAATAGGAAGAAAAAGGAACATTTCCAAGAAAAGGTCCGTGTGTGTGTATATGTGTGTGTGTGTGTGTGTGTGTGTGTGTGTGTGTGTGTGTGTGTGTGTGTGTGTGTGTGTGTGTGCGAGAGAGAGAGAGAGAGAGAGAACACCGCAACTAGAAAACATTAAGTTGGTTAACGAGCTTACAATGATGCGACACGAAGATGTTTAAGAAAATCCTCAAACCCAAACTGTGAAAAAAATTTATTTTTCATTTTCTCAAAAATGCCTTAAACGATTAAAATGCTATAAGTTTAAGATATTTTATGACAAATTGTATATTTTGAAGTTTGTGGCAACAACCTGTGAATCTTCTTTGTTCTGGATTACTTTTGTATAAATTACGATAAAGCATGAGAAATAAACAAAAGCATTCAACAAAATTATATTCCAAAGATCACTTATATGAGGTAACAGCATGTTTTTTTTTTTCTGTTTTTTTTTTTTTTTTTTTTTTTTTTTTCTTTTTTAAACCGTTTGGCGTTTGGTACCTAAGGCAGAGGAAATATATAATTTGACCAAAAATGTCCGATTTCTAGATTTCACTGGAAATAAGGGTTTCAAAACCCATGAGAACAGTTTAAAAAAGGATCTGCGTGTGGTGAGAGAAAGAGAGAGATAGAGAGAGTGAAGGAGAGCGGATGTATATCATAAACCCAAAGACTAAAAGAATAGAGAAATTGTGTTGTCTAGCATCTTGTCGAAATTAAGAAAATGCCCATCATTGTTTGCGGAAGAACAAGAGCAAGTGTTGCGGTGGGGAGCTGAGCCGCAAACGTGCGGTTTTCTCACAATCAAGGGAACAAAAAATTAATAACATTAATGGCAAAGTGTTGAAGAAGAAATGGAATTCTTCTTGTAGATTGCGGTTTTTCTACTTTCGATTCTCCCATCAGACAAACGGTTCGAGCAACTAAACCTTTGTAATGACTATAACATAATATCACGGCCGAGTCGAGCCCTCCCTTGTAAGAGTAGTACTATAATGTTTTCATTTACACCAGTCTACTCATGGCCATTTTCCCCACTCTGTCCATTCCACTCGGTTCCCTCTCGTTCAGTAACAGTAGTATTGTTGTAACTTGGTGTCATCCGCCAGTTCCTGCCTTTCTCATGGTTTGACACCAAAGTTAAGTGAGGGAACCAAGTGGAGTGGGAAAACGCCTGCAAAGTGGGGAAGTGGCCTTGAGTGGGCTGGTGAAAATGAAAATACTCAAAGAACATTCTACACCAGCTGTGTCCGAAAAATATACACAGCTCTAGTTTTACAGTCACTATATTCGTGATTAGCAATAAGGACCAGCCGTAAGGTTGCTTTCATGGCTTCCCCAGATTTTCATACGAGCATGTGGATACTCAGTGAAATATAATAGCGAAATTATTTGTTCAGAAAGTAGACAACATCTAAATGCAAATAGTGAAAAGAGCATTTGGAAATATTTATTAAAAGACGTGATGATCATAATTATTGTCATCTTTCTAAACATAACCCACGCATACCCAATGCCCTATCGGCAGCAAAGGACTAAACCAAAAGACCTTGAGGCGTGATTAGGCAGCGTGAGGTATTGTGGCTTCAAACTGTCTTATCAACGTGTGGCCTGAAAAACGCTAATTAGGCTTCAAAATTGTAGCATTGACGCATTGACGACTAACGAATTACTACTTCAAATGTGTGATTTGTTATCATCCAAACTATTTATATGATCACCATTAATGTAGGTAAACTTTCTGTTAATATGATCACACCAAATTCAATTTTTTTAACATTGGTGCTGAAATTAAATGTGCTTAACCTCTCAAAGAGACGCATTTTCGTGACACTTTAAAATGGTAAATATTTCGGATTTACTAACAAAAAAAAAAACAAAAAAAAAAAAAAAATAGCAGCAGATAATTAGGTTTGGTTTCCAAGGCACTAACCAGAAACTCAACTGTTCGTTTGTTTTTAAGCTTTTTGTATGGCACAATGCATAATAATTTATGAACAGGGATACTTCTAAAAGTAATTTGAGTTTTTAATAAAAGGCGCCAAAGTCCCGATAGAAGAACAAATGTATATACTGAGCTCGCAAGAAAAAAAAATTAAATTATTCAGGCCGATCCATTTGTGCATCCTCTATGCACATTATAACTATATATATTTGGAATAATAATTATGACACATGAATCGGCTTTTCTCTTGAGCACTGTGTCATAAGAAGATACAATCTCATTTCAAATCCTAGTGAAATAAATATATGTACACTTTCGGCACACGATCCTTTGACATTTCAGATAAATAATGTAAATAAACAGAAATAAGCAGGAAATAATTTTCAGAAGCACAGGTTGCCTTTTGTGCCATTTCAATGATACTACCTGTAAGTCTTCCGAAAACCCAAGCAAATTGGTGGGAAAATATTTCACTTGGAACAGTTTAAACGCTGAAGAATATTCGGAAAAGTATTTTATGAAAAATCTGATGCGTGACACTAATATGCCTTAAACATATTAACTTCACATTCTCTTGTATATCTTAGAGTATTCATATACATAATAAGTAATTCTTCTCTTACATTACTTTATTCAGTATAAATATTTGACTATAAATACCCTCAAATTAACGGACTTGGTTTCATGAATGATGCAAAAAACCAAAGTCAGCTGTTTTCATATTGTGAATTTGTTTTGACCTTCTCAACTGCTTATCTGTAGTAATTTCACCCATGTATTGGATAACTTAATTTCATCGTATACATTTTGAGAGTTCCTGGATAAAAAAAAGGATTTTTAGAAAATATTCCACACATGAGTCTGTGAACAGCATAGTTAAAATACGAACAGTTGCTTAAGCACCAAACTTGGTATTTGAGTTCAATATCTTCTTAAAATGCGACACAAAGATTTTCAAGGAAGTTCTCCAACCCCAAATATCCTTTACAGGGAAGGTTTTTCGAAATTTTCGATTTTTTCAAAAAGGCTCTATAACCTACGTTAATATTTCACAATTTCAAACATACGAAATTCTAATCGAATGCATAAACTTTCTGCACTGTAACGGATCGCCTAAAAATATACGTTTATGCTAGACCATGCGATAACGCTTATACGCCACTGTAGTTGATCTCATAATATCCACCTCTTCATAACAATACTGCTATCCAACAATCAAAAGATCCGCATGTAGTAATCAATACTTCGCCATCTGCGCACATTCCCGCGCAGCTGAAAGCGAAACTATCAATTCTCGTATGTTGAATCGAATAACAACTAGTTCGAGTTTAGAAAAACTAAAAAGTTGGACAAGAGTGAAAGTGATTAAATTCAGTTTGCCTTGTCGTTTTTAAAAGTCTACTTTTTTAAAAGCTATAGCACATATACTCTCTATATTATAGGACCACGCCAAATTACAATAAAATAAATAACTTCGCAGTTGTAGGCGCAACTATCGATTTCGTATGTACAATCAAATAGGGAATACAGGATTAAAATGTTCTACACTAGTTACAATATCATGCAGGTAAAATAATAAACATATTTTATAAATGTTTTAAATTTAGACACGTGTTCGAGCAGAAATAGTCGTATGAAACTTGAGTGTAATGGCAAATTAAGATGCTCGTATGTATATTATAAAACTCGCTACCTTTCGTATCAGAAAATATGTTCACATATTAATTTCCGCCATTATGCTCTCGTCGCATAATACATAATTGGAGACTCTTCATTTAAAATAGCCTAATTGTTTCCGATTCCGAACAAATTTATACTCATGGGCAAGTGGTTTCAAACTTACATATAATTAACCTAATACCTACTCGTACAGTTTAGGTATCTCTCTATACAAAGTACGCATAACTTTTTCTGAATTGATCTAAATTTGAAAAAGTTGACAAATTGACCGAAAGTCCTTAATTCCGGCTATACCTAATAAATGTGCAAGCAGTTTGTGAGGTTTCACGATTACGGATCGACAGGTAGAGAAGTGGAAACGGCGACATTAATGGATGCTGTGCAATAATGAACGCACATATAAGAATGCTAATTTTATTTATGAATTTTCACGTACCAACGATGCGTTACCTTAACATGGAGGATGCATTTTTTTCAGGTACATAGAATTACATCTGTTATGCTGCCACTGCACATATTTCTTCTTGAGTGTATCTAAAAGCTACCTTCTTGTACCTGACCTAGCTTGGAGGCCATCCGTTGTAGCACGTGTAAATGTCGCCGGTTCACAGGTGGAATTTTCGGAGCGGAATTTGGTTGCATGTCTCATTCCTTTGCAGCAGAGGTCAGAAGCTAATCTCAGGGCGAGAAAGTGCATTCCACACAACAGAATCTCTAGCAATAAAACATGCTGCTTCGTGAAAAGGGCAATATGCCAGATTCGTGAATATTCTACTGTTGAAAGTTCCGGCAAGTAGTTTTCTAGAAGAGTATTCGTACCGTCAGCTAAGAGCGGTTAAATTGTATGCTCTGACGGACAATTTTCATATTCTCAGTCGTGAATTAATTCGATCCATCTTAATCGAAATTGAAGTTCAAGGACTTGCAAGGGCAGAAAAAGTTACAAAGGAATTGTGCCCAATTTGTGAAAGCACAGTGAAAATTGGAATTCTTTTAGATTGCCCGGAACCAAAATATGGAATACAAACTGGAATAAGTCAAAGATAAAAACGTTGGTTTAAAACTGTTTGGAAATACAATAGATCCCCGATAACTCGACCTAATGTGAAATTAGGGGGTGTCGAGTTACCGAAATGTCTAGTTTTACGGAATAAGGAGTCTGTTATTTACAATTCATAATACTGCAAATTATATAAATGCGTAATATGGGAAACAGAAAAGTAAAATATATCGTAAAATTTATTACGTATTAATATGTTCCCTTTTGCAGATCCCTTTAACGCGCGCAATTAATTTCCACTGTCATTTTAACTGTCGTTTCTTTTCTTCTTGTTCAACATTTTTACTGGTATAAACACTACAACACTAACAGTAAGCCTGAAATCTGAGACAGTACTGTAACCAGAAGTACGTAACTAACAGTTTAACCTAACACGTATGTACTGGGTAAAGCAGTAAAAGTTTTAAAGTGTTTATGCTATGTGTCCACATTACAAACTTTTGATTTCGTAAGAATGGTCTGTTGTCTGCTTATGTTTTGACTAGATATCGAAGGTCAATACGTGGCGGACCCTTTTGTTACTGTAAGGCAATATGCGCTAGATTATACACGAGCACTAATTAAAATTTACCTATGTTGTTTGTACGGCATAGGGGATTATAGACATTATTACAGTCAAGTTTAACGACAAAACATACATATATTAAAATGGAAAAGTCGTCGAGCTATCGAGAGTCTAGTTATTGGAGTTGTTCTGAAATAGGGAGGCGTATTAGTGGCACAGAAGAATATAAGAGAAATAATGATTGAAATTACATGAAAAAAATAAGTAAAATAAAATATATGCAATTTAAATTTCTTGAAATTAGAAAGGGATAACATCCATTAAACTCAGCATCCAGGATCTTAAGTAAATAGGATCAATCATTATCAAACAACTTTATGTAAGGAGAATAAACTTACAAATTGTAATAACTGGAGAAAAACGTAAAGCAAACCAAACTAATGACTATTCGTGTATGAAAAATATAATTTTATCTATAATACCGCTCACGCACAGTGGCCTATGATTTTCTGTGAATAGTCACGCAATAGCTATTCGTTCGTTAGTTGGTAACACAATACTCTTTACTATACTGGTGTGTGACGTCATGATTACCTTCATACTACCTCAACATTAAATGAACGCAAAGCACAGAGAGATAGATTGATGTAATAGATACCTGTCAGGGCTAGCAGCATCGATTAATTCCTAAATTATTTTGACAAAGAGCCTCGACATTATTTCTATACAAAATGCTCAGGTTCTCAGCAAGAAAAAATGAACTGTCTTCGTACGAAATAATGGTGAGATTTGCTATATGTGATGAATTATAACATATTAAATGTAGACTCGTGATGTCAAATGATTTATTATACTAAATATTGGCCTCAAAACGGGTAAATGTTATAATTGCAAGAATTATGGATTAAATTATAAAAAATCAAGCGTGTTATGTATCTCATTAAAATTGCGAACCGTTATTTTAGTGTTGCACGAAAAGTGTTCATATGTTTCTCTATAGGTAATCAAAATTTGTATTTGTAAAGGAGGCATTTCGGTGCAAACATAAATGTAATGGGTCTCACACCCCTCTGCCCCTTAAACATCTGAATTTGCTTCTACTTCGCAGTTGTATGACCTGGCTTCCCCATTTTGGTAAAAACTAAAATTATCGGGATACAAAATCCCTAGAATTATTAGGGTCATATGTGTACATACATGACTTATCGCAATTCAACGTATCAAAGCATTGAATTAAGCTTCTAATGAAGACTTGAGCATATCACCAGAAATATCTGGAGCTACTTCAGCGACACAGTTCTTCACCTACTGTAGATCTCTTCCATGTATCTGTGACTATGTTAACTACCAAGCGAAAGGGCCTAAAGACGTGAAATCAGATGGACTTCTATCCACCTTGTAGGAAAACCTTATCTGAGATTTGTTTTCTCGTTTAATGCAAAATGAAGGACTGCTCCTGCTTTTACACTCTCTTTCATTGGAAGTACATGTTTTGAGGCCCTCTGAATAATAGAGGCATTTTTACAGAAAGATGTGTGTTTATGTCTGTGTGTGCGGGCGTGTGTGTGTGTGTGTGTGTGTGTGTGTGTGTGTGTGTGTGTGTGTGTGTGTGTGTGTGTGTGTGTGTGTGTGTGTGTGTGTGTGTGTGTGTGTGTGTGTGTGTGTGTGTGTGTGTGTGATGAACAACATAATTGAAAGACCAACGATTAGTATTTAAGTTCAGATTGTTTCAAGGATGCTACACTAAGATTTGTTTAAAAAAATCCCCACCCCTAACTACCCTTAAGTGGATAAGTTTTCGAAAATTTTTATTTTTTCTGAAATGGTTCTGGTTTTGATTAAAATACCGCAAGTTAAAGACATTTCCATCAACAACAAAATGTGCATTTTGAATTTTCTGGGTCTTTTGAAGTCGTATTTATGACTTTTGCAAACCGTGGGGAATGGACTTATTACACATAAAATATAAATATCGTTAAAGCGCATTATGTCAATTTTATGGGGGAGGAGTGGAGTTAAGATATTCCTTGTTATTGATTTGATATTTCCAATACATATACTTTACTCAAAGGGGATTCGTTATTCACTTTTTATTTATTTATATTTTTCCTCCAGTTTATTTACGGAAAACGGAATTTCAAACCCAGTACACAGCGACAAGCTCTTAAAAGATCTTAAACCTACAAGGAGATATTTAATAAATTAATTTCACAAATGTTTGTCTCTGTTAACTTTAAGCACACAGAAGATTAAGTTCTTGTAAGATTACTTTATTGAAGAATGGGTACCTAAAGTTATGTGAATGTAACACATATTTCTTAAAATTTATTGACACTCGAATATTTGTTTTTGCCTTCATCGATTTGCCTAAATTTCGTGTAAACACCGTTTCATTGAACTGAAGCACCTCTTAGATGAAGTCAATAATAAGCTGATTAGGAATAATTTCAATAGACTGCATGTTTGAAAAAAAATTAAGAAGTTATCAAAACCTCATATCAGTTTTGCCTTCTACCAGATAATGTCATATAAATGTGAAACTGAAACAGATACAGTATATTATAACTTAAAATATTTAGGTTCCATTAAATATGCGATCCATATAAAATGTATTTGAGCATTAAATGTTTCGAAGGAACCATCATTTATTTGGACATTATCAAAGTTATATGCTTTTACATAGTAAGTGCACATTCTTTCGTCTCTTAAACACATAGCTAACACACACTGACTTGAGTCTCGCTGCTGCAAACAGCTTTTTGTCACACTCTTGCTTGTAGCCTTTTCGTCAGCTAAGGGTCCTTTAAAAAGGAAGATGATATGCGGCTATGAATGCCAGTTAAAAATGAATGTGTACCAAAATAATGCTCTGATTTCGTTTTAGGGACAGGAAACATCCCAGGTTATAATCGTGCTACACAGCGTAATGTTATAAAATATGCACTGCCAAATACAAGCGATTTTTCAACAAATAATATATGCGTTAAATATTACGATGCTTTGTGTGAGCAGTCACTATTCCTATTCTTTATAACCTCGCTCCTCTGAAAATATATCTTTCCGCGGTTCACTTTCTTCCCCTTTCCAATATGGGCTAATGTACAAAAAGCGTCAAAGAAAATCCCACTGCATCTCGCGTCTGTGTCACATTCGACGAAGTCACGGTCATTTTATTGGTTGCATTAGGTCACGGTGCAATGGTGTGCCACTCCTTCTGGTAAACAGTAACGCCAATAACCGCAACAAAAAATACAAAATGGTCTAGAAACGAAATAGATGTTTACGTTGTCAATCGTCTGAGCTAAAAGAGAAAGAGTGCATTTAGTTTATCATACAGACCTCTTTAACATGATTGGCAGCCATATCTTATCAGTTATCACAGGACACGCTTTTGAAGGGGTTGAACACTAAGCGAAAAACTTGAGCGCTCAGGTTAGCGATCAGGCTCGCACTTCAAAAGAACCCTGAAAACGATACAAAATTCGCCGAAGATTTTCTTTGACACTCATTGTGTTCCTGTGATAGTAACCAACAAGCCCTGTGAAGTGCAAAATCAGGCGATAAGACCAACATAAACACTACATTATCCAGGCAAATGCACGTGCTTTCGTCATCCTGAGAGGTAAGTTTAAGCAAAAGGTTCCTCTATTTGTTGATAAGAAGTTACATATTCCAGATGCATTAGCTCTGGTCACATAACATTTTATTCATGCAGCTATGAAAACTTAAGTTTCACAATCTTCTTCAAATATATTAAGATAAATGATCATGTTATGTAAGGAACCATTTTCTACCACACAACAAATTATTCCAGGACAGCAATCAAAGAGAAGTGAGTAGTGCATGTGACAGTTAAGAGATAGAAGCAAAGATATATGGAACAGTGTTTAAATGGTAATATCTAGAGAAAGTTGTTTTGATACAAATCATATTTGTAATTAAGTTAAAAGAAAATTCAATACCTGAGGTTTATCTTGGTTGGGAATCACATAACGTAAGGTTGTATTCTGATAACACTATTTACTGAACATTGCTTTGTTTGTGGTTGAGCATGGGAAAGATCCATCTCAAGGATTGTCGCTGACCTGGAATCCTACTCTCGTTGACACAATCTATATTGGAGAACAAGCAGGCTCCTTGCTGGCATGACAGCTATTGACGAAGGAGATTCCCTGAGTCATGCCGTATCTTGTTGGGATGCAAAACATTTGCCCCAGATGCCTGTAAAAGTCAAAGTTATGAGGCACAAGGGAGCTACCAACACAACTAGAACACTGCTCAAGGGGATGTTGTACATTCGTAGTAGACGGTAAAAATCTTGCGCTTCATCTACACGATTTACACAAATCATTATAATCATTCTACCATATGTAGCAGTATACAAAAGCGTCTATTCCCGCACTTCTCTTGTGTGCAGAGCAAACAAAGCGTTATGTTTGATTTTATAGGGAAAAGTGAAGTGTAAATGTATTACAACTATACTGTTTGGAGCTCATAATACCTTGTGTTAATTGTTGAAATTTTGTTGCCAATCTTTTTCTATAACTTCAGTTATTAACACATAAGCAGCTCATCTGCTGCTTGTGTGGTACACCAGAGCAGGAAACGCGCAAGTTTTTGTGAAGTGCTTCAACATGGTTCTGCAATCACACACTCTCATTTTTAGTATTGGCTAGCATAACAAATAATAACATTATCCAAAACAGACTCACATCATTTATTAACTGTAATATAGTGAATACAAAGTACGATAGTTACTCAAATGACCTCCTTTGGAACACCCTTTCAAACAGCGCGACCAATTAGCAGCACGTAGGACATTTATATCGAATCTATACTGTTCACTTCAAATCTCATTTTAGGGCCTCCATATTTTTGTGTGGTGTTGAAGTAGTTTTAATGTTGATGTTGATAATCCAGCGGATTCATATATGGACTTCGGGATGGTCTATGTTTGTGCGCTGTAAACTCGGGTGCATTGCCTTTAAGCCACTGTTGCACGTGTTTAGCCTTATAAGCAATGTTTCCAATTTATAGCACACCATGATTGGCCATCGGGAAGTCCGGATCTGATTCCGCTAAATTACCAACTATCGTACATAATCGATAGTAAAGCTTCCTTGACACGACATAGAAATCTGGAGGCCCTAAAATGAGATTTGAAGCCAACAGTACAGAATTTTGACATAAATGTCATATGTGCTGCCATAGATGATTGGCTGCACCGTTTGAGAGCCAGCGTGGCTCCCAAAGAGGACATGTTGAGTATCTATTCTTTGTATTCACTTCATTATAGTTAATAAATAATATGAAAATGTTTTGGATAGTGTCATTCTTTGATGTATTACCCACATTTATAGTTGTGACAGAACTTATGATGTGACTAAGTAGCGCAAGGCATATGAATAAAAAAATTACATAAACTTCCTCCAAAGCTCGTGGACATCCCCCACGTATTCCAAAAAACTGAAGTGGATTTATGTCAACCTCAGCAGAACTAATAGATTCGTAGGCAACATTAAATTAGAAAATAATTAATACGCGGTTAAATTGCATTTAAACAAAGCTGTTTTATTCTAAATAGTGAAATTCAAATTTATATGCCGTCGAAAATAAAAGTGAAAACACCGACATTAAATCTCTAATACGCATTATTCTTTGGAAATATATCACCGATGGTCTGAAAGGACTAATACTACCTGAAAGACAATCATAATTTTCATTTATAAATTAATGACATCTTAGCCATTCAATTGTCTGCTAATTGAAGTTTCCTATACATTTTCGAAGTTTTGAAATGGCCATTCCTAATGTTGTAGATAGAAATAAACTACCTATCATGACAAACAATTGAGTTACCATATCTTCAGCATTTTAGTTGTTTCAGAGCCATGCTTATTCTTGATAGGTTAGCCAATAAATGTATAGAATAAATGGCTGATCCTGAAGATGATTTTGTCATGTCTTATTCTCATATTCGCCTATGACAGTAAGAACCAAGAAATCTTCCTCTGATGATGAACTTGGCTAGCATGAACTCAGACAGGTTATTTAAGAATGTTGCGAATAAGATGTGGATATGACGCTATGACAAGATTCAGAGGCGGGACTTAGCACCTCGGCCAATGAATGCCCCTGATAGGGCGCCCCCCCCCCCCCCGGGATACAGGGGTGAGCCAGATGGTACTGAGGTTGTCCGAACAGAGTAAGACGACAGCAAAAGGCGGAGTCCCTAACAGCTACGGTTGAAAATCACTGGTGGCGGCTCGTGTATCCGACTCCGTTCCCCGAGCATGCGAGCTTAGGCATGTCCAGGGGAGTCAGGGCTCTGAAACATTCCCCAATCCGGAGGTCGAGGATTTACGCATAGCAAATGCACCTGCCACACACGCCGAAATTTCCGCCGACACTTAGAACTCTGAAACAGCCAGTCAGCATGTTAGGTGAAATGAAATGAGAAGGTGGTGAAATAGAAAGACAGAACATTTGGGGATGTAATCAATTTTCCCGTATACGCCTAGTAATGCAGGAAAACCTTCGAAAAATCAAATGGGTCAGGAAGGTTGGACACGGGAATTGAACCACGACCTCTGGAATCCAGTAGTACGGTATAACCGCGCGATCTGACTCTTTGTGGGTAGACATACCACCACCTTGACAGCGCTACGGTGCAATCGTGACTCTTTGACTCACAGATGAAAAGCAGTGCAAGTAACTACATATACCGCACTGTCTCATTTTATCGTATTATGAACCGCACCGCACTTCTCTGGGGCGCTTTTAATGTAAATATATATAACCCGATTCAGGTCGAAATTCTTTCTCGACCATATGTGCGTATGCATGATTCGTATTCAAATACCACAGATTGCCATTCTTTGTATACTTCACCTGTGTGTCCTTCCGAATATGGAAGGTCCGATAGTTCTTTTTGCGCTTTTGTTTCCTTAAAAATAGATAATTCGGCTTTTGTCTTCAGTTCTACACAATTGCACGCTTAGCTTTCTCGATTTATTGATAGGCAGTAAGTATATCTAACGTAGGTGAATTTGTATGCTGACGCTATTAGATAGGTTTTGGGGAGGGTAGTGTAAGTAAAATGAAACTTATCCTAGTGTTTCCGTAACTAATCCGGTGACATTCAACAAAGCTCATCCTGTTGCCATTGTGGCAAAGGAATAGAACACTTTAATCCTTCGTTATTTTATTTTACTTTCAACAAACTCTATTTCAATGCTCGTTTGTCATAGCCTTTCAAGAGGAACGCTCTTCTACCGCTGTCGAAAATGGATTGAATGAATTGACTTACTGTATCTCCTACATCTTCTCGAGCGTTGGAGCCTTCAAGAACGATTACTATAGGGGTTTCTAAATCTCTAGAAGGTTAACAGTAACGATAAATCCAGAGGTATCTATAATATGTCGATAGTACCTGTAACTTGACATGAAAAATGGGGCGAAGAAAATGACATGGATTATTGCCCGAACCATCTGAATGAAGACCTTCCGGAAAAATTTTCCGCGACATCGCAATTATTACACTGATAGCATTTTTTTCAGTAGGTATTCAAGCAGCGTTATTCATGCATGATTATTGCAAGGCATTTGGAATTCCAGAGCCTACATTCGAAGCGATCCGCGTTTTACAAACGATTATCGCTAGCTGTATCCTTCTTATATGTACTTAAAACGAATGTGTAAAAATGTACTGAAAGTTTTTCTGGATTAACAAAGCATAGACATAAGAATAACATTTTGTACGAATAGTTTGTAGAAGAGTAGAGAAAGTTATATGAATTCAACATATCAAATGTTTGTTTGTTTCTCTCTCTCTTCTGACTTTAAGAATATAAATAAACATTGTGACGGCGGGCGCGATGCAAAACTAAGGAGAGTCGAGGCTAAGTTACTTCACACCACATACCAGGCCAGTGAGCAAACAAGGCGCCCAAACTCAGGCTGCCTCGCGCGACTGTTTGTGTATACGTGACTAACAACAAACAAAGGTATTTTCTCCACAGCCTTCGAGAAAGATCTGACTACATCATTGCCGGCGTTTTTGAAGAAGTTCGTGAAAGGTCCATGTGATGTCTCCCCGCTGTATAAGGAGGCGAAGAAACAGCGGAGTCAGAGTTACAGTTGCAGAAAAAGTCGATCGGTGTGTCAGTGAGTGCTAGAGAGCTGTGCGTTGTGAAGAATGATTGTATCATCGAAGTTGGTCCTTGAGAGACAGAAAGTGAAGAGGAACAGTGACAGGACTGAGTTAAGGCGACAAGAAGAAAATAACTATGAGTTGTAATATCACGAAAGGCAGCGGATTGTGTTAGCGTCAGTAAAAGAGAACTGTATTTTTGTGCAAAGGTTTAGAAGAAAAATACAGAGATAGAAAAGTAACTGGACTGCATTATGTCGTTTTGTTACAATACATACATTTTCCCAAGATAAAATTGCTTTTGCCAATGTCATTTTCAATTTAAATGTAGTACTGTCAGATATTGGAAACTGAGCAGGTATTAATGCTAATCCTTGAAACAGAGGTGCAGTATCTATTTGCCTATGAGTAGTCCAAAATGTTATTATTCATGTTTTGTACGAATGTATTCAATATTGTCCAAATAATTTCTGTGTAGACTTACTGAAGTGTCTGACCAAAGGTTTAATGACTCTTAGGTCAACGTATGAAGCAATGACGTCTATTGCACGGAAGTGACGCAATTTGCAGATAGAGATGATTGCGGAATCTCATTCGTACATCGCATTTGGAAGCGCTTTGGACCGGATAAGGAGCACACGTGCGCCATTTCTGGGGAAGTAGGCAGACGTATTGAGTACGTAATTATCAAGACACGCAACTGGATGGTACTACTATGTACGTGATGTAATCTGTTACGTCTGTCGGCACACTTGAAGGGTGGATGTCAGGAATTCGCGAGAAGCCCTACGGCGACAGGTACCTTAATTAAAATTTATTAATTCATATGCAGGGTAAGCAGCGCTTGCTGTAGTCTCACCGTTAGAGCTATTTTTAGATTCACGTGCCACCACAAGCTTTTTCATCATGATATTTCATACTTACATTTGTCCCGCGCGTCCATAGAAAATATGTAAACAAGGCTTTGCTAGAATACACCTACCGCTTTCCTTTGCTGCATCTCATATAACCTACTTCACATACGGTTTATATGTGCATTATTATTATTATTATTATTATTATTATTATTATTATTATTATTATTATTATTATTATTATTATTATTATTATTATTATTATTATTATTATTATTATTATTATTATTATTATTATTATTATTATTATCATCATCATCATCATCATCATCATCATCATCATCATCATCATCATCATCATCATCATCATCATCATCATCATCATCATCATCATCATCATCATCATCATCATCATTATTATTATTATTATTATTATTATTATTATTATTATTATTATTATTATTATTATTATCATTATCATCATCAACTTCTTCATTATTCATTTATTTATGTATTATTCATTTGTTTGTTAACGAGCTGTCAATTGCTATCAGCGCCGTCATAGTACTTATTTCACATGCCATTAAATCCTTTGACATGGGGCTGTCGCTTTTACGCACGCCTAAAAAACCTTTGGTCTGGACCGGGTTTGAGCCCCATCTTGGGATCAGCAAGCTAACCAACTGAGCTACCCAGACCGACATACCCACCCGACGTACTCGTAGCCACGGTCAATTGTGTTCGGTAGAAGAAATGTTAGAGAATTGCCTTTTGGATGAGCACATCTCACTAGGTATATGTCTGAATCCAAAAAAAATTTACCGATAACACCTCTAATGATTTTAATTAAATAGCATGCGCTTAAGATGTTTTCATAACAAACGAAATGTACGTATATCTTGAATTTTCTTCAGATGTCCTCTTCATTCTCGACGGCTTTTGCAAATCTGGTAAACCACAAAAGATAGATTAAATCTTACTACTTTTACGAAAATACACCAAAAGTGGGAAAAGAAGCTTGATATACGAGTACTTTTCCCCTAGCTAAGGAAGATGCAAATTTGCATTCTATACAAAAATTAATATTGCAATATCACTGGAAAAATGTTGAGATCCCACGACAATAAAAAATTAGAAAAATCTGCGAGCGTGTGCGCGCGTCTATACTTATTCAAAGTAACTCTTTACTAAAAATATTACTTTTTTTAAAAGAGTTCTAACAATTTCTAAGAAAACGCAAATTTTTGTACATTAGTACGATGTATGTATTCCTCGTAAATTGTCTGTAAATAGACTGTGAAACACCTTCATTCTCATTGAATATCATATAACTGAGAAATAATAAGATAGAAATGTGTAGAGCTCATTAAAGCATGTAATTGTTTTAAATTCAATATAAGAAGTGAGCCTTACATAGGAAACTTTGCACATAGTTTGTAAACACACGTCCCTTGTTTATATGCTGGATCCATTTATGAAACTTAAAAGAATGAAATAATATTTGACGTTGGTGAATGCCTGGCATGCCTTGGACGACTTAGTCCTTGTAGCAAATGACGATGATGACAGGCATTAAGAGGTTTTGCACCAGCCCACACGGCTGAGGTCGTGACTTGCCAATTGGTCATGATCTTCCAGCTTCCAATCACTAGCTTCAGCGAGTGTGAGAAAAAAGGTTGGTAATAACAGCAGTTTAACACACGCTGAGTACATAAACGGGGATCCTCGTACGTTCCAAGTGGACGTAATTATGAACTGCTTGGCTCAAGTTTTTATTTTTTACTTGTTTCCCCGTTTTCAAGCATTTAAAGGAAAACACGTTAATGCGTTTGCGATGTGTTACAGTAGATGTTAAAATAGAAGCATTTTGAAGTTGTTATGCCTTAGTACTTAAAATAAATGCTAAAATATTACGATGTGTGGGGCCAAGGTATATCTTGGTATATATAATAAGGTATGTTGTGTTACTTTCATGTTTAATTAATTCATATTAATTACTTTCTCTACCACTTAAAGACGTATTGTGTTTTATCAAAAAATTAGGTATCTAGATGTTGAAAGTACACGTTTTCAGATCTACTGAACTCAAAAGTGAAACGGTTTTACAAAACAAATATGTGTGTATATGTGTAAATGACCGCCTCCGTTGCGCAGTTGGTAGCGCGCTTGCCTCTGGCGCGGAGAACCCGGGTTCGATCCCCGGTACCAGCATGGGGACGTAGGTCCCGAGGGGACCAATTGAGGAGCTACTTGATGGAGAAGTAGCGGCCCCAGGTTGAGAAGACCGCATAACTGGCCGGGAGGCCTCGGGGCGCTGACCACGTCCCACCTTCCAGTACTGCACCTCACCAATGTCGCCTGTGGTGGGCAGAGGTGGGGGACGCAGCGGCTGGGCGGTAGGCCTTGGCCCTTCATGGGCTGTAGCGCCGGGGTTAGTTTAATTATATGTGTACATATGTCTATCCATCAAAAACAAAAATTTGGTTTGTTAAAAAATTTCGTATTTGAGATAGACACTGCTTAAGATGTCAGGTGAACATTTCGTCACCACAAACTGTGCTTTACATGGGAAAAAATAATTGCAATTCTCTGAATATAAGAAACGTATTTTTAGAAAAAATCCGGGTCTATCTTCGTGTGTATGTGTGTGTGTGTGTGTGTGTGTGTGTGTGTGTGTGTGTGTGTGTGTGTGTGTGTGTGTGTGTGTGTGTGTGTGTGTGTGTGTGAACTGGATAACTCAAAAGCTATAAATCGGTTAAATATCAAAGTTGGTGTTTAAGTTCGGCATTTTCTAAGGATGCAACACAAACATTTTCAAGATAATCCCCTCAGGCTGTCCTTTACATGAAATTTTTTTCGAAAAAGTTGATTTTATCAAAAATGGCTCTAACGATTTTGATCAAAATATTATAAATTTAAGACATTTTTATGACAAATTGAATACATATCTTGAATTTTCTAGGAGTGTACTCAAGTCCTCTTCATTCTGGACGACTTTTGCATAACTGGTAATCCATAGGAGATACACAAAATCTTGCTGCTCAAAAATGTAGATCTTCTTAAAACACAAATGTCAAACACATTATTTTTGTACAGTGAACAGTTTCGGAGATATTCCTTGTTATTTGTCTGAATTTTACAATACTTACACATTTTTTAAAATAGGAAGTCGTTATTCATTTGTTTATCTCGTGGCCATGCAAATAGAACGGAATTTCAAAGGCACCACATAACAAACACCTTTAAAAGATTTGACTGTTTTCCAATATTCCCCTTGCATCTACAAGAAAATTAACCATAAGAATTTTTTTCAAATGTTTATCTCGATTAACATGAAGCACATCGAAGAATAAGCTTTCGCAAGAATAGTTTGTAGTATGGTAGGGAAAGTTATGTGAGTGCAACGCATCAGATTGTTTTCATTTTGTTTTGCACTTGAAAATCTAGGGCGCTTTTAAACCATTGCACAAGGAATAAACTTATCTATCTGCAGTAAAAAACGAGCACTCTAGGGTATATCTTGAGAGCATCTGTAGATCGAGTTCTTTTTATTTTGACTAGTTCACGAATAAGTGTATTAAATCAAACCATATATCCATAAAACACACTTTAAATAATATTAATATTTGTGAAAAATAGACAAGCTATAAATCCGCAGAACTTTTTGATTTCCTGTACCTAGCAATCCAACAGATAAACACAGGGCAACACAGTTGGTGGCACTAAGAAACATGATAACAATGTACCTACATCGAGATCATAAAACAAAAGCTATGAAACTGCTAGGAAAGACCGCTGTAACTGGTCCAAATTCATAGAATTTCTTTCCCGCATTAGTCGCTTCATACATAAGCGAAACAGTCATATGAAATTTGTTAACACGTTATCAAATTCTTAAAGTCTATTTCCCAGAAAACAAACCAACACAACATTCAGTTGTTTATATTTCTATGTAATGAACAATGTGTCTACTAAAATTCAACATATATTTTAAGGTTCATTCGAAATAAATCCACTTCTATGTAGAGTGGAATAAAAGGTATAACACAACTGTTAAGAAAATACTGTTTCCTCATTCGTATCAAAACTCCAATCTTGCTCATAAAGAAAGCCCACATTTTTAGGAAGTTCGTAAAATATGATCCTAAATCCAAGCGATTTTAAAGGTACTTCATTTTTGTTTGCTACCAAGAATGAAATTACGCTGCCAGAGATCTCAGATAACTAAAGCTAATATGATGTATGAATTAGGCGGTGTTGATTAAAACGAAACCGTTGTTAAAACCTCGCCTTCTTTGCACATTACAAGTTGTGCTGTGTTTGCGTCGTACAATTTAAACGTTGAAATATTTCTAAATTACGAATTTTTCCTGATAATTCAACATAAATACCACTTTTTGGTTCATTAGTACTTTTTCCTTCATTTAATTAATGATTTGTTAGAAATAGTCAAAGAAAATTGATTAGTTGGTTTATGGACATGAAAGTAAGTTTATAAACGAAAGTTGATGACAGAATATAGTTGAAATGTTTGGTTAGCTCCATCCTTACACCACGTTTAACATTTTGCCGATGTACGTCATAAAATAAAAAGAAACTAAAGGTAGTGAAAGCAATTTGGCGCAATTTCAGGTAAAGGGGGATTACCTAATATGCAAGTTGTTTTCTATCATTAATGTGTCTACAGTTACGTAATCAGGAAAAGAAACCAAAAGTAAGCTTTTGAGGCGATTTCAAGCATTAAATGATCATGATAGTCGAAATTTCTGGCCCGGTTTATTTTCCATTATACCGAGGCTTTTACGAAAGTTTAAATTAAACACCATTAGATATGGTTTGTTTTCACCTTCGCTTATTACTTCCCTGAAGTTTTAAGAACTGCTGTTTAGGAAACTTCCATCGTTGACTTCAGAGATGGAGAAAGTGTGGTCCCGTTTTTTTAAGATTGATTCTTTCGCCAAGAAAATGTACTAAAACGTACCCCTTGGATCCCATTTCTTTATTTTATATTCCAGAATGCCAAGTTAGTCACAGCATAGCCCCTTTTTGGCCTGGTTTGTGGCTTGAGAGTCTACGTGTCATGCATGCGGAATGTCCGTGTCTGGGCAGGAACAAATAAAAACTAAAAATGCCTTCGTAATCTGCATATGTGATTGATTTGAGAAAGTGAAGCAAGGAATTAAATCACTGAAAAGACTAGTTCTGGCTTTCGCAAGTGTTCTGGTTTTTAATTTCGCTCCAGTTTCTTTTACTGCAAAAGTTATGGGGGAAAGGGGAAGAGAAGAAAATGAAAGCTTTTCCTTTTTACTTTTCTTTTTTTCTTTATTTGAAAGTGTGACAAATTTTATATATTTACGCTTTGCTTATACAATCGAAAGTTGCACTGGTGCAAATTCTTAATGACAGTAGATTATAGGTGAGGCGATATCGAACTCCATTTACATATATGTTCAGTAAGACTTGCAAGTGCGTCTTGTTTATGTTGGCTGTCGTTTATTCCTATTTGCTTCCTGCTCTTCCAGTACCTAGCTCATAGTAAATTAAAGGCTTATGCCAACCATCGTGTTCGTAAGTCCTTGTTAAGCACTTCAGTTGATTCTTCTATTGATACCATTATTATCATTCTTGTTCTAATTTGTTTTGACATCAATAGACAGCAATTATGCAGCTTTCTTCTGTTTCTCAAGATGTTTCATCATAGGTCAGTATTCCTTTATTCTAATTAGTTTAAATTTTTTCTTCTACCGTAATTACTAGATTTATCTTCGACTACTTTTTATCCATTTAAACGGCCTTCTTTCATTTCCATGGTCATATAGATCCTTGGATTTGAGAAGTAGCTAATGGCGATATAACTCGGAATGTATATTTTTAACGCTCTTTTTTGTATTTATTAAATTTTATCGTCAACACATTTATTCATTTTCACATTTTTTCCAGACTCTGCAGAGAGTAACACTGATCCCAGTTAAAGTAAAATTTCTCCATGGGACCACTGGGTTAAGAAGTCAGGACACCAACCACTCGACTACATGCAATTTGCTGTATCAATCTTTCTCTGTTTCCGAAATCTTTGTTCTTGTTTATTATTATTATTATTATTATTATTATTATTATTATTATTATTATTATTATTATTATTATTATTATTATTATTATTATTATTATTATTATTATTATTATTATTATTATTATTTATTTATTTATTTATTTATTTATTTATTTATTTATTTATTTATTTATTTATTTATTTATTTATTTATTTATTTATTTATTTATTTATTTATTCCTGCTCATCTGTAATCAAGGTTTCATTTTATGTCAACATTTTTTGTCACCTGCCTGGCAGTTATTGCACTTGCTTTACATAAGATCTAGCAACAGGTAGAATATTATGTGGATACTTATACCAGCATCCTAAGGAATTTATTTTAAAAGACCCAAGAGTTACAAAGCATATATACGCAATTCTCTAAATAAAAAGGGGCAAGTAGCCACCTCCAAACGTTCATCAGGCGCAATGTTTGGCTGGAAGCCGGATATCATTTGGAATACATTCTAGGTTTAACAAAATATTTTAAAAATTATGCTATGTATCTTGGCAATATAAACATAGTAAACTCATGATGTGGCTATGGTTATATTAAAGTGCCGAATTAGAAAGCAAAATTGCAAGTGACTCGCAGTGCTATGGTGGGGGGGTGCGTTTCAGTTAATGGCGAATTGGAGAAACGAAAAGAGAAAATACCTCTGTGTTTTGTATGCTCTGCGCGTTAAACTCAAAAGAAATATCAAACAAATTAAAAAGTTCATGTTTAAGTTAGCTAAGCATACAAGGGGAAGATCTTCTAGGAATTTCCACCACAACAAACCACCCTTTATATGGAAGTATTTTTATATCTTATTTTCTCTAACACAATTCTGACGATTCATATTTAATTATATTTTATTGCATTTCATCAATATATTTGGGATATCCATGTCACAGGTGAAACGTAATCTTAAGTTCTCTGCAAAGACCTCGCGAAGCTCTTTTTATTTTGATTCAGATTTTATGTAACCGATATAAGACAGTAAAACACTTAGGTACCCTAGAATAATTTATATCTCATTGCAGTATTCACTTTATGCGATATAACTTATATTTGCAACATTAAATATTTCAGAAATATTCGCTTTTGTATGTGTAAGTTTTCTTAGGTTGAGGCTTACTCTGATGCGCCACTTACATCATTTTTCTTTTGTTCACAAGAGCTTTGCACTGACAAACTCGATGTGTTATAAACAGTTCGACTGCTCCTTCCACATTTTGCACGAAATTAAGACCGTATTACTCGTAGGCAAAATTTATCTTGACTATTCTACTCATGTCTGATTAACATTTATTGGTCGTAATATTATCGCTTTGGTTATATCACCTCCTACTTTTCTTACGTTTCTGAACATCTGAAGTATCCATGTGCAGTAACAGTAATAATTAGGGGAACATTTAAAAAGACAAAAGATTTGACGAATATTCTAGTGAGGATATCGATAGTTTTATTGAGGAGGTGAAGTGAAACAACCGTAATTTCAAATATAACAGACCTACCTTTAATGATAGCCTACTAATGGAAATTCTTTCATTTATATCCATGTATGTCTAATACTCATTTGCCTGGATTGAACGCTAAAATTGTTATTGTTGTTATTCTCACAGTCTGCTGTATTAGTTGTAGCACTAACTGTGAAAATAAATCTTTATTAAAATGTATGAATGTTATTGTAAGTTTTTTACCTCTAAATCACTATTAATATTAAATAGTATTAAATAAATTAATTATTAATTATTTCGTGGAATAATCTAAACAAATACCAGTCGAGGTATTCATATTTGGAATAATTGTGCGATCCCTTCGCGTTCAAAAAATTATCGCCATAGAAACCCTCTCGTGATATTATTACAGGTTATTTCATGCACAGAGGCGTTAAATTATCATATACGAACTATCACCTGGTTATTCTTTTGTGTTGTACAAATTACTATACCATTCTTTGGTTTAGTCAGTGTCGCCAACTGTATCCTATAAATCGCTGAAAAACAATTTATTACACATTACAATCGATTAATAATCAAAATAGCACTCCATTTAAATTTGATAACTGTGTTTTAACAATTACTTTTCCAGAAGAAAGGTTATGTATCAATGTTAAAAATAAAATTGCATTTATTTGAGATTATGAACACGTTTTCTGTTTAACAAGAAGATCAAAATACGTGTAATTCATAAATAAATGAATAAATAAATTCAAAGATCAAGAAAATAACAAAATAATGACGTAAATTCGGAAAACATCATCATCTGCCTTCATGGATTTAGGCCCTTGACCTGTTTCCACATCAAGAAATGGAATCTCTCCATCTGGTGAGTGGACGTCCCACTCTTCTTTTACCTTCGCAAAACAAATGTCCCAAAATAGAAAGTGGTATGAAATGATTAAAAATGATCTAATAAATATTAATTTTAATAATCTGGGACCCATGGAGTAGATTTAGGTTCACATTAGTAATACCCGTGATGCAGGAATTAAAAGACTACGTCACAGAATTGGGCCCTGGTGATAACATAAATTGGGTAGAAGAATGACTTTTCCTATAAATTGTGTCATACATAATGGATACACTTGAGTGAACTGGTAATAGAGAAAGTCGTGTAATTGTATTTATTAGATTTTTCTCTGTTTTCATAAGTTTTGTTAGCAAAATAAAATTGAATACCTTAACATAAATTATATGAAATATGCTGCCAAGTGTAACATTTGTACTTATAAATGATCAAAGCTGAACAGTAGTTGGGTACCTGTACCAACATGGGGGGCACGTGTCCAGCATGGCTGCCAACGTGGGCGGTGCTAATTGGTGAAAAAGAAAGTGAAATATATTAGAAAAAGAAGAGATAATTTGTCCTCCATCGTGTGAGGTGTCCAGTATGATAATGACAAACTGGTGTTGAGATAATGACAGCATGTATAATAATTAACACGGCCTGCAGGTGAGCCAGCCCACTTCGCTAAATGATCGACTTAGTTCCGTATGTAGTATGGCATTAATTGCTTAAGAAGGAAGTAGTGAGCTGCCTATGTCTTAAAACGATCGAACAGGAAATCAATCCTTCTTTCTGCAGAAAGTTTTAGCACGAATGGAAAATCAGTTGTTTTATTTTTGCTTTACTAAGTATACATACATGTTTAGAAACGAAATTACGAACGATTCTCAATGCTTTCGCTATTTACTACAACTTTACAGGATTTCCACAGGCTATTTCTCTAATTTTGAATCCATTCCTGTTAACCATTCTTATAGCTCGAAGAAGGAGTTTCAGTTGGCTCGCCTCTGTTCGGTGGTGGTGCAGTGTGTCTGTCTCACGTCCGAAAGGTCGCGAAGTCGAATCTCGCTTAGGATGAGTTATCCAGATAAGTTTTCCCTTATCCTGAGAAGACGATTGTCGGGTAACTTAAAGTTCTATGGACCTCGGACTCACTTGAGCATCATTTCACTCATTTCATTCATTCACCGTCCGATATGAATTACGTTGGAGGACGTTAAAAAGGAGTTTGTTGGTATTACTCATTTAGTTCGTGAGAAACAAAAGAGCAGTCGGATGATGTTTCAAAATAACTTCTTAAAATATTTTTGAGAGATTATTGTCGCTAGAAGTGTTTCATAGAAACATCTAGTTCTGTTTCACGTATATACCACCTTTAATATCTAAGACCGTATCGCCGGCTTTGATCAACGAGGTAAATTACTCGTAACGATGATGTTCATTCGTTTACGGCTTCTTTTAATCCCATCACGTACCTATAGTAGAGCGAGGAAAATATTGTTTTCAATATAGAGCCCTTAAATAACGATTTGAGGTCCACTGAAAGAAAATATAATTTTCATAATATGGATATTGTGTGCAAGAGAGAGTGAGAGAGGAGAAAGAGAGGAGGAAAGGAGAGGGAACAGCGTAACTAGAAAACTGAAGTCGACATCTTCCAGTGCTGTGCCTCGAAGATTTTCAAGAAAAGGTCCCAATCATAAGTCACCGTTTACATGGAAAGTGTCTATTTTTATTTTCTCAAAAATAAATCGATATTAAAATACCATGCATCTTAGGTATTTGCATGAATAATAAAATGGGTACACAAAATTTTCTTTCAGCAGCCCCTTCATATTGACTGACGTTTGTATAATTTTGTGTAACTGACAGATCATTAGAAATAAGCAAAAGAATACCCGTAGCATGGAAAATTTAGAGCTCATTAAACTGCAAACTTTCGGTTACATAACCTTTATAGATATCTGTGTGGTTGGCCTTTCTGGAAAAATTCCATATTGCATGTTTATACTTCGATAAATAAATTCATCTGATGGACAAGCTTCAAAGTTTGAGATTCTTGTATTTTCTTACCATGGTTGAACATTGCAATTATAATGTTACTAGCAAGTATTGCCTTTTTTATTTCAAATCATTCCTAAACAAAACAGATGGTAAAGTGGGGTTATTTTGCTCATTTGAGTTTGGACCAAATTAGTCAGTGAAGGAAACCAAATGATCCCGCTTACTACAGGGGCTATCTCATTCTGAGACTTTTCTGATAAAAAACAGATGAACATTTTTCCTCCTTCCAGTACCAACACATACTATATGTACTGCATGTACCATGGTGAATGTTCATCACTTGCGGGCTCATTGATTTTTATCCATTTGGCAGGCATATTGGGTCCTTTCCCCATTTTCAACCTGCGTTTAGCCACAAATTCTTCATAATTTTCATCCGAGGTGAGACATTTTGTCGCTGACCTCTTCGGGTTTTCTTGGCGCATTGTTTCGCAGGTGAGGTATGTATTATGGTAATGAAGGGGAATGTCTTCATGGCCTCTTTGCTTCCTTGAGTGTTTAACCCTGATTGTAATGGTCGTGATCGTGAAGATTGACTGCTAGAAGCAAGAAACGCAGCATTTTCAGAGGATCTGTTAGAAGCGTCTTCCAGAGATTGAGTGAGGCAGATATTTATTTTTGTTCTGGTGTAGCTGAAGGATTCAAGGGATAGATATTGGTGCATTTAATCCTTTTACTGCGTTAGCAATTGTAGCTGATTTCTTCCATGCTTATGAGAACAATTTTCTAACATTAATTTTGGAGATAGATGAATTTGGATTATTTTGGGAGAAATATATAGCCTCTTGGTGATAAAATGATTTTAGGGCCTTGAACACTGTCCTATCGAGAGGCTGTAGGGCATGTGTTGTGTGACGGGACAGACTTGCCGCTTCAGTTTCATTTTCTCTGCAAAAATCTAGACTCTCCAGTCCTGTTGCACAGCTGTTTGTGAGGAGGAGGAGGGAAAAAAAAACGAGAAGTCTCTTGCAAGCATAGGACTAGAGGAATTTATTTTAAATCATCAACTTGGAGCTTTCTATAATTGAGAAAAGTTACTAAAATTTGTATTTAGTCAATATTTCTAGTTCTATATATGTTCTATCTTTCTGTCATTCTCCCCCCCCCCCCTCTCTCTCTCTCTCTCTCGCTCTCTCTCCGAGTGTTTACTGAGCAGACATCCCTTAACATCCGGGAGTTCGGTGCATATGGGTCCGCTTGAGTGGCGTCAGATGCGTTCAATCTGGAAACGTTAGTACCCCGTCCGCACTTGTGTACTCGTCTCCCGGATATGGTCATTCTTCGGGATTGTGCTTCAACCCTCCCTACTAGGGGTCACGTTCCAAGCAGAAAGGGCCACAAAGATATACGTGGGGTGCTCTACTCCGGTTTTGGGACCACTCCTTACATGTACCTTTACCTCCATGTCTTCCCCCCCCCCCCGCGTCTCTCTCTCACAAAGAGAACGAATAAAGAATGATACGAGCTAATGGCAAAAGCTCCTTGATAAAATAAATCCAAATAATAATAATAATAATAATAATAATAATAATAATAATAATAATAATAATAATAATAATAATAATAATAATAATAATAATAATAATAATAATAATAATGTTATTATTATATGTTTTGTAAGTTTAACGTGCTTTAACCTAGCAATCCGTATATATGATGAATGAAAATATGAAATCTATGCACAAGTGAGTCCAGGTACTTGAAGCAAGGAGTTACCTTTTATTGTTATTATTAGATTATTTTATTACACTCTTATTATGATCACTGTAATTATTACTATAATTATTCAAGTATATTATCCTTATTCTTATGCAATTTGTTAAAAATTACTGTAAACTCATACTTTTCTATAAGCTTCCGTTTTTTATTAAGGATGTTTCAAATCACACATCGATAGTGAATTTTTTAGGAGACGTGCGAAACAATTAGGGGTAATTTGAACACCTGGCTGTAGATAACTAACAACGCAAATCTATTATGTAAGATACGAAATGAGATAAATATGACAGAGCGGAGCGTGAATTCTGAGAAAGAGCAATTCGAACGCGGAATTTGTCAATATGGACATGGAAAGTTTACCGGTTTCAGTATTCGCAGCTGTGACTTCCCAAATGCGACTCTCAAGTGTTAATTGCCGCTACGTTCAGGGGGGAAAAAAACCTGCTTAAACGATGGTGGTTATTAGTCGCTCGATTAAGAACATTTCTCTCCTCTGGATAGTATTCCAAGAACACCTGAAAGAAAAATGGCAGGCATTTTGCGATAATGGTTCTTAAGAGGAGTACTTGTTCTGAGTTCGTACAAACGGACAAAGTGCTAATGGGTCTAGAGTCAATTAATATGCAAAACTGGATCAAAAGAAAAGCGCGAAGGTAAACAAGTGCTGTGGCGGTAACCAATTAACAGATAATTAACGCAACAGGCTTTGACGTCTTCATTAACTGAAGAAGCTTGATTGCGTACACTCTTCAACACAAGTTTTGTATTATCATCCATGTATTCGCAATGTTCTACAATAGGTGTCATAAAACCGCAAAAGAAGGATTTTCATCAGAGTTAAAGTTACAGCTACTCGAGGTTGAAGAATGCGACGAACTTTAAAACAGCGTTCGCTAAAATGTAACAATAATCTGCCATAAAAACAGCGATAGAGGCTATAAACACAACCACTAACAATATGTCACAGAAACAAACGATATGCCGCTTTCCTTCCAGTTAGTGGAGCTCTTTCTGCGTGTTCCACTCGTTCTGGTCCAATATACACTGTGTATGTGCGTGCTTTATCAGAAGTGATGAACAAGTTGTTTAAAGGAAGAAAAGGGAATGAATTACTAGTCCCAATGAAGCTAAAAATGGACATACAAAAGAAATAAGAATGATAGTTAAATAGGTATACCAAATAAACAATTAGTAGAAAAGCGAAAAGTGTTATATAAGTAGATGCAAAGTACAGTATTACAGTGAAATTCCATTGCTGGTGAGTGGTTTGTGCGAGAATACGAAAAAGAAGAACTGTTCAGGTAAGCTGAAGTATTAACATTCGCAACGCAAGAACTTAAATTTAAAACATTGTTTTAATATAGACAGCAACGTAAATCATAATTATAAAATCATTCTTTTAAAGGTTAAGTTAAAAAATAACACTTCATTTAATGTTGACTTCAGTTCAATAAACCCATATTTCACGTATAAAACCCTCATTAATAGTATCTTCTTCTCCCACTTCTTCTTCTTCTTCTTCTTCTTCTTCTGCTTCTTCTTCTTCTTCTTCTTCTTCTTCTTCTTCTCCTTCGTCCTCGTCTTCTTCTCCTTCTTCTTCTCCTTCGTCTTCTTCTTCTTTGTCTTCTTCTTATTCTTATTCTTCTCCTTCGTCTTCTTCTTCTCCTTCTTCTTCTCCTTCGTCGTCGTCTTCTTCTTCTTCTCCCACTTCTTCTTCTTCTTCTTCTTCTTCTTCTTCTTCTTCTTCTTCTTCTTCTTCTTCTTCTTCTCCTTCGTCCTCGTCTTCTTCTCCTTCTTCTTCTCCTTCTTCTCCTTCTTCTCCTTCGTCTTCTTCTTCTGCTTCTTCTTCTTCTTCTCCTTCGTCCTCGTCTTCTTCTCCTTCTTCTTCTCCTTCGTCTTCTTCGTCTTCTTCTTCTTCTTCTTCTTCTTCTTCTTCTTCTTCTTCTTCTGCTTCTCAAGGTACTACGACTTCAAAGTTTAATGTCTAGCCTTCTTAATTCGTTTCCAGGCATTTCTATTCTTTATGGTCATTGTCCAGTTTGATATTCTTAATTTTCTCAAGTCGTTCATAACGTCATCTTCCCGACGGAAATGCGATCTACAGCTGCTGTAGTTCCCAAGGGTTTCCATTTATATATTCCTTTCACTAGCCTTTGATATTCCACTCTAAAAATAGTACTTGATAAAACTTCTGTGAAGTATGAAAGAATGGTGATATAAACATATACAGCCTCTCTAAAATAACCCGGATTTTAAAATATTTTAAGCCTCCGCATTTACCCCTTTAGGCCAGAAATCATTTTAAAACTTTTAAATCTGACATATTTGCAACGAAGTGTCCAAAGAGCCTTCGATATCCACATTCAGTGAAAGAAGGTTGAAATTTGGTGAAATAAATTTGAAAAAGGAACTCACAGTTTCCACATTTTTGGAGCATTATATAGGCTGTGACCATGTGGAGGAACAGGACTTTCCAGTGGTAAAATAATTATCAAAATCACACACACACACACACACACACACACACACACACACACACACACACACACACACACACACACACACATACACACACACACATTCTCTCTCTCTCTCTCTCTCTCTCTCTCTCTCTCTATATATATATATATATATATATATATATATATATATATATATATATGTGTGTGTGTGTGTGTGTGTGTGTGTGTGTGTGTGTGTGTGTGTGTGTGTGTGTGTGTGTGTGTATATTGATATATTGATATTTTTTCTCTGTTAATTTGGTTGGTATGATTTTCTGTTCTGTTAAAGTGTAGACTAATACTGCATATAATTTTAATGCGCTCCTGCCCGTTCGAGATACTGTATGTTGTAAATAAAGAGGTTGTTCAGTGCCAAGAGCGAACCGCTAAAGGTTAAACATGATGTTTGTGGTACCTTGATCGTGAAAACCCGGAACCAACACAACGAACGAGTGACAATGAAAGGGAATTTCGCTGGCCTAGTGACAGAAACCGCAAGAGGCAATGGAGCGAAACACATGGGAAAGTGTTTTGTTTGTCTGGCCTATACTTTCTTTTTTAGTACATTATTCCGTCCATGTTTCCCCTCTGTATCTGTAAATTGTTTCATTGTTGGCGTTTAAACTGTGATTTGGTTTGCTTGGTTCTGGTTAATCCATTGCATAGATCATCTACTCGTGTCAATTTTTAATTTCTCTTTCCGTATTTTTTTTTTTTTTTTTTTTTTTTTTTTTTTTTAAATGTATGGGTACCTTTTATCTGACATTTTTAAATCTGAAAGTTGTTGGCACGGCCAGTTGCTAGGTTCTTCTACATAGAGAAAAATTAGATAGGTATCCTCTTCTATCTATAGATATAAAAATAAAACGAGACTATTGTTGGCATTCTGCATTTTTCACGAAACTTTTATTTCGGATGCCGAATATTTGCCATAACTGATTTTAAAAAATAAATAAATAAATTTAATTATGAGTATGTTCTACGAAAAAAGCGCGCTTCTTTTAATAATTCACTAAAATGTGCAGTTTATATTTTAAATTGTTTCCACACTGATCTGTGCAAATGGAAACTGAAATTTACTTCACTAATCTTACGATTTTAGGCAGGTGCAATATCTACCTGTGCAGTAAAATCTTAAATTGCCCTCAATGTCCGTAACTCTTCTTCTTCATCAATTACCTCCACTATTTCACCGTGCGATTACATCAATATTAAGCAAATTCCCTTCACACTTCTTCGTCTTTATCTGATTACATTCCCCGTATGAAGGACTGATACCTTCTAGGACTTACAAGCCTGTCAGATGTCTTGGGAAGCAGACGAAACTATGGCAGAGTGGTCAACTAAGCATCAGGTATGAGAGTGAGGAGGTGGTTGATATGAAATGCAGGCGAAATAGATGCAAGGGAAGGTGATGATGGAACAGTTGGTGGAATGAGTGACGTAGGAACCCGGAGAAAACCCGCTCAGACGCCGCTTCGTCCACCACGAATACCATATGCGGGTCTCGATGATGAAACTCGAGCCGCTAGATGGTAGGCGAACAGTCTAACCACTCGGCCATGGCACCACCTCCTTCACACTTCAAAGTAAACAAGTTGTTTATGCCAGTATTGTTTACTCTATTCCAGGCTTAGGACTACCAACATATGTCTTTAATGTGGGTCAGCGCTATTGGTCAAAAACTGCATACTGCTGTTAAAACAATCAGAACAAAATCCAACGTAGGCCTATAAGTTTGTTTTAACGAGTAACAATTAACGAAATTGTCTAATAATGTTTTGATGGGGCCGCGCCGTGGCCGAGTGCTTAGACCATTGATCTCTCACCAAAGCGGTCCGGGTTGGATCCCAGGCTACGCACATGGGATTTGTGGGACAGAGTGGCGCAGGGGCGGGTTTCCTCCGAGTTCTCCGGTTTTCATCGCCATCTCGTTCCACCAGTGCTCCCTCTTCATTCCATGTATCATCAGTGACACCGCCAACGGAGCCACATGTAGTAAAGGCGAGCATTAAACACTACCAAACAAATGTTTAGATAATCTCCGAAGGTGAAGTTTTAAACCTGTGTGGTCCCGTAGTTATTTAATAATATAAGGGCTTCTTAGTTTTCATACAGTACAAAAACCTAACTTCAATGTAGAACTAAATGGAGCCAAGCTATGAAAATTCTCCATCTCATAAACCATGTAAAATGTTATTGAAATGACACATAGTCTTGAGAAAAATCTCAGTTATTGGCTAACCTCTGATTTTATGCAAGTTTTTCTTCGTAGAATTATTTAGCACCAGTGCTAATGAACTCGACTACACTGGGTACATAGGGGAAACGTAACATTTTTTACACAAATTTTATTAAACTGTTTAGGCATAAATATTGCGCGCATGTCGTACCATTATACGAGCCAGAAGTAGATATTTTGCTTGAACGTGTATTCTTTTTCCTCTCATTTTCCAAATCTAGATCATATATGAAATGTCTGCGGCTCTTGTCTAGTTTTTACGTGCCTTTTCTGTCAGCTCCTCTGGGAATGTATTGCTTCGCTGCGTTTAATGTTACTTGGGTAATCTGTTTGTCGCTTGGGTGTAATTTGAAGTCAACTTTTCCATTATGGAGTTCAGTCTTTAAATATGACTTACAGAACTTCCAATCTGCTTTTTTAAAATTACAGGTTTGTTCTAGCATATTTATGCCTTGATTTTTGCATAGGAAGTTTAATTTTTGCAATGACAGGCCTATGTCTCGAACCTGGGTCCTCAATAGCTAACCTTTCAGTTTCTGAATATAAGTCGATGGACACCAATAGAAGATGAGGAGAGGTCTGAGAGCCACTGTAGTGTAGGAATGCATGAGGGTCTTCTTTGTTATACACTAATGCAAGTCGTGTGGTATTCAGTGGGTCTTCTATTTCTTGTCCAGCCTGATTGAGATCTCGATAGTCCCACTTGTTGAATGAGCATTAAAATCACCCAGGAATATGATCTTGTTACCTTATGGATGAGTGAGAAATCTGGTTTATTATTTAGTGGACTATAGACAGCAAATGTTGTATAGTGGTATAGTTCTATGTATCTATTTTTACAATCTCACTTTTACCTGCACCACCTCCCATGATTTTACTTCTGTAAACTGAGATGTGATGCTGCTATGTACTTCTATAAGAATACCGCTGTAGAACAGATGTAGAATATATTCCTTTAAATTGAGAGTAGGGCAGTGTCTTAAGTGTTAGGTTGCCTTCCATAAGTATGAATACGTCAATGTTATACCTTATCAGTGTAGTTTGAAGCTCTATTCGTTTGGTTTGGTTTAAACCTCCTGCATTCCACTGTGATATCTTCAGGGATTTACTGTCGTTCTGAAAAGAACAGATGTTCTTTGATTGTAGTTGCTTGATACTTTGACATATCAATATTGTCAATAGTGTAGGTTATTTAGCCGCAAAGCGTTTTCAGGGTGCACCACGGGGAGATAGGTCTACTTTGCAGCCCGCTTAGCAACCATATTACATTATAATATATCTGCGATCTCTGATACATTATAATCTTTAATTTAGCTAATTTATTAATTAGTTTTACGTATTTTAAAGCTAAAATTGCATAAAACGTTGTGTGTAATACGTGTATAATTTTTTCATCGTGACACTCGCAAAAGTATACTAGTATCGCAATAATTCAGATTACCTATACTAGTTACATAAATAACTGCTATGTGCAGTTAACAAAGAAAGAAACAAAGCCTTGTTGCTTCAAGGCATTTACGAGATTTTTACAGTGAAATATTTCAGAGGAGAGGTAACAGTGTATTATATTATTCTTCCAAATATGAGAAAAATACATTTAAGAGTAGCAACCGCAACTGAAAGGAGAGATCTGTTCTAAGAAACCATTTAGTTTATAACCTTTTCGTGAGTTTTAGAAATATAATTTCCTGGATGAGAAAGTTACTTTTGGAAGAATTCCCCCTCCTAATGCCAGGAATAACTGAGCTGCCATGCAAGATAATGGGCAAACCTTTCGTAAGAGAATTCCACATTTTGTGGCGTGGCAAGTAAAGACAATCGTGACCATCTCTAAAAGGAAGTTTAGGTGCTTTAAATCTCATATGTTCTGAATATGTAGATTTACAAGGAAATGCTTGTCACGTGAGTCAAGCTGAAAGCATTGTTCTGTGACACAACCATTTCTTTTTACGCCAGTCATGCATTGGCCAACACTTTAAGAGCTTGGACATAAAATACTACATGAAAGGAAAAAAGCATGAAAGTTGAGATGTTTGTAAATAACGGAACATCTCAGCAGCTCCGATGGAGTGCGACATTACGTTAGACTGAAATGGATTGTCTTAGCAACTAGTAGGCGTTTCACAAGTCAAACTTTAAAAACTAGGTTTTAAGGTTAGGATTCGTTGTTGCTAGACATCAGTTTGCAACTTCTATGAATTGCGAAATAATTTATTCCTAATCTTTTACAACCAATTTAGTAAACAAACATGCTACAACGTCTTTTCTAAGCTCATCACCTAAGCAGTTTTATGCTATCTCTTTAAGATATATGAAGGCTGTACTGAAAGTACCCGACCTGACGCACAGATACCGGCTGTTGTTGGGTGAGTGAGTCAGTGAGTGAGAGAGTGTGTGAGTGAATGAGTGAGTGAGAGAGTGAGTGGAGTTTAAGGGCCCGTCGATAACAAGGTCATTTGGGCCCTTGAACCTATAGAGCATCGTTAGGAAGAGTGATCGATCTGAAAGGAGACTGTTGAGAAATAAATGTTTTCCCCAACATGATTTCTTTGTTAGGTTGGATACTTCTGGGACAGCCCTCGTAAATAGATAAAGATTTACTCCTGCCCAAACATTCCATATTGGATTTTAGAGGAGATATGTGTTTGAGATTATAAAAGCACGTAAAAAGTTCTGTCTGTCTGTACGCCAGTCTGTTTAAGTCTCTAAATGTAAGCAACGTAAGTGAAAAACCTATGTCGTGTAATTATTAAGCCTATGCTTCAGGCAGGCACTATTTAAGGATGCAAGGTGAATGTTTTTCTGGAGTTCTTCTCACTGCGAACGAGAGGAATAAATGTTCGTAATTGATTTTTACGAAAATGCCTGTATACAGGTAGTGTGTTTGGGACAGCACTATGATGGAACCATCTCAATGGTTCAATAGGTATCGTTACTAAGAGGAAGTACGTTGAAGAATTACCTTTCAGATGAAATGCGTAATAATGGACACACACCCATGGTTTCGCGAATGATTGGGAAAGAAGCATTTTGCTAGTCATAAGATGTATATGTTCAAATTCCATACCTGTGCTGTATTTTATCCCTTAACTGCTTTTTCGGAACAAACCTATAAGAATAGCTGTAAGATTAAAGCAGTATCTGCATAGTTTGCTGTTCTAGTATCACATGAACAGTTAGACATGTGAGAGAACTTATTTTACATGATATTAACACGTAATTTGTTTGTATAAATACTTTAAATAAATTTGAGTTACAAACATGACATTGATTAGAAACATTCTGGAAGCAGCAAAAAGACGCGCAACGTAAGGTACCTGAACTTCAACATCACGCTGTAAAATTGCCCTACTCCCAATTCGAGCGACACGTGAACCAAACGATACTTTTAGTTGATAACGCGAGATGCATTTTGGCATTCCAGGTTTCCACATTCCATCGCTCCCTGAAGGCGTGAATGCGATATGTGAACACCCTGTAAACTGAGAAGGTCGGGTTTAACGCACATAAAAGTAGTGAATATCTTCTCGGCATCTTAATGCGTTTGACAAGACGCCAGGGTTGTTATCTCGATCGGGAGTGAGGGAGGGAAGTAATTATTACGTGTGGGTGGAGGGAGAGAGAGAGAGTAATTTTGATTGGAATTTCAAATAAATCTCCCGCGGTAGAAAGCTGTGTTGTGCAGCTGCTAGCTCGCTATGCATATCAAGTTCCGTAGAAGAGGTCACGAAAAGATGAGTACAGAAGGCTGTGCCTTGCGTAAAACCGATTGTCATTTGTTCTCTTGCAATATGCCGCCATTGCATTACTCATCAGCTATCATCAACATGTCAGGAATGCAAATATAATTTTTATATACTTCAAGCACCCCATAATGCACTATAAATTCCGTGTTAACTTTTCAATTTAGTATCACTAAGAGGGTTGTTGTACTATAACTCCTTCACTTTTATATGTCTTTAAAAACATTTTTCTTAGAGATGTTAACATTTTTAGATCCTAAGACAGTAACAAAGTTTTGCTTCCTCCACTGTTAACTATACTTGCAGTTATATGATTTTCGATTAAAAAATCGTCATTTCCACGAAAACACTCTTTCAGGTCATTTGAATCCTTTCCAAAACAACAAAAACAGCGATTTCAGAAAAACGCATATGGGCGTGTAAATGTATGTGTGCATGTGGAGACAGCGAGAAAGCGACAGACAGAGAGAGAAGAGCATAACTAAAAACGAAGTAGAAATATCAAACATACTGCTTCAGGGACTTGCGAGCAAAATTTACCAGTTTCTATAATTTTATAATTTAGTTTAAAAGTTATTCACAAGTTTCTTATCACAAAAATAACACATATTCAAAGTTTTAATTTTATATGATTATTATTTAGCAAAATATTACATATGTTATAAAATTAATGGAAAATGTTTTTAGGATTTTGAAGTCTTGCAATATAAAATCTGAAGAAAACTGGTAAATTATTTTTCCTTTTTTCTCAGTTTAAAAGAAAGGAAGTAGTTGTTATCTTTTAAAGTATATGCTTACTTATTACATCATTAATTTATCTTTCACTTTTGTGATCAAAAATTGTCCTTGCTCAAAGCTGTGTCATTATCGAAAAAGTAATAAGTCGAATAATTGTGAGTATGCTTTGAAGGATCAGGCAAAAATGTTGCGCAAAGAACAAGCAACTCTTTACATGGAACCATTTTCATTATTTCTTATGTTTCCAAAACGAATTCTAATGATTTTGATTAAAACATCAGGAGGTATTTGCATGACAAAATAAATCTGAATTTTTGTAAATAGGCTGTAAAGCCCTCTTAAATCTCATAGAGCTTCCTGTAATTTTGAAATCATAAAAACTATACAACTGACACAAGGAAAAATGTAGACATTAAAATAATTACTCTCATGTCCAGTTTATGTGACACAAATTGTATTTCTTTTTGGAAAAGTTTCTTTCTGTAAGTTCTGCCAGGTAAAATTATGTTTGGTTCAATATCTGAAATAATTCTGAAAATATATCGTTTTTTATGCTTTTTTAACGATATGTGGTATAGGTATATGTATATGTATATGTATGTGTGGTAAGCAGTTGCATTTTGAATGCAACTCCTCTCGCGTTGTCTAATTTGGAACCATTGCTGGGCAAACATTCATCTCTATTACCGAATCACTTTTGGTGTGAATACTATAAAGCATATTTGTGAATTAATGGTGGATATGGGACAGTCGTAAAAGTGAAACACATAAGCTTTTTTTTAATGTGTTGATTTTTACTTTCTCTACTTCATATAGTAAAGTAGAGGAAATATTGTATTCTCCCCAAAAATTCGATTGGAGATTTCACCGGAAATATATATTTTGGGGCCTCCTGAATCCCAAGAAAAAGCATTTTTAGAAAAAGGTTCGTGTGTGTGTGTGCGTGTGTGTGTGTGTTTGTGTGTGTGTGTGTGTGTGTGTGTGTGTGTGTGTGTGTGTGTGTGTGTGTGTGTGTGTGTGTGTGTGTGTGTGTGTGTCAGTCTGTCAGACTGTGGACAGCATAACTCAAAAACGAAAGCTCGGTTAAAAACCAAAATTGGTATTTAAGTTTAATGTCTTTCAAAGATGTGACACGAAGATTTTGAAGAAAATTGCTCCACCCTAAACTACCCTTTACATGGAAAATTTTTCGAAAATTTTGATTTTCTTGAAAATGGCCCAACGATTTTGATTAAAATACCATATGTTTGAGATACTTTTATGACAAATGAAATGTAGTCCTATTTAATCTGGATGAGTTTTGCATAACTGGTAAAGCGTAAGAGATAGCTCACATCTTACTATACAAAAACATGCAGATCTTGCTGAAATACACTATTTATATCTATATAAACTTGTATACTGAACCATTTCGGAGATGTCCTTGTTATTTGTGTAAGTTTTGGAGAACTTATACTTCTGTCAGATGGAACATCGTTATTCATTTTTTATATGTTTACTATGCCAGAAGAACGGAATCTCAAAGCTTTAAAGGAAATGACTATCCCTCAAAGTCTACTGTATTTTCATATTCCCCTTGCACCTACAAGGAATAAAGGAATAAGATAATTTCTGCAAATGTTTAATTTAACGAACACGAGGAAGATATAGATATAAGAGTTTATAAGAATGGTTAATTCAAGAGTAGAAGAAGTCATGTGAGTGCAACATTTCAGATTGTTTCTTTCTGATACTGATATATCAAAAATGTGCTTGCTGCTTGGGTTCGCGGCATGTGATTTCAAACAAAAGTGTCATCCAACGTCGAAACAAGGCATGCTTAGGAATAATATTTAGTAAAATTGCTCGCAGTTATGTGGGACAGCCAGTATGCAAATATATGGTTCTGAGCTTTTTGATAGCATCACCTCACTATTGTGTGAGAAACAAGGAAGCGATGTTCACACATAATAAACGGAACGGATGCAAGACAAAGAACGGTGCACTCCCTCTGCATTACCATGCACATACATCCAAATGATTAACGAGAAAACATCGAAGAAGAAGGATGCGGTAATTTTGGGTACACGATATTATGTGTCAGAAATTTCCATTCGCGCCAGACGGGTCACAAATAACAATGCACCTCCTCCTGTGTCATTTAACGCTTGTCATACAGGGTTATCGCGCTCTGTTGTTGTACACACGCAAAATGCTGCTGGTAGAGAAAGTACTGCAGGTATCTGACGAGAAAACGTCTGAGGGGCACTCTGCTCTCTGAAGGGGAAGGGGCAGGCTGTAGCGCAAGGCAGCTCACGATGATGTCACAAATAGATTTACTATCTACATTACGGTCTTCCTCTCACGAGAATGTAACAGTAAAGAATGGGTTTGACTTCAGGAACTCTAGGGATCCGAGCAAAGTTAGTACCCCAACATTACCAGTACAAGAGAGTATATTTTCTAAGAGGCCTAAGCCTTGTTGATAATATGTTGAAACTCTTGCCGTAGTCTTTCTCAGAAAAACTAGACTTGTTTACAGGCATATTTTCGTAAGAGGAACACAGTATACCTACCACTGCTTCAATTTAAGAGCAGGTTTACGTTCCATTCGTAATTATAGCGATTGAATCTTTGAGCAAACTACTTATATTGCTGATAAGAAATTTAGAAGACCAACATTAATCATTTATCTCACTATTGTTAATGCCATACAAATATCTAGGGGAAAAAAGCTATTGTGGATTTGGTAGTACATTACTCATGTATCCAGAAAACTACAGATGGAACAATTACTGGAGAATTCTAAGAAAACATCGTATTATTGTCCATACGAGGGCCACTGTTATTATTTTGAGCCTAATAATAAAATAAGAATTTATCATTGAAAATTGCTTTATTATTTTTCGAAATATTCTCAGTTATGATAAAAACACTTTTGCATGCGTTTGAACTATTTTCCATGGTATTTTTTTTTTTTTTTTTTTTTTTTTTTTTTTTTTTCAAGCTGTTCCAGACACCTCCAAAACATGTTATTTGAGCGCATTAGCGGCTTCTTCTGCCGACAAAAATCGTTGTCCACGCATTTTATTGTTGACGTTCGGGAACAAAAAGAAGTCATTGGGTGACAAATCAAGACGGATGAGCCATCAATTTTAACATTTTGAGTGTTCAAATAGTCGGTTGTTACACGAGATGTGTGAGTGTTCGCATTGTCTTCATGAAGAACACTCCGACGGTGCTTGTTTGTTTTTCTTATTTCACCGAAGACTTCCGACAAAGAAATGGTGTACATCACTTAGAATTGACTGCTTCACGTTTCTCTTAAGACACTGTTTACCACATGGCCAGTTTTTTTCTGAAAAAGCAAGTGACCATTTGTTTCGAAGTGCTTCAAACGCGAATAACTTTTGTTGGATCTGGTTTATCTTGAAATATCCATACTGCTGTATATGTTCCGGCTCAGGCTCATAGATTCATGATTCCTCACTTTTTACAATCTTGTATACGTTTTTTGAAGTATCGCCATTGTAATTCTTGAGCATTTGTGTGCACCAATCAACACAAGCATCTTTTTGAGGTTGCAAAAAATTATGTGAAGTCCAACGAGAAGAAACCTTTTTCACAGTAAATGTTCATGCAATATTTTATATAATATATATGATGGTGGAAGTAATGCCTAGGGTTGTTTTACCTCATAGTATGTCACATGACGATATAAGCTGAAACCAACATTTGCATTCAAAGAAGGTGACAAGATAAAATATGTTATTCTGCTTTATTTCTCTAACAGAAATTCAAGTTAATAATGATTGGTTCGCCAACGTTTTCTGTACAGACGAAGCACGGTTCTTTCTTAATGATGGAGTTAACACATGTAATTGCAGACACTGATACTTTATTCCACAAGGTCTTCTTGATTTTTAAGTTACTATATGGTGTGGTTTCACCTCTCAATTCACCATTGGCCCACATTTCTTCGAAAAAGGTCATATTTACAAAACAAATTTACACATTTACAAAACAATGAATTACACAGATCGTTGACGATCGCATCAGTAGGCATTTCCCAACAATGTGACCTCCGCATCTCCAAATCTCAATGCGAACAATTTCGATTGTAGCATTACCATAAAAAACTCGTTTTCTTGACCGGCCAACAAGCCCATGGTAACTGAAACAAATTGCCAATATTCCAAGGTATCTGCACAATGCAGATGGTGTCTCAGTAAGAATGGTGTATGTTGAGCATGTATGCACAAAGATCCCACAGGTTTTTGACTGAGGCATAGATTTGTTTGATAGTTTGTTATCTCTATTAAAGAATAAAAGTAATTACTTCTCACTACGTTAAAGACATTAACACAGCATTCATTAGATGTAATGGAACCTGGTACTTAAACCCTTAACTATACATACTATATTATGTTATGGACTGCGCCATGCACACCAAGAGATTTATAATGCTTTCTTATTCCACTCGAGATGCCGTCAGCTGTGATGAATGTGAAAGAAAGTGTTTAAAGTGAAATTTACTGTCCCCATGTACCAGAATGACATTGCGTGATACTCCCGACATCACCGTTCCACGGGGCTTATGTCAAATTTTAAATTCAGAGAACACAATTGCTTGTTATTCACTTGTTTTCATGCACTGTTGCTTCCTGCATGTTTATGCAGGTGCACTGGTGGATTTAAGTTTCAGGATGATGTAACTTGACTTCGATTAACAAGACACTTTTGCTTTTTTGACTGGATACCTATTGTAGAGGACGTCTATCATTCGATCCAAGTAAAATAAACATTTTAATACTCGCGATGGTTATACAAGAACTTCGTTTATCCGGCCCAAATTAATCGGGAATCTTGTTCATCACCATTGATTTTATGCTTACTTCGCTTCTCAAACGCACCATAAATTTGAAATGAAAGAAACCTACACGCTATTTTTAAAAATAAAAGTATGCGCGGCATTGTATTTAAGAATCAAAAAGTGTTTTTTTTTTTTTTTTTTGTTGTTTTTGTTTTGTTTTTTTTTCTTATACTTTTTTTTTAACTTTAACGTTCTTTAACCGGTTTTGTTATATCGCATTATAAATAAAATCGGTGAACTGATGCTCAAATGAGACAGAGCCCATGGAGCTTATTGCCCAATATACGTACATCTTTCAAGAGAATGGAAAACCCCGAAAATTTATCTTATTTCACGAATTAAATGATGATACAGCCTATGAAATGTTATTTATATGTTCTATTGTAATTTATCAACCTCTTAAAAGAAATATGTAGCATAAATACATACATCAGCGTCCATTGACACGGCCTACAAGATTCTCACATTGATGTTCCAATTTTTTAAGATTTTGGAATCAGAAGTTGGAGTACCTGCTGTTAATTTGTAATTTCGTTCAATACAAAGTTACCAAATTGATTCCAAACATATTTTCTGTTGTATTGTATGTTCTGAACTTTCCCTCTTCGAATTATTTTATCTATTTCAGCATTAGATGGTTCACCAAAGCCAGAGTCAGCCGTTTTTGATATTTGAATGGCAGCTCTGTTGCGTCAAATTGCATAATCTGTTGCGCATCTGTATCACAGTGTAGCTAGATTCTTTATCCTGATCATAACAAAAGAAAAGTAGAGGAGGTGATAATGAAATGTGATAAATTTTTCCCGAATAAAGGCTGTCATTGGTTGAAATTTGAAATTGTTATGCCCATGATTGATTTCAACCAAGTCCCATAAGAGTGAAATAGTCACTAAAATAATGCAAAACATCACAGAAAGAAAGCATTGTTAACTCGAAAATGTTGACTTAACTTCAGGCACGATTGCTCATGTAACTATTCTGTGTTTGTTCTTGCTGAGAGGAAAATAATGTGATGATTGTCTGTAATGTCGTCAGATGCTTGCGACATGAATCCGCCGCTGTATTAATGCATTATTCACGTTGTACCAATAGGTTGCTGCCAAAAGTTTTGCGAAGGAATTTTTGCCATCAATTTTCCAAGCGACATTAAAGCTTGCATGCGGAAACACTTTAGAGTCAGTTTGAGGTGATGACCCCGAGGTACTTAGCTGGAATATGAATTGCTTGTAGCTTTGTGAACTCCTACTACAACCGGTATTCACGCCAACATGAAGGATATGTCATAACAATGTTTACATTGAAGGGTGCTTCTTGAAGGAGAAAGTTTGCAAGAGGTTTAGAACCTTTGTAAATTGAGGAAAATACATTTATGTGTTTTAGTGTGATGGATGGGACGGTAAGGAATACTGGCTTTTCATTAGGGTAAAAAAAGAGGTTCCTTTTCTATTAGAAAGTAAATGGGAAAACGTTGCACTATCTCTTGCATATATGAGTTATTCGACCCTATAATAATGGCATATCAAAGGAAGCCTATTAATGATATTGTGACTTAAGATACCAACTGGAACCTGAATCTTTACGAATGGATGAGAGGGTGGTAGATTTCACCCCTTATTGTTAGAGCGATTCAAAGGGTTGGATAAAGCCCTTAGCACAGATAAGGAATGGATAACCTACAGTGTATTTAGTCAGCGTTGAGACCCTGTAGACCAAAAGTGGTAATAATGATCAGTGCAAAAGGTTACACCAAGTAAAAATGTAGTAGCAAGGTAAAGTTCACCATACATTCATTACGTTCGCTGCAGGAAATTGCGAAAAAAATTTTATTCTTCTAAATATATTTGGGTTTTAGAAATGGCGTACAATTTCTTAATGAAAGATATGGGTACCCAGACAGTATTTCTACGATTTTAATTTCCTGTTGATCCAAATAATCGTACACATTTGATTATTCTGCTTAATTTACCCCCATTCTGCTTAGTCTCCGTGCTGCTATGAATATTTGCTTCTGTCATTGATCTAAGTTCCTAAGTTATATTGAAGTCGGTAAAAAGCACAATTTTGTGACATGTATGCAATTAGTCTCATGTAGTGAAATCAGTATATGGAAACTGTTGTGCACTATTAACTACAGAAATTAGTATTTATAGGAATGTGCCTTTATTCACTTATTGGTTTAGTTTATTCTGGGCTTAGTTCATAAGATCAAAATGAATGTTGTTTCAATAAGTGTTGTTTATCATTGAAATATGTTGTTTATCATTGAAATATTTGGCTGGAGCGCACATTTCTGCCACTTCAGAATGCATGTCTTTTTGTCAGTAAGCCTACTATTTGAAACACAGTTATTGTGTTACCTATTATTGCTGCAGGCAATGTTAAATTAATGACAGGACGAAAGAGCCAGTAACATGTTTCACTCCAAGTTCCCTTTAGAAGACCTGCAACTGGAAGGTGATTTCTTTGCGTTGGAAATTAGCAAATGCTTTTAACGCCGCAAAATGCACTTGTCCTAACACCAATAATTGCATGCACTGCTCTATACTCATAAATATAGCCAAGAAGCATTTGTGCTGAAACGGAAATATATCTTAGCAGGCATCAGGGTAAGCGAAACATATAGGAGCATGCTTTATAATCAATGTTTCATAGACGACATCTCAATTGCTACTTGAGTTACACTCTTCAAAGTAACATATACTGTATGTAAACTTACAGAAAGTAACTCACAGAATTCCTCATTATCGTTCCTGTCTACCACTTGTCTTCCTGAATATCTAATATTACTCAAGAGTTACACATGTGTTACATATTTTAACGGTACATTGGGAATGTTAGTCCCGTCAGATTTATCAAACATTGTTTGAATCCCGAATTCCTCGTTTCAGGTTAAAAAACAAAACACTGTGCTTTAACTAGATATTGATTTACATGTGTGTTGTGGTCAACTACTATGTGAGAGGTGTAATCCGATTCCAAACATGGCCATCCGTTTGTGGTTTGCATGAGGTGGATGATCCATACGAGTAACGTGGTAGGTAATGATATTTACTAGCATAACCTGTCGATTTATAGAAGGTTTGCCCTAAGGCCTTCAGGTCACCTCTTACTCAGCCAGACCAACTCCCGAGAGCTGGTCAGATTCCAATAGCGAAGGAAAACAGAAAACAGTTCCTGTACAGTCGAGTTTATATTGTAAAGTTACATACGCAAGGACTTCAAAACCCTTGCTTATATATGTATATATTCGAACTGCTAAGTAGGTGAGTGATGCGATGGTAGCATACCTTTCTACTAGAGCATTGGTTCTCAAAATGGGCGACACCGCCCTACTGGGGTCCGAGAGACAGACCCAGGAGACATTCAAAATATTTTGGGTTGTTTGGGACGACTGAGATGTGGCCTGCCGGATCAATCAAAATAACCTCACTTCGTGATTTGCCGCTGGTTGCTACTGACATTTGCAGAGAACTATCGAAACATCGAGCTACTTTCATGGTCAACTTAATGAACTACTTTGCTCTTAAAAATGTATGCTCGCTTAGTTGGTTTGGCAGTACTTTTCAATGCTATAATCAGAAACGGCATTACTTTTAGTTCTGTTACAGGCTCTTTAACAGGTAAGTTCTAAAATGGTAATAGAGGGGTAGTGGCCTACTGAGTGTGTAGCAATGCATTTTTCTCATAGCATTATTTCTGAAGTTATTAAGAAGAGTTTAAATGTAAAAAAATGTAATGTATATATTTGCAGGATGTAATCATAAGGATATAGAGATTAATATTTGTGTGGGGTTTAATTCTGAAGTACAGTTATTTCCACGTATCCCACAAAAGAAATGGTAGATGCTAAGAAGCAATGTCGTTAATATAACGACAAATATCTGAAATATAGTTCTATACCAGCGCCTACAAACCAACTACCAAATCCCTAATATGTTAAAATCTGCTCTATGAAGCCTTCTGGAATAAGCGAACGTTTGAAAAGGCACATCCTAAAGGATGAGCATTAAGTTAAGTTTCTTTAAGTCTCTTCGAAATAAATTTGAGGAGCGACCCACTGTCTCAAACATGTTTTCCAATTATTTAGAACAAAGTACTGATGATTTGTGTGCAACATGCAACAGTTCATTGTCAAAGCTAACTTCGAAAACCGCATGCAACAGGCGAAGAACTCATCCTATCAACCATTAGTGAGGTTCTGAGAACTGGTTTGCATAAATCACCACACGACATAATTAAGATGTTCCTCTGAGTAACAGTTCTGCGCAAAGGCAAATAGACACATTATGCCTTGTACCAAGAACAACAGAATTTTCATTACAAGTTTACGAGTCAACTTCCCAGGGAATGAATATTAGCTTTAAGATTATGTGCGCTTTGTAAAGGATGAAAGTTTGGTTCAAGAGCTATTATTTGCAAGGCTACTAGACATAAACACTAAAGGAAAATACATATTCTGTATTGTTTAACAGTTCTTCAAAGAGAAGGAAATCCCACTTAATGACATACTTTCTGGTGCAACCGATGGAGCATCTGTCTGCTGGAAGAAAATGCCTACAAGAGGAATGCAGTCCCAGATGTGTTCATGATTCACTGTGTTATTCATCGCCAACATTTGCTTGCAATAAAACTAAATTCGCTTGCCAACATATTTCAGTCATCACTGCAGTGAATAAAATGAAAATCCCAAGCCCCCAAAGTTAGACATTTTCGGAAGCTTTGTGATGAGAACGATGAACATTTAGAATGTTGCTGCTTCACAGAAGTTCGATGGCTGTGCCAGACAGTTTTATGAACTTTTTGATAGGGTTGCGAAGTTTTTGAAAGCGAGATGTTGCGTATCTCTCAGAACTGTTTGCAAAATATAATAAAATTAATATTCAAGGTAATTAAATCAATTTTATCGAAGCCAAATTTGTGATCTCAACATTTGTTTCGAAGTTGATTTTGTTCAAGTGAAGCCTAGCCCGTAGTATGAATTCCCAAGCCTGTCCGATGTAGATGAAAAGAGTTGCTCATCATCTGTAATCTACTGTGATCATTTTGATGTTCTGCATGAAGAGATGACAAAACACTGGAGCACCCGCTTTAGACAGAAATCACAAACTGGGTGATAAATCTATTTTCAGGTATGTACTGGGAAAGTGGAGGTCTTAGAGGAACAACTAATTGAGCTACAAAATAATTTTGAGTTGAAACCAAAATTTAAGAAACCATATCAGGAGTTTTGGTTACAGAAAGAGATCCCTGATCGCTATCCTGCAGTATGGAAAGTGATTAAAAGGCTTTTTATTTGATTTTCATCATCACTAGCGGTGTGATTACTCTCAAAACAAAGAAATAGACAACTCAGCGTGGGGTTCTGATATCTATTCATCAACCCCATCCATCGCAATACTTATTGAGGATTTTCTGATCAACTCGGAACATTGAGTTTATCTTATCACATTTCAGTGTAAAGTTACTGTTCAATTCGAAAGATGCAGTATTAAATTTAAAATAAGTGTTAGTTTTTAGTCTTAAAATAGTTATACATAATCCACGTGGGTAATGAGAATCACTCTTCTCTATTTAGAGGTTAGGGGGCGCTGAGGTAGGTGCATGGTGATGCAAGTTTGAGAGCCACTGTACTAGAATTTCAAGCAAGAAGGCACTTGCACAGCAGCAAAACCTCTGCGATGTCATATTTACGTCATAGTCACATAATTCCTAGCCAATCAATGGTAGTCTGTTTAATTGTGGGACCTGTTCGGTATTCGAACGGTGAGACCAGCGGCGAAGAATAAGATACGTATTATGTAGGGCAGCCGCCCAGTTCGCGTCAAACCGCTACTGCTTGCAACTACTGCAACTGTCATCCACCACCTTCGTTAGGGACGTAGACTATAATTCTATGATAGCATAATGTATTTTATCCTCACAAAAGTCTCTAAATGTTTACACTTATTTTAAATGGTTCATTAAGCATAACTATACTTGTTTCACTGCACCAGCTGTACCATTTGGTATTTTGCTGGTAGAAAAGTATATATTGGGTAGTAAAATTTCAGTACCATTCCTGAGTATAACTATACCTAATTTTCAGCATACTCATTAGTAGCAATTGAGACAATATATGTTTCAGACCGGCTTCCTCACAATGTAACAAGTTTTAAGCTCCTAGTGCATTACTGCAATATTTAACAGTACCGAACTTCTACTCCAAAGTAAACGTTCATTAAATTATACATGTTTACTAATTTGTGATATGTTGGTACAATGAAGGAGTCTAAGCATGTATATAAAATGCGGTGACGAACACTTCATTAATATCATCTATTTATAGAATTCGCTAGTGGCGAAGCAATAACGTGACAGAAAGGTCCAGGACCCGGACATAAACACACGATCCCATATATCGTGACGGAAAATCATTGTCTCAAGGAAACTGAATAAAACAGTGAACTGTTACACGGATTGCAGTAAGAATGGAATCAGTTGTGTCCTTCCGTTCGTGTAGGCGATGGACGCCGCACGATGACCGAAGTCGAGTGGAATGTTCTTCCACATGAATCTCCGGTCACTCCCATTAGGACAAGTAAAGTAATAAACAATAATTTAATAGGACGAAAGTAGGTTTTGGGTTCCGCCCAGAGTTCTTTGTTAATTTGGAAGAAACACACGTCATATAAACCTCTCATTCTGACGCGTACATAAAGAGATTCACCATTAGGTAAACACCTCGAAACCTGTAATTTGTTTGCAGCTGATACGCCCGCCACAAGACCGACGTCAATCATTATCTACCCTGTTATTAAGGTAACATATGGGGTTACAGACAGGGATGCTATGCCAGATCAGATGAGTGGGGGATGATAACGCGGGGTTGGAATGCTATAGAGTTGTTAGACATGATGCCACACTCGTTCTTTTCATGAAGTGCTGGAGCCCTACTTTACAGAGCAAAGAAGACATCTGAATGGTTTATAATGACTATAAGCATATAGAAGCCGATGTATGCCATTTTCCTGTTTCACAAGTATTTTACATGCTAATGATATAAAAGGTAAATTTCTCTGGAAGACACAAAATATAATAGCAGCTGATAGCTGACTACTTCGTGATCAAATATTCTCTTTCCTGTTGTGCAAATAAATTTTGTGTGCACAACAGTTTATTGGCAGCAATTAAGATGTAAGTATATTTTATGAAACGAGTGGTAGTGAGAGTTTCATAACATTCACATGGGCATGTGCACCTTCAACCTATGTTGTTATTTTGGCCTTGATACAATGCTACAGACAGAATATATGCTATAAATTGAATTTATTAGAATGTAATTTACAATATTAATTGTTAAATAGAGTAGCTTTATTTCACAAACAGGAATGGCTAGTTTCGCTTTCAGCTGCGTGGGAATGTGCGCAGATGGTGAAGTATTGATTGCTATATACGGATCTTTTTATTGGTGGATAGCAGTGCCGTTATGAACAGGTGCACCTTTTATTGGTGGACAGCAGTATCGTTATGAAGAGGTAGATATAACAAGGTCCATTACAGTGGCGTACAAGCGCTACATTATGGCATGGTTGAGCATAAGTGATACTTATATCAGCGGCTTTGCGGCGTGATTTCACGTGTTTAACCATAGAACACTGCAAGACTGATTGCATTTTGTATTGACTAGCACATCCTAGTCATTAAATTTTGCATCAACTTGTTATAATTACTCCATGGCAAGGAAGTCTCTGGTACCAAATCAAGTTTTTGTTTCAGGAATGTTTTGAAAGCAAATAAATTTGAGGTTCTTGCTCTCTTAAACCATATTTACCTAATCCTTTAGAGAACCATTGAAATTCTGATGAGTCAATTAAAATAATCTACACTAACTAAAGGTTAATCAACTATACTTCATATAATAACTTTTCTGCTTCAGATTATTCTTCTAAAAGCAAATATTTATGCATCAACCCACATTTTCACCAGATTTAGAGCGTGCTTCAGATACACACATCTCAGATAATTATTATTGTGTTGCCTAAAGTAATGAGAGTTTTGAAAATCAGTTTTATTAGTCTGAACCCCTGACGTATCGCAACTTCTCAACCTTAGAGTGCAGCGATAGGTCTATTCCAGTAACATTGAACGTGATCCACGAATGTCACAAGCACCATTACTATAATACGAATACATGGTCCTATTCCACAATTAAAGGAGACAAAACACCTTATTTTCTAAAGTTCTTATTACATTGGGCAAAGCAATTAAATATATACACTACTCTATCTACATATATATGCAAAATATACCTACATATCTTTTCGATAAATAAAAACAGCACTTGATTACTGGAGAAAGAAAATAATTATTTTAAGAATTTTATAAAATGTTTGTATTGAAATTTAAAATATTCATTTTTATTACTTTGGGTAAAGCTGAACACAAATTTGAGTATTAAGTTAGCTACAAATTTTATAAATTTGTATTTTAGATCAGCACTAATTTTGATAAGAGAATCAAACTTACCATATCTGTCATATTTGAATCCTACAACTTTTGCCTTGCCTTGTTCTGTAGTTAGACGAAATATTGCATTCCACCCAAAAAATTCGATGTAGAGATTTCTCCAGAAATAAATCTATATTCCATGGATAAAAATAAATAATGAACTCCTAGAGTAACAGTCCGTCGCAGGTTTAGGCTTACCTCCCGGCCACTGCGTCCTCCACCTCTACAGGAGTCATTAGTGGGGTGTGGAACTGGAGGGTGGGACGTGGTCAGCACCTCGAGCCTCCTTACCCGTTATGCGGCCTTTGCGTCCTGGAGTCGCTACTTTTTATCAAGCAGCTCCTCAATTGGCCTCTCAGTGACCTGACGAGGCTGAGTGCATTCCGTGCCAGACCTCCTAGTGGGGGAAAATCCCTACGCAGCTACCGGGGATCGAACCCGGTCCTCCACGA